>JAUIMM010000226.1:1157500-1494937 GCA_031769625.1 Taudactylus pleione | reverse complement strand
ATTTCTATAGTAACATATTTCTTATTATTGGTAATAATTTTGTCACACTTCGCTCTGGCAAGAAAGTTAATATGGGTTTCAGGGAAACAGTTAAGCTTAATTCAAAGCCGTATGGCAGGTGCAGTTTCTCCGTCCAAGTATGGCCTCCCATGCCTGCGGCTGTGCGTCTGTGTACGCAGCCACTCTCGTTGACACTACCACTGAATGGACCATTTTTGTGTGTATGTCTAGCCACCTCCCAGTCACCGCTGGGAATGCCAATCACCTTTCCACAACATTGTAGAATAAAATAATAGCTTACACACAGAGATACCATAGTGCTACAAAAGCGCCTATAATATATTAATAGCCCTCATAACCCCATTACATTAAAAGCTCTTAGACTTAATAAAGAGAAACCACATTGCTTTAGTACCCCCAAGATCCCCCTCATTTAATAAAAAGCAAACACGTAACCCATCAGCATAACATAAACATTCCACTTGATATAACATTAATACCCATCTACCCCAGACCCATTATTAATCCACCCCCACATAACAATAATACTCCACGCTCACCAGCACCCACATAGTAACCTCTCATATAACATTAAGACCACCCAACATAACATTAATAATAACGTCTTGCATAGGATGAATACCACCATTCTCCACACATGAACCTTCCCTTGCAGAAATAAATATACTGGATCAATGTAAAAACTGTCTTTGATATAATCTGTAAATTAGTTGTGTTAAAAAATACACATTTATTAAAGAAAAAAACAACATAAAATAAAATCTGCAATCTGATATATATATATATAGGCTTTGCATACACAACGATAGATACCAAAAAACAGGTGCTGAAATGGGTTATTAGACCGTGCAGCTACTCAAAAGGAAGGGATAGTCAGGGCCTGATTCAGAGCCGGACGCTCTGACCAGAGCGCTCGCTCTGAATCAGGGCCGGCCTACCTAAAACTGGAGCGGCCTCCTGGCCGCTCGCATAGCTGTGGGTGACCCACAGCTTATGCGAGCAGCCAAAAAGATGGTCGCGACGAGACCCTTGTGGTAGGGTCTCGTCTGCCGCAAGCCCGGAGTGTTTTTGGCTCTATCAGAGCCAAAAACACTCCCACTGACATCACTAGTGATGTCAGTGGGGCCGGACCCATACGGTAGGCGTTCCCATGGGTACAGCGCTCGCGAGCGGGTCTGAATGAGACCCTCAGTCCCTAGTACCAGCGGCATAACTACGGGGGGGAGGGGGGTCGAGCAGAGCACATGCCCTGGGCCACCGGCCGCGGTCCAGGACAGTGCGGACTGTACTGCACTACACAGTAACAAACACACCGCCACCGGGTAGAACACTCGTACTACCCAGTGGTGGTGTGTTTGTTTTAGCAGCCAAGGAGAATCAGACAGACTTTCATTGGCTGCTGCACCCACGCTGGAGCCGGACTGGAGCTCACCCATGAGCTCCACCTTCCGGCTCCCGTAGTGGGTGATGTAAGAGACGTCATGATGTCTCTCCCATAGTGCCGAGTAGGAGGAGTGAACGGCGGCGGGCATAGCGGCGATTCAGGTAAGTCATACTTGCCAACTTTCCCTCATTGTCAGGGACACTCCCTGAAATAGTAGCTCCCTGTCTCCCTGAAGAGTCCAGCAATCTTCTTGATTGCACCTTACTCCCATTATGCAGCTGTTATGTTAAAAAAAAAAAAAAAAACAGATCAAGTGGGATCAGTATAATTTCTCTGCATTGGTTATAAGTAGGGGTGTGCACCGGCCACTTTTCGTGTTTTGTGTTTTGGTTTTGGATCTGGATCTTTCTTCATGTTTTGGATCTGGATTGGTTTTGCCAAAACCACCCTTCCGTGTTTTGGGTTCTGGGTTTTGTGTTTTGGATCTGTATTTTTTTGAAAAAAAGCATAAAAACAGCTAAAATCACAGAATTTGTAGGTTTTTCTGCTCCTATGCTATTATTAACCTCAATAACCTTAATTTCCACTCATTTCCAGTCTATTCTGAACACCTCACACCTCACAATAGTGTTTTTATGTCCAAAAGGTTGCACCGAGGTAGCTGGATGACTATGCTAAGCGACACGAGTGGGCGGCACAAACACGTGACCCATCTAGGAGTGACACTGCAGTGGCAGGCAGGATGGCAGTTAGAAAAACTAGGCCCCAAACTGTACATAATGCAAAGAAAAAAAGAGGTGCAAGATGGAATTGTCCTTGGGCCCTCCCACCCACCCTTATGTTGTATAAACAGGACATGCACACTTTAACAAATCAATCATTTCAGCGCCAGGGTCTGCCACACAACTGTGGCTGAAATGATTGGTTCGTTTGGGCCCCCACAAAACAAGCTGGCAATTAATGTGTCCCTGCACAAACTGGCTCTACGGAGGCAAGATGTCATCCTCATCCTCCTCATCCACCGATTCCTCACCCTCTTCAGTGTGTACATCCTCATCCTCACAAAGTATTAACTCGTCCCCACTTGAATCCACCACCACAGGTCCCTCTGTACCTTCTGGAGGCTGGTCTCCCTGGAAGAGCTGATAATTCATTTTGATGAACATCATCTTCTCCACATTCTGTGGAAGCAACCTCCTACGCCTTTCGCTGACAAGGTTCCCGGCTGCACTAAACACTCTTTCGGAGTACACACTGGAGGGGGGGCAACTCAGGTAAAATAGAGCCAGTTTGTACAGGGGCCTCCAAATTGCCTCTTTTTCCTGCCAGTACAGGTATGGACTGTCTGACATGCCTACTTGGATGCTGTCACCGATGTAATCCTCCACCATTCTGTCAATGGTGACAGTATCATATGCAGTGACAGTAGACATGTCAGAAATTGTTGCCAGGTCCTTCAGTCCGGACCAGATGTCCAAACTTGGTCCTGCCTGCCCTGCATCACCGCCAGCGGGTTGCTTAGGATACCTAAGTTTTTTCCTGGCAGCCCCAGTTGCGGGAGAAAATGAAGAAGGAGCCGTTGACGTGTCACGTTCCGCTTCAGCTGACAGTGTGTTCACCAGCAGGTCTTTGCACCTCTGCAGGCTTGTGTCGGCCGGAAAGAGAGACACCACATAGGCTTTAAACCTAGGATCGAGCACGGTGGCCAAAATGTAGTGGTCTGATTTCAACAGATTGACCACCCTGGAATCCTGGCAAAGCGAATGAAGGGCTTCATCCACAAGTCCCACATGCCGAGCGGAATCGCTCCGTCTTAGCTCCTCCTTCACTTTCTCCAGCTGCTTCTGCAAAAGCCTGATGAGGGGAATGACCTGACTCAAGCTGGCAGTGTCTGAACTGACTTCACGTGTGGCAAGTTCGAAGGGCTGAAGAACCTTGCACAACACGGAAATCATTCTCCACTGCGCTTGAGTCAGGTGCATACCCCCTCCTTTGCCTATGTCATAGGTGGATGTATAGGCTTGTATGGCCTTTTGCTGCTCCTCCATCCTCTGAAGCATATAGAGGGTTGAGTTCCACCGCATCACAACCTCTTGCTTCAGGTGATGGCGGGGCAGGTTCAAGAGTGTTTGCTGGCGCTCCAGTCTTCGGCACGCAGTCGCTGAATGGCGAAAGTGGCCAGAAATTTTTCGGGCCACCCAAAGCGTCTCCTGCACGCCCCTGTCGCTTTTCAGAAAATTCTGCACCACCAAGTTTATTGTGTGAGCAAAACATGGGACGTGCTGGAATTTGCCCAGATGTAATGCCCGCACAATATTGGTGGCGTTGTCAGATATCACAAATCCCCAGGAGAGTCTAAGTGGGGTAAGCCACTGGGCGATGATTTCCCTCAGTTTCTCTAAGAGGTTGTCGGCGGTGTGCCTCTTACTGAAACCGGTGATACACAGCGTAGCCTGCCTTGTAACGAGCTGGCGTTTCTGAGATGCTGCTACTGGTGACGCTGCTGCTGTTGCTGCGTAAGGTGATACATCTACCCAGTGGGCTGTCACAGTCATATAGTCCTTAGTCTGCCCTGTTCCACTTGTCCACATGTCCGTGGTTAAGTGGACATTGTGTACAACGGCATTTTTCAGGACACTGAGGACACTTTTTCTGACGTTTCTGTACAGTCTCGGTATCGCCTGCCTAGTGAAGTGGAATCTAGACGGGATTTGGAACCGGGGACACACTACCTCCATCAATTGTCTAAATCCCACTGCACTAATGGCGGATACCGGACGCACGTCTAACACCAACATAGCAGTCAAGGCCTCAGTTATACGTTTTGCTTCAGGATGACTGCTGTCGTACTTCATCCTCCTCGCTAAGGACTGTTGGAGGGTCAATTGTTTAGTAAAAGTAGTGGTGTTCCTACTTCCTCTCTGGGATGATGAACGACTCCCAGCAGCAGCAGCAACAGCAGCAGCGGCAGCAGTAGGCGTAGCAATGCAGGATCCTCCGGAGGAATCCCGGATAGGAGAGTCAGTCATGCCAGTGATATGGCCTGCAGGACTACTTCCGATCCTGACTAAGGAGGAAATTGACGAGGAGGGAGTTGACGGTGTGGTTTGCAGGCGCTTGGATACAACAGGACAACGGGATTTAGGTGTCCCTGGACTGCTTACGGTCTGAGCCAAAGTTTCTGAACTTGACAGTAACTTTTTATGAACGCGCTGCAGGTGCCGTATAAGGGAGGATGTTCCTAGGTGGTTGACGTCCCTACCCCTACTTATTTCACCTTTACATATGGTACATATGGCAAGACAGTTGTTGTCCGGATTTGGATAGAAATATTGCCAGACCAAAGAGGTGGAATGTTTGGTCTTCTGCCCAGGCATGACCGTGATGGGCTTTTTCATCCCACGGACAACAACTGTCTCCCCCGGAGCCTGATTTAAACAAACCACATCACCATCAGAATCCTCCTCGCCAACTTCCTCCTCAGCGCCAGCTACACCAGTATCCTCATCCTGTTGTACTTCAACAGTGACATCTTCAATTTGCATATCAGCAAGTGGACTGTGGGTGCTCCTTTCAGCACTTGCAGGGGGCGTGCAAATGGTGGAAAGAGCCACCTCTTCCCGTCCAGTGCTGGGAAGGTCAGGCATCGCAACCACCACCACACTTGGACTCTCTTTGGGGATTTGTGATATCTTCTTAGAAAGCACAGTTCTTCGCTGTGCTTTTGCCAGCTTAACTCTTTTGATTTTTTTAGTGGGAGGAGTGCTTCCATCGTCATGTGAAGCTGAACCACTAGTCATGAACATACTAGGGATCGACCTTAGCCGTTCCTTGCCACTCCGTGTCGTAAATGGCATATTGGCAAGTTTACGTTTCTCTTCAGCTGATTTAAATGTCTTTTTCAAGGTCATTTTCCTGAACTTTGCCATTTGGGATTGTATGTGCCCTCTACTATGACATTGGGCATCGGCCTTGGCAGACGACGTTGATGGCATGTTATCGTCTATGTCATGACTAGTGGCAGCAGCTTCAGCACTAGGAGGAAGTGGTTCTTGATCTTTCTCTATTTTATTTTTATCGGAGAAAGTTTGGTCCTCCATTTATGTTATATCGATTTGATATATACGTGCGGCTAAACACAGAAAATAAATTTTTTTTTGGTTCGGACTGGAGTGTACTTTGTGGGTTACAGCACCCTTTAACGGTCAAGCCAGCCGGCCCTTTACTTATGACACAGGCGCACTCTTGGCACTACTTTGTTGATGCACGTGCGGCTACTGCGCACACAATTCACAAACACAGAAAATAATTTTTTTTTGGTTTGGACTGGAGTGTACTTTGGGGGTTACAGCACCCTTTAACGGTCAAGCCAGCCGGCCCTTTACTTATGACACAGGCGCACGCTTGGCACTACTTTGTTGATGCACGTGCGGCTACTGCGCACACAATTCACAAACACAGAAAATAATTTTTTTTTAGGTTTGGACTGGAGTGTACTTTCGGGGGTTACAGCACCCTTAACGGTCAAGCCAGCCGGCCCTTTACTTATGACACAGGCGCACGCTTGGCACTACTTTGTTGATGCACGTGCGGCTACTGCGCACACAATTCACAAACACAGAAAATAATTTTTTTTTTGGTTTGGACTGGAGTGTACTTTCGGGGGTTACAGCACCCTTAACGGTCAAGCCAGCCGGCCCTTTACTTATGACACAGGCGCACGCTTGGCACTACTTTGTTGATGCACGTGCGGCTACTGCGCACACAATTCACAAACACAGAAAATAATTTTTTTTTTGGTTTGGACTGGAGTGTACTTTCGGGGGTTACAGCACCCTTAACGGTCAAGCCAGCCGGCCCTTTACTTATGACACAGGCGCACGCTTGACACTACTTTGTTGATGCACGTGCGGCTACTGCGCACACAATTCACAAACACAGAAAATAATTTTTTTTTGGTTTGGACTGGAGTGTACTTTCAGGGGTTACAGCACCCTTTAACGGTCAAGCCAGCCGGCCCTTTACTTATGACACAGGCGCACGCTTGGCACTACTTTGTTGATGCACGTGCGGCTACTGCGCACACAATTCACAAACACAGAAAATAATTTTTTTTTGGTTTGGACTGGAGTGTACTTTCGGGGGTTACAGCACCCTTTAACGGTCAAGCCAGCCGGCCCTTTACTTATGACACAGGGGCACTCTTGGCACTACTTTGTTGATGCACGTGCGGCTACTGCGCACACAATTCACAAACACAGAAAATAATTTTTTTTTAGGTTTGGACTGGAGTGTACTTTCGGGGGTTACAGCACCCTTAACGGTCAAGCCAGCCGGCCCTTTACTTATGACACAGGCGCACGCTTGGCACTACTTTGTTGATGCACGTGCGGCTACTGCGCACACAATTCACAAACACAGAAAATAATTTTTTTTTGGTTTGGACTGGAGTGTACTTTCGGGGGTTACAGCACCCTTTAACGGTCAAGCCAGCCGGCCCTTTACTTATGACACAGGCGCACGCTTGGCACTACTTTGTTGATGCACGTGCGGCTACTGCGCACACAATTCACAAACACAGAAAATAATTTTTTTTTAGGTTTGGACTGGAGTGTACTTTTGGGGGTTACAGCACCCTTAACGGTCAAGCCAGCCGGCCCTTTACTTATGACACAGGCGCACGCTTGGCACTACTTTGTTGATGCACGTGCGGCTACTGCGCACACAATTCACAAACACAGAAAATAATTTTTTTTTTGGTTTGGACTGGAGTGTACTTTCGGGGGTTACAGCACCCTTAACGGTCAAGCCAGCCGGCCCTTTACTTATGACACAGGCGCACGCTTGGCACTACTTTGTTGATGCACGTGCGGCTACTGCGCACACAATTCACAAACACAGAAAATAATTTTTTTTTTGGTTTGGACTGGAGTGTACTTTCGGGGGTTACAGCACCCTTAACGGTCAAGCCAGCCGGCCCTTTACTTATGACACAGGCGCACGCTTGGCACTACTTTGTTGATGCACGTGCGGCTACTGCGCACACAATTCACAAACACAGAAAATATATTATTTTTTTAGCACTTGGGGGGAGCACCCCTGATGGACAGAGCACCCCCTGGACAACACTACAGCACCCCTTTAGGACTGGGACACTGCACAGGACTTTGGAGTGGACACAGCCCCTATGGAGAACTGACTGCACAACACAGTCCAGCCAGCCCCTATGGACTTTGAAGTAGTGGACACAGCCCCTATTAACAACAGCAGCACAGCACAACACAGCCAGCCCCTATGGACTTTGAAGTAGTGGACAACAGCAGCACTACACTACACTACACTACACAGCACTAACTCCCACCCTCCCTCTTCACTGTCCACAGCCGAGTGAGAAAATGGCGCCGACGCGGGTACCTTATATAGGATCCAAAACCCGCGAGACTCGGAAGGCGGGATGATGACGTTTTGCCTCGATGTCAGATCCGAGTCAGGCGGGAAAAGTCGAGCCTGACTCGGATTGGACTCGGATCGGGGGGGCTCGGGGGGGTTCGGATTTCAGAAATCCGAACCCGCTCACCCCTAGTTATAAGGCATAATGATCCATATGGCTACAAGCATTTTCTGAAATGTATCAGCGTGTTTTCATCAACAAGTACATTTTACTAACTGCTTTGGGGCTCATTTACATTTGGATGTAAGGCAATTTTATGACACGCCTCTCAGATGTAGCAGTACACGTCCATAGGTGCTGCTTTCACAATCTTTCTGAAATGCTTTTTCAAAAGTAGGCAAGTATGAGGTAAGTATTGTAGAACATGGGTGCAGGGTGCGTGGTATGGGCCAGACCCGTGTGCACCCCACACCCTGCAACCATTACACTGGGGAACAGTCAATCTGTTGCCAGGGATTTAAGAGTCGATTTTGATTAATTTTGTGCTCCTGATCATGAATATGCCATGCTTATTTTTCAATTGACTCAATTGGTTTTTGAGATATGCATATGTCTTTAATATTTATGAAAATTAAATTAAACAATGCTGGGCGTGGCCTGGCTGGTCTAGGGAACAGACGTGTGTCACATCAGCTCCTGCGATACCAAGTCAAATTGACCCGCTAATGACTTCCCCCTGGACTCGAGGGGTATCTACCAACTCCAGAAGCCCACCTGAACTTGGAGAGACTAGGCTTAGCAGAGTCGGGAACCACTTTATGTGATTCTGCAGACTGCGGCCTAACTGGTCCCTCAAAGCCTGGGACTAAATTTCCCACCCAGCCCAGAGGGAAGCTTCGACACCCTGGTGTCCACCCATCCTACATCGGACACCTCCGGAGTCTCCTTGCAGCCCCCGCGGACCCAAGCGTTGCCTACACCTACCTTGGGTGGAGAAGAGTGACCCTGAACTGGTCCGCCTGGACGCGATCTTCGTCTGGCCTCAGACGCGACTTC
This sequence comes from Taudactylus pleione, assembly GCA_031769625.1. NCBI lineage: Eukaryota > Metazoa > Chordata > Amphibia > Anura > Myobatrachidae > Taudactylus > Taudactylus pleione. The sequence continues at coordinate 1,486,085 of JAUIMM010000226.1, read as the reverse complement.
CGGCTCCTTGCTCCTGCCGCCCGGCTGCTTGCTTGGAGCCGCCGCTTCCGGACCTCCTGCTACTCACCGCTCCTTCCCAGACGTGGATGCCGGGTCCCCGCTGCCGCCGCTGCTCGGCCACCTGATTGAGGCCGCTGTCTCTGGGTCTCTCTCCCGTCTTGCCACCCGCCCTTGGTTCCGGCCCCTTGCTGCTGCTGCCCGGCTGTCTGGGTGAGGGCACTGCTCCCGGCTCCTCTGTGTCACGCTGCTCACTCTCGGAGGCGGCGTCCGGCTCCCTGCTGGTGCCGCTCAGCTGGGGCTGCGGCTGTCGGCTCTCCTGCACCACGCCATCCTCATTTGGTCGTGGCTTCTGGCTCCTTGTTGCTGCCGCTCGGCTGGGGCTTCCGCTGACATCCCTGGCTTTGGGCAGTCTGTCTGTGGCACGTCCTGTGCTGCCCCTGTGCCCTACACACAGTTGTGAAGCTGCTGGACACAACTGAAGCTCTTGGGACAGTTGATGACGGCTGAGGGGATCCAGATGAGATGCCCCTGAGGTCCTGCTGGTTTCCTGACACCACTGGTGAGTGTTGATGCTGACCTGCCCTGGTGCTCTCAATTACTAATATCCCAACCAGCTGATCACTCCAGGGGAGTTAATTAACAGCTACTCTGCAACTCTCCCAATTCTACTTCTCCCTGACTGAAGATTTGGCGCCACCTTGTGGTACACAGTTATAACCACAATTTATACATTTTACAAATTCTCTCTTACTATTACCAATCACTTCAGTTTAAAATATTGAAGGGTTTGGTTTTTTTTTCTTGCTATACCTACCTCATATACTACTATATTAATATACGGAATCACTCATGACTCTAATACTTACTTCATTGAAAATGTGATATTGGCTTCCGCCATGAATACCTAGCCAGCAGCCTCGGGGGGTCTGTGCTCATTTGCAGTTCCTCCATGTGACGTCTTTTTGAATATCACATTCCGCATGCCCACTTCGCCTTCATATTATTTTATCATCTCTGAATATGGGCAAAGATAAAAAATCTGCTCAAAAGAGGGAGGACCCTCGTCCCCGAAATGACTCCTCTCAATCGGACCTGAGACCCTTCCTTCTCCCAACCCCCTCCAAAGAAGTCCCTGCACTCAATCCATCAGATTCACTTTCAAATTCTTCTAACCCGCCAAGCCCTTCCTCAGTTGAGGACTCCACCCTTCAACCTTCTTCTAAACTGGGCAGCGAGATTAAAGAAATCTTGACATACATCAAGACACTGCCTACCAAACAGGACCTACAAACTACCATCAGGCAGGAAATGGCGTCTGTTAAGCGGGACTTGTCATTACTTTCAGACCGTCTCACGTCATTGGAAGAGACTCAAGAATCTACGGACACAACACTATCTAAGTTGACAGATATCATCTCATTACAGTCCGCTGAACTGCAATCTCTAAAATCCAGGGTGGATGATCTAGATAATAGAGGGAGACAAAATAATATCCGCGTCAGAGGCCTTCCCGAAGATGTCCAAACCCCTAACCTTATCGACGCCCTGACTAAAATCTTCAACGAAATCCTCGGCAATGACCCACATGATAAAATTGTTTTCGACAGAGCTCATCGGGCTTTACGTCCTCGAGGTCTCTCATCGGATAAGCCAAGGGATGTAATTTGTCGCTTGCACTATTTTTCTCAAAAGGATGAGATTATGCGTAAAGTCAGGTGTCGACTTCAATGGAGAGACTATTCACATATATCAAGACTTATCTTGGCATACCCTTCAGCTTCGCAGAGCCTTAAAACCGCTCACTGATGAACTCCGCAAGAGGCAGTTGAAATACCGCTGGGGCTTTCCGTTTCATCTTCAGGTTACTTTCCCCGGTAAATCACATCTTCTCCATTCCCCCTCAGATCTTCCAGCATTCTGCTCTATGCTAGGCCTACCACCGGTTGAAACACCTGAATGGAAGGATCCTCTGGCCAAATTGGTCTTACCGCCTCGCTTAGAGAACCACTCTTCTTGGCATCCAGTTCAGCATTCCAGAAGGCGATTGAAAAATCATCCTCTTCCGCCTGAATTGGAAGACACCTGAGGTTCCTTCCTGATAGTATATTTTTGTTATAAGCTTAATGTTTTCTAATATGTTCAGGTTTATTATTATATTCATAATCTAGGAAATAATTTTTGATGTAATATTTAAATTTGTGATTTATTATAATCACACTGGCTAGGCCATTATAGTCTTGTAGGTCTCGATTATTTGTTTCTGGTTCTACATTTCGGGGACGACTGATTACCCTCCCTGTAGTTACATATTTTCATGTTCTAATCCCAATCTTACTAACATTTTCTAGTTTATAGATATTTAGTATTCGCATTTGTCTTTTCTATTGCTAAGATGTCACTGTTTAAATTTATGTTTGTTTTATATTAGGGCTGCATTTGACTATGACCCCCTACCCGCTATCCATGTTACCATTTACTGAGATATTGGTTTAATATAAATTTTCCACTGTCTCAGATTATATTGTTCTCGGTGTTGTATAACATTGTATCTTTTTGCTTTTTTGTTCTTTCTCTCTTTTGTTTTCTTCTGTTTTTCCTTTTCTCCTGTTTTTCTGCCCTTTTTTTTTCCCCTCTCTTTCTCCCAGGGACCACTACCATACTTCCCTACAAATCTCCTCAAATGACTTCAGCTGCCAAGCTTATTGTTCACTCCATTAACGCTCGAGGCCTAAACATCCCTGAAAAAAGATCTAAGCTTTTACGCTCTTTATGGGCAGATAAAGTCGATGTAGCTATGATTCAGGAAACCCATTTTAAATTTGGTGTTCGCTCCCCTTCCCTTCTTGACCGTCATTATCCTACGGTGTTCTTTAGTAATAGTCCTGAAGGGAAATCTAAGGGAGTTGCGATTCTTTTTTCAAAACGATTACCCATCTCCGATGTTAAAATCTCTAAGCTGATTCCAGGTAGAGTACTTCTAATTACATGTCAACTTTTCCACCAAGACTTTACATTTATTAATATATATGCCCCTAATCAGGCACAACATAACTTTTTGAGATCTGTCCTAGACCAGCTTGATTCTCGGTTAAAGGGTATTATAATTTTAGGGGGAGACCTTAACTGGACCATGGACCCTATACTTGATGTTTCTTCTAATTCCCCTCGATTCTCACGGGCTAAGTACAGACAGGTTAAACAGAGTTTCCATAATCATCAGCTGGCCGACTCCTGGAGAATTTTGCATCCCACCGGTCGTGACTATTCATTCTATTCCAACCCCCACAAGACATACTCCCGTTTGGATTATTTATTTTTGAGTTACAGACATCTCCATTTGCTCGCTGACGCCAATATCGGTCCCATCACGTGGTCGGACCATGCCCCTGTTTCTTTGACTTTGTCACTACCTGGGTTCTCTTTCGGACAATGGTCTTGGCGGCTTAACGAATCTCTATTACAAGATCCCTATTGTAAGACAGAAGTTGACACGGCTCTCTCGGACTATCTAGCTTTTAATGTCACTTCCGAAGTTTCACAGGTTACGATCTGGGAAGCTCATAAATGTGTAATTAGAGGCAAATTTATTCAACTCGGCTCCTACATTAAGAAACGGAAATCTGCACGGATCTCGACTCTACTCCAGCGTATCAATCTGCTTGAGACTTCACATAAATCATCTCTATCTGGCGATATTTGTTTGAAGTTGTCAGAGGCTCATGCGGAACTTAATAGGATACTTTCTGACGACATAAAGTTATCTTTACGGAAATGTAAGAGCCGATTTTATCAGTGGAGTAATAAGCCAGGGAAGCTCCTAGCACGGGCTTTGAGGACTCAGCGAGCATCTGGATTTATCTCAACTATTAAAGATAGTTCAGGCACATCTCACTCATTGTCATCTAAAATTGCCTCCTGTTTTCGACAATATTATTCGACCCTCTATAACCTGGCGGGTTCCTCTTCTACATCATCACCTCCTGTTTCATCCCAAGACATATTTGACTACCTCTCCACAGCCACCTTTCCCACCTTGTCTTCTTCAGATAGAGACGCCCTAGAGCTTCCCTTCACAATGGAAGAACTCGATTCTGTCTTATCATCTTCCCCTTCAGGTAAAAGCCCTGGCCCAGATGGTCTAACCATCGCATACTATAAAACTTTTAAGGATAAACTGGCCCCTATGCTTTTAAATGCCTTTAACACAATTTCCGCAGACTCTCAGTTTTCTAGACAATCTCTAGAAGCATATATTTCGGTAATCCCTAAATCAGGCAAGGACCCCTCCCTGTGTCCGAGCTACAGACCCATTTCACTCCTTAATGTTGATCTTAAATTATACGCCAAACTCATAGCCAATAGATTACATCCACTTCTCCCACAATTGGTACACAACGATCAAGTAGGGTTTGTCAGGGGCAGAGAAGCTCGTGATAATACAACTAAAATTCTCAACCTGATTCAGTTAGTGTCGCAGACAAATGTACCTTCCATTCTGCTATCAACTGACGCTGAAAAAGCGTTTGACAGGATTAGTTGGCTATTTATGAGGTCTGTTCTTGGTCACGTGGGATTGGGTCCTCTCGCTATAGAGAGGATTTTAGCCCTATATGAGTCTCCATCAGCAAGAGTGAGGGTCAACGGCACCTTGTCGGATCCCTTTTTAATAAGTAATGGTACTCGGCAGGGTTGCCCATTGTCCCCGCTAATCTTTGTGCTTTGCATGGAGGCTCTGGCGAGATCTATTCGAACCAACCCTCATATCTCAGGCGTTCAGGCTGGCGGGATAGAATATAAACGATCTCCTAGCTATTATTTCTCAACCGGTCACATCTTTACCGCACTTGATGTTGGAATTTGAAAAGTTTGGGAAATTATCCAATTTTAAAATTACTTTCTCGAAATCCAGTGCCCTTAATTTATCTGCCCCTCCCCTACAATAGCGAGTTTACAAGGTTCCTTCCCATTTACCTGGCACCCGTCCCATATCACATATTTAGGGATTAAACTTACTAGAAATCTGTCACAATTATTCCAAACAAATTTTCTTCCCTTTCTTTCCTCAATCCGCTCGGATTATTCCCAATGGCACCTGAAGCAGCTTTCATGGTTAGGAAGGATTAATGTGGTGAAGATGAATACACTACCCAAACTGCTCTATGTTCTCCAGACGTTGCCAATTGCTGTTCCGGAATCTTGGTTTCGATCACTTAATTTACTGATTCGTCAATTTATTTGGTCCCGAAAGAGACCTAGAATCAGACGTGATTTACTATCACGCCCAAAACAGTTGGGTGGTCTTCAGCTCCCAGATATTAAATCCTATTATCATGCCATCCATCTAAATAGAATCCTTGAATGGACCAGAGACAGAGATATTAAACAATGGATTGCCATTGAAGGCAGCTTCATGAAACAACACCCTGAGATAGTTCCATGGTTGCCGTCTCTTCCTAAGATATCCCCTCCTCACCCAACTATCTCTCCCACCCTTTCTTTATGGAAGACTTTAAGGCTTATCCCTAACATCTCCTCACTTTTTGGCCATCTCACTTCGTTTTTGGCTAATCCAAGGTTCCCGCCAGGTATTGACCCTTCCCATTTTCCCAAATGGACCGAGGCGGGTCTCTTCAGAGTTGGTCAGCTGGTAAATGCTTCTGGCATTAAACAGTTCTCAGAGATCCGGGAGAGATGGAACATTCCTCAGTCGGATTTCTGGAAGTTTTTGCAGGTTCGCCATTTCCTTACCTCAGATAACAGGCTTACCTTAGCAAAAAAGGACCTCACTAATTTTGAGAAATGATGTGTCACTCCACTATCCCCCACACACACAATATCTGCCCTTTATCAACTATTATTATCCAGTCAAGTGTCTAGTATTCCACCTTGGGCTAAGGCATGGGAGAGAGATTTAAATCTAACTCTTTCTGACTCGGAATGGCAGACCATCTTTCTTAAAACCCACACTAGCTCTATTTGTATCACAGTTAGGGAAACACAATATAAAATTTTAATGCGATGGTATCGTCACCCTGTCATATTACATTCCATGTTCCCATCAGTTCCCAATACTTGTTGGAGATGTTCTTCCGCTGTGGGCTCTCTCCGACATATTTGGTGGGATTGTCCTTCACTATCAAATTTTTGGTCCGATGTTATCTCTATCTCCCAAGAAATTTTAGGCTTTCCCATTCCCACAGGCCCTGAATTTTGGTTAATTAACCATTCGTCGGTCCCATTGTCTCAGTTCAAGAAATCCCTGCTTCGCCATCTGAGTAACGCAGCTCGTGCTGTGATACCTGTACTCAGGGAGATCTGCTACTCCTCCTACACGTAAAGATTGGTTTTGTAGGCTTGATTATTTTATGTCAATAGAAGATATTTTATATTCCTCTCTAGATAAGCCCTCTGAATTTGCCAATACCTGGTCTCCTTGGCTAGACTATAAGTCTTCAGATACCATACAGGAATTATATGTCTTCCACCTCATCCACAATATAAATTATGATTCTTAGAATAACAACTATTCTTACTCTTATACACACGATAGTCCCTCCTTTTCTTCTTTCTTCCCCTCCCTTCCCTTCTCTGCTTTTCTATTCGTGTCCTTCTCTTTCTCTCTGTTTTTCTTTTTATAGTTTGTCTTTTTTATTTGTTTTCCTTTTAAAAAAAAACACTTTTTGTTTGTTATGTGATTTTTCTTTTCTGATATATTATATATCTGATATAGATTGTGATATTTGTGCTATTAGCCTGATTTTTCTAAGAAAACGAATATTTAATTATTATTTGTTTCGGGTTTATCAGATGTGAAATGTTTATATCACCTGTAATTTTTTTCTAAATATTCTAATAAAAACAGAATATACAAAAAAAATAAATAAATAAACAATGTTAAAAATAGTTAAAAAGATATTTTTTTTATTAAGTTTGATTCGTAAAATGTTATAAAAAGACACATGATAATTACATACATGTGTTAGGAAGCTATGAGAACCGTTTGTTGTAGGGGAAGGTGGGCGGACCGCCTCTAATTAGAACTGATGAAATGCAGTTCCGGACCACTTTAACCTCTGGATGTGGTAAACTTTGGATCCTTCACCAGTTTTCGCATCTGTGGGCCGTCAAAAATTCCTGCCTTTAATTTTTCAGAACTGAGCAATGGAAATATTCGACAAATATATGTGAAACAAATCCCTGACTTGTCCAATGCTTTTACAAATTGTTTAATTAATTCCAGTTGAATATAGAGAGGTGGCAGTATCAATTAAGGGCTTATGAATGATGTTGCCTTCTCCTACAGTTATAACTTCTCTTGGAGGCCATACGGTTTGCTGCCAGTGCTTTTGTTTTGCACGACTATCCCATAAGCATATGTGACAAGGATACTTAGTATATCCACTTTGCTACCCAAGAAGAAAGTTTACCATTTTTTAAATCAGCACAAACAGACCACTGATGCTGAGAATAAGCAATATTTTCTAAGACTAACTTGATATTTTCATACTGTTCTTTAATTTTGTTGAATAACCGATAGGAATCGATGCAAATTTTTTCCCATTGTGCAGTAATACACATTTTAAGCTCCTTTTAGACTAGTAAGGTACTTCAAATGGAGAATATAATTGCATTTTATAACTTTTCATTAATTTGAAAACTGGAGCCAATTCAGCTATAGCGAAGATCTGATGCGAAAATAGGACCTGTGAGTACTCTCAAACTGATCTTATATCCTTGGCAAAAAAAAAATCATATTTTTTTTGTTCCCCAGATGAGGCTAGTAGAAAAGTAGATACACCAAAACTGGTATATTTATGTCATTTGCGGAGCTCTTGGTAGTGTGGTCGGCTCTGCACTGTTCCTTCTGTCCCCCGACTGCAAATTTGTCTTTTATTACAGTTCTAACAATGTATTGTTCTGAACTGTTGAGAGCTGAAAAGCACAACAACATATGCTGGTGTTATATAAGTAAATGTTAATAATAATAATTGTCCGCCCATTGCTATAGAGCAGGGATGGGGAACCACAGGCCCAGGGGCTGTATAAGGCCTGCGGAATCATTTGGTCAGGCCCTCGGAGCTTTTTTCTACTAGCCTCATCTGGTTAGCAGGGTGCTTAGAATGGCACACCGCAGCCAGAGTCTATGCAGCAGTGCTGCCTGGAGCATCATTAGGACGCATCAGACGGTCACACTGCTGCCCCTATAGCTCCACGTCGCATCCTCAGGATGCTCCGGGCATTGCTGTAATCACCCTATCAATTGTGCCCCCCCCGTGTGACGTCACACTGAGGGGGCGTGGCTGGCACCGGGCCCGCACATGTTATATATATCAAAATGGCCCTCTGCAGAGAAAAGGTTCCCTGCCCATGCTATATAAAGGGAGTAGTCATTGGTGGTAGGGGTGTACACCACCTCCCACTGAGCATGACAGAGCTGGGACAGATCTTCCAGGACTATTATGAAGGCCCAACATGTTTCCCGCCATGTTCAGTAAGCAATGATTTGTCCCCTCATAATGAGCACAGAGCAAAAGTGACACAGGAAGGTTAGGAACAAGTGATCGAACAGTATGAACTATAGATTACACTTTAAACATTATATTGTATAGAACACATGGGACATCACAGAGGACATGGCATGGATGGCAGCAGAACAAGTCTGTGATGCCAGTCAGAGGGATCAGTCAGTGTTTAGCCTGATTTCCCTGCCTGCAATACTTAAATATGTATTTGGAAATTCCTATCCCGTCCTACAGGTGTCGCTAATCAAAGGGATGCGAGACGTAAAAGTTCCCGCCCACTGAAAACGTCACAGCAGAGGCCGTTGGCTCCGTTGTGACGTCACAGAGCCCTGTTGGGCGGAGCCGCGCCGTGAGCATGCGCAGTGCGCCCTGTGTGTGTGCAAGTGGCGGTTCCGGTGTCTGGGCCGCACTGCGCTCTAGCTGCTGCCGCCGCTATGGTGAAGAAGCGGAAGGGCCGTGTCGTTATTCACTCGGACACGGAAGACAGCGGCAGCGATGGGAATCTTGATCAGGTGAGGGGTCCCAGCTTGGTGCAGGAGACGCCCGTGTTCCCTGCTGCGGGCCCGTACACACGGTCCTGTCTCCCTGCGCTGTATGTACGCTGCTGCGTTATGTGTGCACAGATGCCCGCTATCTAGCTCACATATATCATGTTTATTGTCAGCTATGTACTATCTGCCTCCTCCAGTGAGAGCAGTATTATGGTGTGCCCTAATCTCATATTAGGTGATAGGAGGCTTATTGCACTATCTATCCCCAGTTATTCATATGGCGCACACATATTCTGCAGCACTGTACAGAGGGTATTTCCTTCATTCACATCAGGCCCTGCCCCATCAGAGCTTACAATCTATTGGCGTAATTAAATTCAGCGAGATGTTGAATAGCCCCAGGGGGAACTTCCCGGAGATATTCAATTTAGCACGCTGTTAAGTCGGAGAATACCGGTTCTCGGGACTTAACATGGGTGTTAAGTTGCGAGAACCGGCATTCTCCGACTAAAGTGCCGTCCGCGATGCTGTTAGTGCCGCACTGAGCCAACAAACGGCCGTGAGGCTGGCACTTTTGTTGGATTTCTCCTCCCATCCCCAGGGGGTGTGAGAAGAAATCCTTTAGCCCGTCCAAACAATCGTGTTGAATTAAATAGCTTCAAGAGCTCCCTCCCGGGACTATTCAACATCGCTTCCATTTGATTTCCCCCCCATGGGGGCGACTTAATTCAGCGTGATGTTGAATAGCCCTGGGAGGGGGTTCCCGGACCTATTTAATTCACCGTGCTGTTAGCTCAACTAAAGGAATTCTTCTCACACCCTCCTGAGTGTGCGAGCAGAACTCTGACTAAAGTGCCGGCCGCCAGACTGTTTTGCGGCGCTTGCATCCAGCACTTTAGTCGGAGAGTACTGGTTAATGCGACTAAACACCTAACTTTAGTCGCGCTAAGCGGCATTCTCTGACTTAAGTGGCTTTAGTTGAAGTTAACAGCAAGTTTAATTGAACAGCTTCGGTAGCTCCCTCTGAGCGCTATTAACAGCCTGCTGAATTTAATTGCCCCCTATATTCCCACACTGGGGTAAATTTATTTATCAGTAGCCACTTTTCTTTCCAGTAAGTTTACGGATTGTGGGTGGACACTCATGTAAACACAATGAGAACATATAAATTCCACACATATAGTGCCTTGGTAAGGAACTTGTGATAGTAATGCTAACCACTGTACAAACCATGTAAAATCAAACAGATGGGAGTAGCCATGCACCTTACGTTTCTGTGCATGTTACCAGCAATGAAAGTGATGAGTTGCAAGGGGCGAACACAGAGCTTTGTACGGAAACATAGTATGTGATGCCACTGCCAGAACCTTGTATTTCATTGAATGTCCCTATATGTTTTAATAATTATTTGTACTTGGCAAACATTGAATGCCATGTGCCGACTTTGTGCCTTGACTCCTTCTTGACATTTCCACCTTCTCATAAATGTAAAATCTATTAACATTTGTGAATCCAGAGGGGTAATTACAAAGTGCTGTCGGACAGCGTCATTGCCTCAAGGATTAGGTTGTTTAGAGCAGTGCTTCTCAAATCCGGCCTTTGGGACACCCTTACAATGCATATTTTCCATATCTTCTTGCTGGAGCACAGGTGTATTCATTACTGACTGATATATTTTAAAAGATCCACAGGTGGTATAAATTACTTCATGTTTTGTGTAATTCTGTGAGGAGACCTGGAAAACATGCACTATTAGTGTGTCCCGAGGGATGTTTTTTTTTTTTTTTTTTTGAGAAGCACTGACTTAGATTACCTACTGGGTACCATCTCTGTTTAGATGTTGTATCCAATGGGTTCAGCAGTCATTGCTGTTACCATCTCTGGTTATCTCCACTGTCTGCTTGGTGATGGCAGATATTGCAGCTCATGGTTGCATGAGTCCTGGCTCTGTTTCCAAGCATTATTATACAACTAGAAATCAGGCTCACAAGTGCTTGTGCCTTCTCCAGAATAAGAGAATGGAGGTTCAGTTATTATAAATGATAAAGGACAGTCATGTTTGACATTATCTGACAATTGTAAGGTTTCTCATTGACTTGTATTTTGTGTAGATCTGTTTTCTGCTGTCTCCTTGTCTCAGCCATAATGCACTGCCGGTAGCTGCACAGAAACTTATATTTACCACAGACTGCTTTATTACTGGCAGCTATGATGCGGCTGCCTTGTAATACCAACACCCGCTAATCATTCCAGCTGTTATAGTTGTTGTTCCACTTATGTAGCGGGTGTTCCCCCAAGCTTCTTAGGGGGAATTCAGTTGCTGGTGATGTGCCATTGAACATTGCCATGATACACGTCTGTGCACATATCAGCCTGTTGTTGTAGCTCCTACCTCTCATATTTTACGCACCTCTGTAGGGTGTGAGGCACAATTTGCAATGTAGATGGATGGAATTTGCAGTTCCAGAACAGAAAATTGTGTCCATCACTCTAAATTGAATTTCCCTTTTAGATTGTAAGCTCATCTGGGCAGGGTCATCCTTACCTTCTCTTTCATGTCATGGTGTGTAATTTGTTATGAGCCCCTACGTGTACTATGTAGGCACTTTTAACAATAAATAAATTGTTGATGATAATGTAGTGTCTTAGAATGTGGATAATGCTGCACACAGTGAAAAATAAAGGCACAGATCTCCAATAGATCAAGTGAATTTATTAAATTCCATAAAATCTCCCAACAATATGACCATGTGGCCCTCGTATGGTTGTTAGGTTTCTAAAATGCTCTCAGGTGATTATTTTATCACCAACTGATGTGATTGCAGTTACATATTTAGTTTTATGGTGTTTTTATTTTATTTAATTTAATTTTTAATAAATACTATTTATCATAGCATCATCTCTTTAGATTCGTGTCTAGTGAGCTTCAGCCTGTGTGGCGGCGACAAACGCTGACCTGAAGTCTTTTTTCTCTGATCCAGCAGCAGACACTTTTGCTGTTTGGCTTGTTATACGTTTATATTGTTTAGTGCTGGCCTTTTTATTAAATTTTTTTCTGTGTACACCTCTAGGGGCATATTTACTGAAACTACTTTCAGACATAGCCAAAAACCTGGGAACTTGCTGGTGCATGCCGAGTCGACCAGAGTACTGCTCATGTCTGAAAGGATCAGTGCGTGGTTGACAATCCCCAGTCCATGACCCTGCATTCCAAAAGAATTATTCCGGGGACTTGCAACCTGGGTCATTGGTTCGGCATATGTCTGATTGGCGCAACCTGGGAATTAAGACTCAGGTCCCGTCGAGAAGGAGCTGATTGGCTGTTACAGATGACGTCATCAGTGGCAGACGATGGTAGTTCACACTGAAAGCTAGGGCAGACACGGCTTAGATGTGAAAGGGGTCGACCCGGGTAAAACCTTGGTTTGCGTTGTAGTGTGAAAGGATTAGTAAATATGCCCCCCCCCCCCCCTGCCCTAGACTCTGTCAGCTTTACCCACTCTATAAGCGAGGTGCGTACCAGGGATGTGCAGTTAGGGTAGGCAGAGCCTCCCCTGTCATACTCACTGTCAGCACAGGAAGAGTGTGAACGGCTCCGACCCGGGAATAGCCCGGCGGCGGTGCTGCAGTGGGAGTGGAGTCTGTCTCGGATTGGAACCATGTTCCAAATATTGGGTCAGACCCAGTACTTAGTCTAAAAGTGGTATTAGATGATGACTCAGGTAGGACAACTTATCAATAACAGCGATAATCAATCTCCCTATGCCGAGCAGGAGTGTCGGCTGACAAGTGCTATTAGTATTGTCAGCGGTGGCTGTATTTGTGTGTATTCACTTGACATAACCTACGTATTGTTGCCAGCAAAGTTTGCTGTGGTAGTGATGTTAGAAGGCAGTCCAGGGGTGCTCCGGAGCATGAACTCCACTAGGTAAAAAAGATGCAGTGAGGTGCCTGAACGCTTGGCCATAGATAAATAATAGTTAATGCAAAATCAGGCTTGTCTTGTATTAAGTATTATTGCTCTTTGAAATCTGGCAACCTGTAAAAATCGAGAGTTTTGTAAATCCCACTGCTTAGTAAATATGCCCCCCACCTTAGAGTCTGTCAGCTTTGCCTACTTCATGAGCAAGGTTCTTCAGTCTATTACTTATCAATCTATGTTCTGAGTGGTGGATAAGATTATATTTCTCAGGAGCTTCACAAGTAGACAGTTTAGTTGGCAATGGCCATTAAATGCTGTTGGAATTGCATCACTTAGCAACCATCAACATCCCCAGTCCTTCCTTGCACACCATAAAGGTTGACTGTTGCGGTGCTGCATTTTACCACCATTTACCCTGGTAAAGGGCAGCGGGGGATTTGAATACAGTCCGATAATTCCACAAAAAGGTTCTTTTGAAGAGACTGCAGAGTGTAATGACATCCAGATTACTGCTTTTGTCCAAAACAATGGGTTAACCTGTGATTCTCCAGTCAAGCCAATGCTACCACATGCCATCCAGGCATGGTATAATGTGAATTATTGCACAACTACATTGGTATCTTTAGGAATAGCAACACAGAGCAATTAATTGATGTTTCGAAGACTGTTTATTGTCTACCAGTGCTCATGAGTATAGTATGTGACCCAAGAAAAGCTGTATTTATGCCAACCTACACACACTGTTGAACAAAACACTGGCAAGCAGATGAAGTTCCTGTTCTTCTTATTTGGCTCTTTTACTTTAGGCAGGTTCTGGAAGGCAAACTTATTTATGCTTTGTCTGTTCTTAAAGGCTAGGTACTGTGTCTATCCTCCATTTATTGTTTACAGAGAGAGGGTTTAGTGATGTGGACCATGGTCCAAGACATTTGGTCTGGATATTTGGGTGAAGTAATATCTGTCTTTCCTAAAAGGTCGAGACTGGCTGTAGAAGCCATATTAGTGATGTGATCACAATGCTCATCCCTGTATTTGGAAGCGCTTTGGGTATGGAAGTATTCAGATGATCGTGTTCCCGTTCGGCTGTTTTAGTGGGGCGCCGCACCCTGCCCTTTTTTAAAGGGCAAAATTTGCCCTTCTCTTTTAGCGGTACCCTGCTAAAACAGCCTGCCCTGTACCTTCTCCACCTGCAGGACCTCCCTGTCCGCCCTCTCAGCGCCCTGCATTGTTTGCAGTCTAGCGGGAACGCTCCAACAAAAATGTTTCATATCCTAGTGTATTTATTTTTTGTTTTCTGCAAGCAGGCATAGGTAAAGCGATTCCTCATGGGCATGTCTGGGTGTGAAATAACTTTTTGTCAGGACATGCTAGTTAAGTAATGTTTCTGGAAATTTTGAAGTCATGAAAACTTTATATTCTGTTCAGATCCAAATTAAAATGATTTACTTTCAAACTTCAAGAACAAAAAGTATTAGGTTACATTATATTGAATACAAAAAATGTTGTCTATTATATTAAAGCTACAAAATATCTGAATAGCAAGTTCAAATATCTATAATTGGCAAATATTGTTTATTAACATGAGAAAATTATAACTTGAGAAATATAGATAATTATTTGTCTGAATAATAAATTGAAGCAATTAATGAAAAATGTATCATATCATATACAAATAATTCAGATAGAACAGTTCCTGTCTGGATTGTACATAGCAAATAAATAAAGAGGAAACTACAGACTCGGTGAAAATATATTTATTATTTTTTGAGCACTTTATTTCTAACTTTGAAACATCCTTTCTACTTGTGTTTTTTTATATAAAAGAGATCTTATATCATTTTATAATATTAATCAATAAAAGTTATGTTTTAACATTACACATGAGCACCAAATATCTGCAGATCCAAGCTTTTTACCTACTCCCAGAGTGCATCTTTAAAGGTGCATACACACACAATGATGTAAGTAATGAACGATTTTCATTCAAAAAGTGAATGAAAATCGTTTTACAAAGTAGTTGGTTTTACTTTACTTAATAAACTATTTTCTGTGTGAAGGAAAAACTTCTATTGAAAATCGTTCAGTTGGCCAGTCTGATTGAACTACAATCGACAAACGTGAACGCGTATGAACGATCATCGTTTTACACTGAACGATAACGACGTTGTTAAAAAAAAAAAACTTTGTATGTATGCACCTTTAATTTTACCCTTTGTCTTTCTTGTTCTTGAATAATATGTAGTAAGTAAAGGCCCCCTTACATCAGCAATTGATTGCAGCAATTGTGCAATTTGCAATCGATGTGTATAAAAATCTTTCCCTTTTTCAATCGATTGCAAATTGCACAATTGCTGCAATCAATTGCTGATGTATGGGGGCCTTTAGGTAGCACCATATCCTCAGAAAACATCATATTAGTTTAACAAATATATGTTGCTTACAATATAAGAATCCCCAGCTGGGGATCATGGAGGAATAAGGGAGCTGACTAAAATATTGCCAATAAGATCAGTACGGGGCCACCACCACCATTGATGCTTTTCAAACTTGGGCCCGTTCTCAGTTAGAGGCAAAAAGCCGTGATCGGCGTAAAAGTTTTGCTGATGCAATGTTTTCACCACATTCCAATGTATCGCCCTATTTAATTCCGTTATGTTTTTGCATGTGAGAAAACTCCATAGGCTAAAACAGGCGAAAAAGTTTCTCCACCCAAAGGCAGGAGAAAAGATGTGCAAAATCTCTATTTTGGGCTTAAAAAGTAGGGACTTGGTTCTGAGCCCTTCGGACAACCCCCTAAAGACTATTAAGGGAAAAAGTGTATAAAGTACTGGGTCAGGTATTTTGGGGGGCTGTATGGATGGGACAGGTGTTTTTAGGGTTGCAGAGCAAGCAGCACTAGACAGTTCTCTGGACATCTGCACTGCTGCTCCATCACCGCTCCGCGGCACATTGACTCCCGCCATCTCCTAGGTACTCTCGGCAGGGCTCCGGGGCCACCTAGCTAGCAGGGCTCCTCGTACCCCAGACTGCAGCCGGGCTCAAGGGTATAGGTAAGGCGGGTCCCTGCGTCTATGCGCAGTCTTACCTCCGGTCTCAGGAGGCTGATGTGGACACCTGTTCGTCTGGGACTCCACTAGACCACCAGGGTTATAACCTATACTGGCTCATGGGACATTTAAGACCAGGGACCCGTTAGTTGATGTCGGCATAGGGGAGAAGGACCTCTCCCTGCAGCTCCTCCCTCAGCTCAGGGTGCCGCACTGCGGTGTTACCGCCCTCTCAGAGACTCGCTTCAGCCATTTTCTGCATCAGGTCTCTGGAAACGCTTGGTCCGGTCTCCCTGTCTACATCGCCCAGGAGCCAGGTTATACAGTGCTATTTCCTACCAGCCACTGCAGTCTGTGTAGTTGAATTTAGTGCCCACTGCAGTTATATTGTATGGTCTGCATGTATGTGACTTGTGCTATCGTTGCAGTCTGTTTATTTTTCTCAACTGTCAGCTTATACCTTTCCCTTTCTTTCATTATAACCCTGGAATACTGAGATAGTGGGTTAATTGTACCTTACATCTACCTATATTTGTGAGGGCTTATCACATACTGTATATCTGTGTTTTGCAGTACACTGTGCCATATTGTACATATATCTTGGTTGCTCACAGCACTGTGCCAGATTGTGTGCTACATTATCCTTGCAGCTATGTCTAGCAAAGGTAAGAATAACAAGCAGCCTGCTGCTCCCACTCCGGTGTCTTGCAAGTCCTGTTTAGCAGGCTCAATTTCAGAGCATCGCATTCAAGATGTGCATCCTGTCATATGGCACCTGGCCCATCAGTCCCTGCATCCTCTCCTCAGAAACCCTCCCCCCCCCCCCCCCCATGGCTTCTTTTTCACAGGTTTTGGCAAAAAATGTGGACTACCTAGCAGCCCCCTGTGGTAGCTTCCCCTATGGGATGGCCACAGCAGGTACTCCCTGCAAATCCTTTGCCTCCCCTGTGGGTGGACGTACTTTCTACCTCAGTGCAGAGTCTGGCGGCTACCTCTACAGCCTTTCAGCAAATGCTGAAAAAGGCAGCGTGCTGTGTTATCTTCCCAGTCCACCCAGCTATCAGATTCTGAGTTATCATCTGGAGAGGCAGAAGAAGCAGACCTCTCTCACTCTGTCTCCCCCTTGGGAGAGGAGCCCCCCTCTAAATTGAATATACCTGCACTTGTGAGAGCTGTAAAGTCTCAGTAACGGGCCAGCACTCCTTCCAAGGACGCTGGTCTCCAGCCAAGGTGATCTTACCAATCATCGTCCTGGAACTCCGAGCCATTTACAAAGCCCTCACTCAGGCTCAGGATATTCTTCAGGGCAGGCCAGTACAAGTACAGTGCGACAATACCACGGCAGTGGCCTACCTCAATCACCAAGGAGGTACTCGAAGTCGATCAGCAATGGCAGAAGTGTCCCGCATTCTCACATGGGCCGAACGCCATCTCCCAGCCATCTCCGCAGTATTCATCCTGGGGATTCTCAATTGGGGGTGGATTTCCTCAGCTGTGACGTGCATGAAGGGGAGAGGTCTCTCAATCCAGAAGTATTTCAGCTCCTAGTGGACAAAAGGTCTCTACTAGACATGGCCTCAAAACCACAAGCTTCCAGTGTACGAGGCCAGGACGAGGGACCCCAACGCAGCCTTCGTGGACGCATTATCTATGAGGTGGACCTTCCGTTTAGCGTACCTTTTTCCTCCAGTCTCCCTTCTGCCTCAGGTTCTTTGGAAGTTCAAGCAAGAGGGGGGCACATTCCTGTTGGTAGCTCCGGCTTGGCCCAGACGACTTTGGTAATCCGATCTTCAAAGTCTCTCCATAGACGTTCCTCTATGACCAAACCTGTTGTCTCACAGTCCCTGTCTCCATCCGGACCTGTCCCGTCTTTTTTTAAAGGGCTTGGCTCTTGAGACATCACTCCTTAGGTCTAAAGGGTTTTCTAGCGCTGTGGTTCAGACCATGCTCAGAGCTCGTAAACTGGCCTCTGCCAGGATTTAGCACTAGGTGTGGCATACATATTTCCAGTGATGTGCTACCAGAAACTATGACCCTCAGGTTTTTAAAGTTTCTAGAATTCTTGCCTCCAGGCTGGATGGATTTAGGCCTAAGCCTAGCCTCTCTGAAAGTGCACGTCTCTGCTCTGTCCATCTGGTTCCAGCACAGAATTGCTCCTCTACCAGACGTTCATATCTTCCTGCAAGGTGTTCTACGTATACAACCTCCTTTTGTCCCTCTGTGGGATTTGTCAGTGGTTCTCCACGCTCTTCAGGAAGGACACACTCCCTTGGTCGCAGGTCCGCTCCGGTCTGGTGTTCAGGAGAAAGATGAAGTTTCCGGCGGCTGGCGATGACGTCATTGCCAAGCACCGCCACTGCAGTGTGAACGGTATCGCGTCGGCACCGCAGTGGAAGTGGGGTAAATCCTGAGTCTGTCCCGTCTGGTGGAAAAGGGGTATTATAGATGTATAAACAGGCATGCCTCTTGATCCAATTGCAAGATTAGCTCTCCCTTTTCTTCCCTAAACCTTGGGTAAATATTGAGATTTCTATCTGTAAACCCGTCCCCTTACAGGATATCTTATGGATAACCTAGTGTATCTGATTCCTTTAAAGTGTGGGATAAACTAATAAGGTTATTTGGTGATTTTTCATTCCCACCGGTTTCACATCTCCACTTTTGCGGTCTCTACACTGATTCCTGACTTTGGTATAAGAAGTGGTATACTCAAGTTATTCTGCTGATGTAGGATCGATATGATAGTTCTTGTTTTAAATCCTTCCATCAGCTCCAGGAACAATTTTCTGTCCCTACACACAACTTTTATAAATCTTAATGTATTTCTCACTGGATTTCATCTAGCACGGTAATTTCACAGCCTTTATCCCCACCCCACCCCATATATGTCAACATTTTCTAATGTGTGCTCCAGAGGTGGAATCTCATGGTGGCATTGAACACTTCTGTCTTCCCTAGAGGAAAACAAATTTGCTTTGGGCCATATACAATTAGCGGTGACAACTGATGGTTTTCACCATCTCCCACAAAATCGGCCGATATCCGTTGCAAAATCGCCCAATTTTCACCGCCCCCCAAAAAAGGCGAAATCGGACATGATTCAACAAAAACCGGGCAAATGATTCAGACCAGGAGAGAGAAAAATGCAAAATCGCTATTTTTGCCTAAAACTGTGGGGATTTATTTTGGAAACCTTTGGAAATTTTCCCTAATGATAAATTACCCCAAACTTGTTGCGTACTTTGGCAAAAAACAACAGCGCACATTTTGGATGAAAAAAACTGTTGAAAATGGTTTTAACGTATTGGGTCTGAGTTTTTGGTGGGCGGTATGGATGCGGCAAATGTTTTAAACATCACACGCGGTCACAGCGGTTTTTAATGGTTTTTAAAATTGCATTTTTACGACCTGAAAATATACTTGTACCCATTTTAACACACCCCCAATTTATGTGGAACTAATTTCCTGGGAAAAAAACTGGCTTTCTATCATTTTCAACGATTTTTGATTTTTTTTTTTTTTTTTGTAACCCAGAATTTGTGCAGCCGTTTTTTGCCAAAGTACGCTACTTACCGCAAAATTCTGGGGTAATTTATGATATAGAGGGGGGGGGCTGTCCAAAGGGTTCTGAAGGAAATCCCCACATTTTTAGCCAAAAATAGGGATTTTGCATTGTTTTTTTTCTCCTGTTTTGAGATGGAGAGAACTTTTCGCCTGTTTGTCAGTCTATCCTATTATCGTGGGTGCAATAATATCGCAAGACAATTGGCAAAAATGGCTGATATCGCCGCTAACTGAATCCAAATGGGAAGAGGATCTTCATATTTCATTGACTAGTGATGATTGGGAATTGCTGTTCAAAAATATATTTACAATGTCTGAAACCTGGACTGTTATGGTACCTTGAGGAACTAGTTTATAAACACTCAAACTTAAGCTTTTTCTGTGCTTGTGGTAAGGGTTGTTTTCCAGAAGTGCACTCGGGAGCATGATCGGAATCGGTATGAAGTACCGCCGGACCTAAGCCAGACGGATGAAATACCGATGCCAGAAGGCCAGCACATGAAGATCTCGACTGAAGTAAGACCCCTAACCCTCCCGTAGGGGTGCCTAACTCTATCCTCCCCCCAGGGGTGGCTAAACCTAACTCCCCCTCCCCGCACCCTAAACCTACCCACCCAGGGGGGGAGCCTAAACCTAACCTACCCCCAGTGGTGCCTGACGCTAATCCTCCCTTCCCCTAGCCCAACCCTAACCCTCCCAGGGGGTGTCTAACCCTAAGTCCCCCGAGGAGTCCCTAAACCTGACCCTTACTCTCCAAATCCCCCCCCCCCCCCTCTCACTCGTGACTATCGGCTCCCAATGCCCGGCTTACCTACTTTCGGCATGCCGGGTGTCAAGATTTCGGCGTGGGGCTTATGATAGGCGTTGGTATTTAGACGCCTATCATTAGTCCCATGCTGGGATTTCACTGTCGGGAAGCCGGCGGTCGGCATTTCGACCGCTGACTTCCTGACTACATCCCGTATGATCTGTGAAGGTGTTCGCTTCGAGAGTTCTACAGCTGAGCCCTGAACACCCCTTCTTTAATTACTAATTTCCTTACACTTCTGGATTCTTTAAGATCCTCAGTTGTTGTTTAATTAAGTTAACGGTTTTCTTTTTCGTAAACCTCCCAATTCAAATGTGCATTGCTCCCCATTGTATTTTACAGTTTTTAAGCATCTCTATTTTATGCCTTTGCTTTCTTTTCTTTTGGTTTCCAAAAGACTACAGCTATGTTGGGTATCTTTTATATGCGTGATGATGTCATGTGATCTTCTGTAGTTCTTTTACATTCACAGGGGGGCAATTCAAATGTTTTGTGCGCCCCCTGCCGGGCAAGGAATTCAATTGTTTCTTCATTTAGATGCCCATTAGTATTTAATGTGGCTAAATGCATCAGGTTTAGCCGCGCAAAGTAGCTAAACCCGTCTAAAGAAGTGGTTAGGGCACCCAAACCACCGGACTTTGCACACATTTCTTCTCGCACCTCAGGAGGCTGCGATGAGAAATTTCCCCCAGCAGCTCTAGGTGTCCGAATAAACCAACAATTGAATTGCTCCATCAGGTACCTAATCTGCAGTTTAACCTGTGAGATGCATTTTTTTTTGTTTGCTGTGATATGTGGCAGTATATTATATAAAGCGGTTAGTCATGTATCTAATGAGCACTGCAGGTAGGACCCACGACCTCCTGTCCTACCTCTCACTGGCACCTGCCTCTGACACCACAGCCTCTCCGCTCCCCCAGCTAACTGGCATTAAAGTGTGATTCCTCTCCTTGCACGTTTGTCGATCCATCTGTAAGTACTGTAGTCTGTGTTTTATTGATTTTTCTATGCACAGGTTGCATTATATGTTAATTTTGTGACTCTAAATCTATCTTCTGGATAATGGGTAGCGTTCCCGCTAGGCTGTTTTAGCGGGGCGCGGCTCCCTGTCCTCCTTCTGGAGGGCAAAAAGCACCCTGCCCTCCAGGAGGAGGGCAAAAAGCGCCCTGCCCTAACAGCCTGCGGGAGCCGTTCTCACCCGCGGGACGCAGTGTCCCGCGGGTGGAGAAACATGCGGGGACCCGGTCACCGCCGGAGAATAGACGCCGGGCGCATGCGCCCGGCATCTATTCTCCCTGTCTGCAGGGCTTGGGGGCTGCCCGGCGTGTCCGTAAGTGCCGGGCACGCCCCCAAGAGTGACGAAAAGGCTACGCGTCTTATAGACACGCCCCCTTTTCCGATGGCCACGCCCCCTTCTCGGCTGCGCACGGACTTGCCCTCTCTAGCTCCGGCGCCCTGCCTGCTGCCGGAGCTAGAGGGAACACTAATGGGGATGTAGTTACCATGCCGGTGATAGAGATGCAGGCGCTCAGAATACCGACGCCAGAATTTCGACAGCAGTCGGAATCACTGAGACAGTCAATCCCAACCGCCGGCATCCTGGCGGTAAGTGTTAGGGGGAGGGTTAGGGCTAGGCATTAGGGGGGAGGTTTATGGTTAAGCTGTGGAAAAGGAATTTGGGGAAAGGGTTAGGTTAAGACACTTACCTAATTGGGTAGGAATTCTGCCTGTCGGGATGCTGCTGTCTGTATTCTGACCACCGGCATCCTGACCGCCGGGATCCCGTTCCTAACCCGGACAAAGATGGCCTTGTTTCTGTCTATTAATTTCTACTTA
Organism: Taudactylus pleione; assembly: GCA_031769625.1. Classification (NCBI taxonomy): domain Eukaryota; kingdom Metazoa; phylum Chordata; class Amphibia; order Anura; family Myobatrachidae; genus Taudactylus; species Taudactylus pleione. Next base: position 1,463,895 of record JAUIMM010000226.1, on the reverse strand, counting down.
TTGACAGCCCAGACTAAAGTTTAGGGCTTGCAGGAGCTTGGTCACCTTTTCCTCATACATAGGTGTCCTTTTCTCCAAGATATTAATAAATATATATTTTTTTGTTTTTATACAGTATTTTTTTTTTGTCTGCTGGACACCTCTTACGCACAAGGATGTGTACATATGGTCAACCTAATAGTATTTGAAAATATATTTTATGTTTGTTATATATATTTGACAATGTTTTACGATCAGACTTTATCTGCAAGCCAATATTATTCTCTGGAATCTACATTCTGAAAATGATTCCATAAACTGTTAAGCGATTGGAGGCTGCATTTTGTGTAGTGTGAATAAAGAAAAATTAATGGCCACCCAATGGAGCAATCCATTCAGTTGGACGCCCATTAATTATCGCTCTTGTCGCGCCCAAAAGCTGCATTTTGAGCTATGTAAGGACATTAAAGCCTGATTAGGGTGCCTAAACCACAGACTTTTCGCACATTTCTGCTCGCCACCTCAGGAGGCAACGAGCAGAAATATGTGCGCCTGCGGAACTCTTGCCTGGTTGGAACAACAATTGATTTGCTGCATCGTGTGCCCATTAGTTAAAGCTGCAATAAAAACCATTGACATCCCCCCTTACACTTGAAGGATAAGACATGATTAAATCTCTATTCCTTTCTCGTATGAACATAGCCAGAATCAAGCATTTGTTTCCCTGATAAGATCGTCTTGTATGCATTTGTGTTATTACACTTTGATACGTTTAGTACCCGTACTCCGTAAGATGGCAGATTTGTTCTGATTTTTTTTTTTTTCTAATTTAAAGCCATTCATCTTCAGGGTTCGATGTATTTGAAGCTGCAACTGATTCCATATATTTCCACTTGCTCAATTCAATCCACAGTTAAAGTATTATGAACAGCAACTATAAACGCCAATTATTCATATGGGTCCCAAACGTATAGCTTTGTGGATCCTCTAAAAACCTTCAAAAACAGACTAGTGGTTTACCAGTTTACTCGAGCAAGTTCATTAATGCACTCCTAATTTTAGCGTTAAACTGCCCGGGAGCTATTCAATAGCTGCACTTATCGTGGATTTCTGCTCACACCCTCCTGAGGTGCGAGCAGAAATCTGTGTAAAGTAGGGCTTTAAGTCTGGTCACAAGTATCTTATCTGCAGCTTTCCCCACACTTATCATAGGAGAAGTTGCTTAATCCCATGCATTCTGGCATGAAAAAGGCGCTGTCTCAGGAATTAATGGACTAGCTCCCAGGCACTTAGCTCCTAGGCTAACAATTGAATCACCCCCTAAAGGTTGTAAAGAAAAAAAAATTATGCTTTATACATTTCTAAACTTTGATTAGTATTTTGTATTGAACAATGGTAACAACTGTAAACCACCTTGATCTTAACTAAATTGCTTTAACTGTATATTCACACTCTAACATCATATGTTATGCTTAAAATTAAGATTTTTATTAAAATAAAGCAAGTTTAGTATTCTAAAGTTACGCTATAAACAAGTTGATTTGTCTGGCGAAATTCAATAGTTTTCTCATGCCCGCAGCTCCCATTCAAATTGTTTGTACCGCTGGGCGTTAGTGTCTTGGGTGCCTATCATATTTCACAGATATTGCACCCAAAATGCAGGGGATTGGCAGTGTAAAATGCCTAATCCCGTCTGAAAGTCGGGTGCAATGCGTTTAAGGCACCCAAAGCCCTAATTTGGTCAGCATTATGCTCACATCTCAGGAAGCTTATGAACAGAAGTCTGTGATAATTAATGGGTTCCTGTGGCACTCACCCACAGCATTACAAACAAGTGAATATCTCTCATAGCTACGGGCGGCCAAAAACAATTGAATTCCCCCCCTTTGAATTTAATAGTAGCAATAGGTGTTCTAAGGGATTGTTCACATACAGCATCAGAAATTGCATTTCTAAACAAAACCTTGTTTAATAGCAGCGTTTTCACTAAGCTACCCTAACCATAGTGTACCATGTATTTAATGAATAATAAATCTCCATTGTATTTTACAAAGTGTCCATATTTCTAAATGCTGCTGGCTATGACAGAATTGATGGAAGAAAACCTGTGGTAGAACGTGTGTATATGTGTCCATTCACTTACATTATTTTTGGACTGTGTGGCAGTCAGAAAATATGGGATTTGGTGTATGGCAGAAGTTCCCAAACGCGGTCCTCAAGGTACCCCCCTTTAGGGTGCCTTGAGGGCTGAGTTTGGGAACCTCTGGTATTTGCTAAATAAATTCTGGACCAGTGCTGTACTTTGTAGTGGACGGAGGATGAGTGTAATGACCCAGGGCTCAACCTCAGGACAGCCAGAGAACAGATAAGCTATTGGTACCAATTGAGTAGTCAAAGGGTACAAGCAGGAAGATGGTACTCTAATAAACTGTCATCAAAAGGGCAAATATTCCTAGTTTGTATACAGTGCCTTGCAAAAGTATTCACCCCCTTCGCATTTTTCATGTTTTTTTGCCTCACAACCTGAAATTAAAATGGATTGTGTGAAGGTGTGCATCATTTCATTCACAGAACATGCCTACAGCTGTGAAGTTGTGTTTTTTTATATTGTGAATCAAACAACATTTAGGACAACATAACAGAAAACTTCAGCGTGCATAACTATTCACCCCCCTAAAGTCAGTACTTTGTTGAGCCACCTTTTGCGGCAATTACAGCTGCAAGTCGCTTTGGATAAGTTTCTATGAGCTTGTCACACCTTGCCCCTGGGATTTTTGCCATTCCTCAAGGCAAAACTGCTCCAAATCCTTCATGTTGGAATGGTTTCCGCTTGTGAACAGCAATCTTCAACTCTGACCACAGATTCTCAATAGGATTGAGATCTGGGCTCTAACTAGGCCATTCCAATACATTTAAATGTTTCCCCTTAAACCACTCGAGTGTTGCTTTAGCAGTATGCTTTGGGTCATTGTCCTGCTGGAAGGTGAACCTCTGTCCCAGTCTCAAATCACAGGCAGACTGAAACAGGTTTTGCGCAAGAATATCCCTGTATTTAGCACCATCCATCTTTCCCTGGACTCAAATCAGTTTCCCAGTCCCTGCTGCTGAAAAACATCCCCACAGCATGATGCTGCCACCGCCATGTTCACTGTGGGGATGGTGTTCTTGGGGTGATGGGATGTGTTGGGTTTACACCAGACATAGCGTTTTCCTTGGTGGCCAAAAAGTTCAATTTTAGTCTAATCTGACCAGAGCACCTTCCTCCATACATTGGGGAGTCGCCCACATGCCTTTTAGCAAACTCAAATCGTGTCTTCTTACTTTTATCACTAAGTAATGGCTTTTTTCTGCCCACTCTTCCATAAAGCACAGCTCTATGGAGTGTACAGCTTATTGTGGTCACATGCACAGATACACCAGTCTCTGCTGTGGAACTCTGCAGCTCCTTCAGGGTTACCTTTGGTCTCTGTGCTGCCTCTCTGATTAATTGCCCTCCTTGCCTGGTCTGTGAGGTTTGGTGGGCGGCCCTCTCTTGGCAGGTTTGTTGTGGTACCATGTAATTTCCAGTTGATGATGATGGATTTGATGGTGCTCCGGGGGATCATCAAAGATTTGGATATTTCTCTATAACCCAACTCAGAATTGTACTTCTCAACAACTTTGTCCCTGACTTGTTTGGAGAGCTCCTTGGTCTTCATGGTGTGATGCCTCTTGCTTAGTGGTGTTGCAGCCTCTGTGGCCTTTCAGAAAAGGTGTGTTTACACTGACAGATCATGTGACACTTAGATTTCACGCAGGTGGACTTCATTTCACTACTTATGTGACCTCTGAAGGTAATTGGTTGCACCAGAACTTTTGAGGGGCTTCGTAGCAAAGGGAGTGATTACATACACATGCCAATTTTCAGAATTTTATTTATAAAGAATATATATATATATATATATATATATATATATATATATATATATATATATATATAATTTTTTTTTTTTTTTTTCTCATTTCACTTCACCAAATTAGTCTATTTTGTGTAGATGCATTACATAAAATTCAGATTAAAAAAATAAATAACAGGTTGTAATGTAACAAAAATGGTAAATAGCCAAGGGTAGTGAATACTTTTGCAAGGCACTGTATCACTTTCACAGCATGTCATGTTTTTAGGATTTCTGTCTGAGGAAGCAGGCGGGCTAATTACTGATCCAGCAAATAAATGAACTCATTTGTGCATGATTAAATCCTCAAACATGACCTGCTGGGGATACCTGGGGTCTGATGTTGAGAACCCCTGGCTGTGAGGATACACACAATAGGACTTGCAGAGTTCCCTTTATTCAGGGGAGGGCACCACATTAGAATATAACATTTGTTGGGGGTAGTCACTGTTGTTCCTCTGACACTGGTACATTACAAACATCCAGGTACAAACCATATTGTGAGGCAGTTAAGGGACAAACTTTTAACATACCAGTATCTATAAATGAATAAATCCCAGGCACATCATCTATTTCAAATGATCCTTTATATTATTTCTTCTTTATAGGAGCTGCTTTTTCTTGCTAAGCGTCAGAGAAATAATTCAGAAGAAAAGGAACAGCCTGTGAGCAAACCGGCAGCAGCAGCAGCAGCTACGTCGGAATCTGAGACCTCAGACAGTGATGATGAAGTGAGTATTACCAGGTTAAGGTTAATGGAGCATACACTCGGTCAGATTTGTCAGATGAACGATTGAACGATTTGAACGATTTTACCAAAGTTTTGAACGATTGAACGATTTTTGACTGCATTAAAATGAATGGAATCGTCCAAGTCTGACTGCAAACACATCAGATGTCAGATATCGTTATCTGACAAATGGGAATGCGCATTGTAGATCGTCCATCGTTCAGGCATGTCAGATATGTCAGATTTTCTACTTCAGGGTCCATAGGGTATCCACAGGATACCTTGGGGTATAGGTGTGACGTCAGTCGCAGGGCACCAAAGAGTTAAGCTTTCAGCCTCCCAGGATGCACTAGGTCCCCCTCCTATACCCCGCCCCCGGGCCAAGGCACCTCAGTTTAGTTTGGTGCCCGGCCGGAGTCGGGTGCACCTGTTGGAGTGGGGGCTAGAAGAGCCCCTGAAGCTTTTTCTTCATGCAGCTGTGGCTGCACATCTGGATGAACAGCATGGACAGTCAGTCCTGACGTCCATGCTGTCTTCCCTACACCCCGCCGGTACCAGAACGCCGGTACTGATCCGGGGATGCTGGTGGGCGTCTGGGGTCACAGCTAGCGGTGACCCCAGATGCTCCGGACCATGGCCGGATTCAAGGGGGACAGAGGTAAGCAGCGGGGTCCCGCGGTGGGTCCCCGCTGATCACATGGTCCTAAGTCCCCAGGCAGGGGGCTCCCTGGGGACTGGCTGCAGCGTGGAGCCAGGCGACCAACCTGCGCTTCCACTACCCCCTGGGACAGCGGACCGCAGCAGAGCGGTAGCGCTGCGGCGTCCCAGGGGTTAAATGCATGCCAGGGGAGCGCGCCTTCCCTGTCTCACAGCCGGCGCCTCCCCCGCTGCACACAGCCCTCTCTGCACTGTGCTGACTGGTCCTGTGTCAGCGCTCCTCCCCCAGGCCAGCTTCTCTCTGCTCCTCGGCGGCCATCTTCTCTGCAACGCATGGTGAACGCTGCTGGAAGTCTGGAAGGAAGCATTGTGGTCTGGGTCCCCCCGCATACCTCTCCTCCGCTGTGGCTCAGGTCTGTGTATGCAGCGCTGTGTCCTACCAGGCCCTGTGTCTGTGTAGTTGAGTGATCAGCGCTGTTAGTGCAGGAATTGTTATTTCTCTGCATTGTATGTGACTGTGCTAGCGCTGCCTGTAACTATTCTTCTCTAAACTGTCAGCTTTATTACTGTCCCTGTTCTTTCTGCTAAAGCCCTTGCGGTGCGGTGCTGCAGGGTGGTCTCTCGCCTATTTAATACTTAATTGGTGAGAGAGGTCACATACGTGGTGCCATCATGTCTGAAAGTGATTTTCCCCTCCGGCTACAGTGTACCACGTGCAAAGTACCGTTAGCGGAGGGGGAGGGTAGCGCGGAGGGCCTTTGCCGGCAGTGTTTGTCCATGGCGCGGCCTATTACGGTTACAGCACCGGTACAGGAGCCGCCCTGGGCTTGTTTCGCTCAGGCGTTAACAGCTTTAGTGGGCCAGTTAGCTCCGCAGCCCGCGTTTACTCCGAGGGGTTTGTCCCAGCAGTCTGTGGTGTCGTCACCCATGCAGGGGTTCCCACGACAATTGGTGGTACCCCACAGTCTCCCTATTTCCCCACTCCCGGGTTCTCAGGAGTCAGCGTGGGTTAACTCCCTGACGAGTTCTGTACAGCACTTGTCGGATGTGTTGCAAGGGGAGTCTGTGATGCGGCCTCATAAAAGGCCGGTGGCGTCTCTGTCCGCTCCTTATGAGGATGACGAAGGGACGTCTGATGATGGGGAGATTCGTGATCCTTACGATCAGGAACCTCTCCATACTAAGGACGCTGATGCTAAGTCCAAAGTATATATTCCTGGACTTATTCGGGCGGTCCGCACAGCCTTGGTGATTGAGGACGAAGTTCCCCCAGCGGCTAAATCTAAGTATGCCTTTTTCAAAGATGTGAAGGGCGATGCCACAGTCTTTCCTCTTTCGGGTCAGTTGGTGGACCATTTAGAGGAGGCGTGGAAACAACCTGGCAAAAGATACCAGCCGCAGAGACGCCTGGCGGTGGCTTATCCGTTCGCGGATAATTATTTTGCTAAGTGGGAATCCCCTCCACAGGTGGATTCTCACGTGACCCGTCTTGTCCGTAGTGCCACATTGCCGATGCCATCCATGTCCTCCCTTAAGGATGCTACGGACCGCAAGGTAGAAATCTGCCTGAAGTCCGCTTATTCCCTTGCAGGGGGGGCAGCACGGCCGGCTATGGCCATTTGCTGGGTTGCCAGAGCGATGGAGCGCTGGGCGGATTCATTAGAGGCTTCTTTTGAATCCGACTGTCCGGCCGAACAGGCGGAGTTGATTGGCAATCTCCGTGATTCGGCCACCTACATCAACGAGGCGGCTCTAGACATTAGTACTCTGGTGTCTAGAATTTCTTCAGCAGCGGTAGCTGCTCGTCGCACCTTGTGGCTGCGATCCTGGAAGGCGGACGCAGATTCCAAGAAAGGTCTGGAAGCGTTGCCGTTTACCGGAGAAGTTCTCTTCGGTCCGGATCTGGATAAGATTGTGGCCACGCTGGCGGCAGCCAAATCTGCTTGTCTCCCGTCGGCCGCTGCTCCTTCTGGTTCGGGACCATCGTCCTTTCGGTCATCTAGGGCCCAGGGCAGGCCCAAACCACAGTCGTTTCCTCGACAGGCTGGCCCTAAGAAATCGGTCAAGCCCCGGAAGCAGGCATGGAGTACCAGACGTCCGGCCCCCAAGCCAGATGACAAGCCTGCGGCCTGACGCTCCGGGCCTCCCTTTGGGGGATCCCAGGGTGGGAGACCGCCTGCTACAGTTCGCCCAGTGTTGGTCGACCACTACGACAGACACTTGGGTTCTGGAGGTGGTTTCCCACGGATACGCCCTCTCCTTCCGGCACAGACCCCCGGCTCGCTTCTTCACCACGGGTCTCCCATCAGACCGGAACAAGGCTACGGAGCTGCGGAAGGTATTGCACACTATGCTCCAGGCTGGAGTTATAGTGGCGGTTCCATTCTCCCAGAGGGGCCAGGGTTTCTATTCAAATCTATTTTTGGTACAGAAACCCAATGGGTCATATCGTCCGATTCTCAACCTCAAAGCACTCAACAAGTCTTTGCGGGTCCCGAAGTTTCGGATGGAGACCCTACGGTCCATCATTCTGGCGCTGGAACCTGGGGACTACTTGGTGTCATTGGACATACAGGACGCTTACCTGCATGTCCCTATTCTTTGGCGCCATCAACAGTTCCTCAGGTTTGCAATCCGCAGCGACCACTTCCAGTTTCGGGCGTTACCTTTTGGCCTGGCAACAGCACCACGTGTTTTCACCAAGGTGATGGCGGTCATGGCGGCTTCTCTGCGGCTGCAGGGAGTCCGCATGTTGCCGTATTTGGACGACCTGTTATTGGTGGCAGGATCTCCAGAGCTCCTGTTACGCCACTTGGACCTGACCATTGCACTGCTGCAACGGCACGGCTGGCTAATCAACTGGCAGAAGTCCACTCTAATCCCGTCTCGGAGGATTCTGCATCTTGGAGCCTTATTGGACTCGGGACAGCAAAGGATCTTCGTGACGGAGGACAAGATCTCTGCTTTACAGTCAAGGGTGCGCAGTTGCCTGCACAGCCGCCGGGTGTCCTTACACTCGGCGATGAGGTTACTGGGCTCCATGGTGTCGGTGTTCGACATGGTGGAATACGCTCAGTTTCACTCCAGACCTCTGCAGCACCTGATCCTGTCCAAGTGGAACGGGCTGACTCAGTCTCTGAAGTCCCAGATGGTTGTGCTCACCCAGGAGGTTCGCCTGTCCCTTACGTGGTGGTTACAGACGACCCACCTCAACAAGGGACGTCCGTTCTGGGTTCCAAATTGGGTCCTGTTGACAACGGACGCCAGTCTTCGGGCTGGGGAGCAGTTTCGGGTCCACACTTGTTCCAGGGCAGGTGGACGCTGACAGAAGCGGAGCTTCCAATAAATATCTTGGAACTCCGTGCGGTCTTCAATGCTCTCCAGCAGGCACAGCGGTTTCTCCAGGGTCGCCCGGTGCAGGTCCAGTCGGACAACGCTACCACCGTGGCCTACATAAACAGGCAAGGAGGAACTCGCAGTCGGGCGGCTCTCGTAGAGGTCTCTCGGATCCTGGTTTGGGCGGAGCGCAATCTTCCGGCCATATCAGCGGTCTTCATCCCGGGAGTGCTCAATTGGGAGGCGGACTTTCTAAGTCGCCAGGACGTTCATCCGGGGGAATGGTCCCTGCACCCAGACGTTTTTCAACTACTGGTGGACAGGTGGGGTCTTCCAGAAATCGACCTCATGGCGTCCCGGCACAACAACAAGTTGCCGGTGTACGGGTCTCGCACAAGAGACGAAGGGGCGTCTCTGGTGGATGCTCTGTCCGTCCGGTGGACGTTCCGGTTCGCATACCTGTTCCCTCCGGTCTCCCTTCTTCCACGGGTAATCCGGAAATTCAAACAGGAAGGAGGGACGCTCCTGTTGATAGCTCCCGCGTGGCCCAGACGGCACTGGTTCTCAGACCTTCAGGGTCTGTCCGTGGACATTCCTCTGCGGTTGCCGCTACGACCGGACCTTCTGTCTCAGGGTCCTTGCCTTCACCCGGACCTGACTCGGCTGTCTTTGACGGCGTGGCTGTTGAGACGGCCATGCTGAGGTCCCGGGGGTTTTCCAGCTCTGTGGTGCGTACCATGTTACGAGCTCGGAAACCGTCTTCCGCGAGGATATACCATCGCGTGTGGCATACGTTCTTCCAGTGGTGTCGACCGAGAGGTTATGCACCGCGGGAGTTTCGTCTGTCTCGGATTCTCGCCTTCCTGCAAGCGGGACTAGATCATGGGCTTCGCCTTGCTTCTTTGAAGGTACAGGTTTCGGCCCTATCTGTCTGGTTTCACCGTAGGATTGCTACAATCCCGGATGTGCGCACCTTTATGCAGGGTGTTCTCCGCATTCAGCCGCCCTTTGTTCCACCTGTGGCGCCTTGGGATTTGGCTGTGGTCCTGAGGGCTCTCCAAGGACCGCCGTTTGAACCACTGGGCTCAGTGGATCTTAAATGGCTAACAGCTAAGACTGTTTTCCTTCTGGCCATTGCTTCGGCCAGACGTGTTTCTGAGTTAGGGGCTCTTTCTTGTAGACCCCCTTTCTTGGTTTTTTATGGGAACAGGGCAGTGCTCCGCACTCGGCCCGAGTTTCTTCCCAAAGTTGTTTCCCAGTTTCATGTTAACGAGGAAATAGTTGTTCCGGCCTTTAACTCACCAGGTCTTTCCGTGGGTGAGGCCTCTTTGGATGTTGTGCGGGCCTTAAGGACTTATGTTGACCGCACTTCTTCGTTTAGGAAGTCGGACGCTTTGTTTGTCCTCTTTGGCTTCCGTAAAAAGGGTTGGCCTGCTTCAAAGCAAACTTTGGCAGCCTGGATCCGTATGGCTATTTCTGAAGCTTATCTTCATGAAGGCCTACCGGTCCCTCCTTCTCTGAAGGCTCATTCCACTAGGTCTGTGGGTCCTTCGTGGGCAGCTCGACGTGGTGCCTCGGCAGTTCAGATCTGCAAGGCTGCTACGTGGTCTTCTGTCCATACCTTCGTGAGGTATTACAGGTTTGACACCTTCGCCTCTCAGGATGCTTCCTTCGGGCGGCGGATTCTCCTTTCTGCACAGGAGCGTCCCCACCCTTAAAGGATACTGCTTTGGGACATCCCCAAGGTATCCTGTGGATACCCTATGGACCCTGAAGTAGAAAATATGAGATATGGTAAGAACTTACCCTTGTTATCTCTATTTCTACGAAGTCCATAGGGTTCCACAGGACTCCCGCCCTGTCGCACCTGTGCTGCAGATGGGCTTTGCTCTGGTCACCGGTTTTCCGTCTCCCTCTGGTGAGAATGTGATTCTTGTATGTGTCCAGATCTTTGTTCTCTCTCTTCCTTCTCCTCCTCCGGCCTATGGCTTGGTAACTAACTGAGGTGCCTTGGCCCGGGGGCGGGGTATAGGAGGGGGACCTAGTGCTTCCTGGGAGGCTGAAAGCTTAACTCTTTGGTGCCCTGCGACTGACGTCACACCTATACCCCAAGGTATCCTGTGGAACCCTATGGACTTCGTAGAAATAGAGATAACAAGGGTAAGTTCTTACCATATCTCATATTTTCCTTCAGATATGAACGACTGAACAATTTTTAAATCGTTATCGTTCATATCTGAAGGAAAAATCTGACCGTGTGTATGCACCTTAAGCTAAACCTCAGTTTGTTTCACATTTATGATGATGGTATTTACTACTTTTAACTCTTAACTAGTTCTTGTATTTAACCATATTCTATCTAATCATAGTCCGCAATCCAATGAAGTTAGTTATTCTAGGCCAGGGTTGGGGAACCTTTTTTCTGCCGAGGGCCATTATGATATATCAAACATTATCCATGTGCCCGGTGTAGGCCATTCCCCCTGCATGTGACGTTATATAGGGCAGGGCCACAATCGCCGGTGATGACAGCAATGCCCGGAGCATCCTGAGGATGCTCCAGGGAGCTGTAAGGGCAGCGGTGTGACCGTCTGAAGTGTCCTAAGGACACTCCAGGTGGCACTGCTGCATAGATTCTGGCTGCGTTGTGCCATTCTAGACACCCTGCTAGCCAGATGAGGCTAGCAGAATAGAGCTCCAAGGGCCAGGCCAAATGATCCCGCGGGCCTTATGCGGCCCCCGGGCCTGAGGTTCCCCATCCCTGTTCTATTCCAATATGTGTTTTTTTTTCCCGTGAGGGACTGATGGTGTGCCTTAGCAATTTTAAAATCTTGTTCACTTGAGAGAGGTTGAAAATCACTGTTCTAAACAGTAGCAGAAAAAAATGTGAAATGTACTTGGTTATTATGGTTCATTACATTTTTATGGCTAGTTTCGCCAACCTATGGTTTCAGAAATGGCTTTACTTCCCTTGCATAGCTTAGTGTTTCCCTCATTATCATTGGTATCTGTGTGCCAATGGTTGCTACTTATTATTTATAAGCAGAGTTTAAAAACAAATAGGTAAATAAATGTTTGCCTGCATTGTAGCAGTTTCCATATATTTAGTCCAAGGTGGCAACTCCACTAGGAAAGGCAGTGTCCAGCAAATGTTTCACTGAGGTCTCACTGCCACACTGCCCCACACTATGTTCTCCTATGACAGTGCTGCAGTCACCGAAATAGGTCCGGACGCCCGATACCCACTTACTGGCACTTTGCGAGCTGAATGGAAGAGGCGTACTGATTGAATGTATTAGGCACACATTTCTCTGTGACAGCGCAACATCCTGCCCACCCCCTGTATGTGGAGGTGCACTTACTGGTTTTTGTCTACCTAATGCTTAGCCCAGAGTTTTCCAAACTCCGTCATTACAGTCAAACTTTTAAGGATATCCATGCTTCAGTCCAGATGGTTAAATTAAATTGACTGAGGGACTAATTAAGTCAACTGTGCTCAAGCATGGATATCCTTAAAACCTGAACCGTAATGGCGGAGTTTGGGAACCTCTGGCTTAGCCTCATGAAATAATCATAGGACTTATTTTGAATATTACCTGGCTTTAGTAAAATGTAGTTACCAAGATTAAAGTCTTATGCGCCATGACGACATTGCGTCTATTTGTTTCTTCTATACATATTTTTAATTTGGCCCTTTGTGTATGTCCGAAGTCATACAATTTATTACATCTATTTTCCCTGTAATATTACATATGTTATGTTTAACCCAGTACGCTGACACTTGGCAAAGTATTACAAAATTTATTTAGGTTATACTTACTTGGGTAGATGGTTAGTCTCAGTGCAACATTTGTTTAGTAAATATACGCCCAAGAGTAGATTTTTTTTTTTCCTGAAGTGTGGGTTTATAGAAGTGGCCATGTTGCCTATAGCAACCAATCAGATTCTACTTATTTATCTAGCACCTTCTAGAACAGTGGTTCTCAAACTCTGTCCTCAGGACCCCACACAGTTCACTTTTTCCAGATTACCTTGCAGGTGAACTCATTACTCACTGACACATGATCCACAGGTGGAGATAATTATTGCACTTGCGATTATGTGAGGACCTGTAAAACAAGCACTGTTTGGGGTCCTGAGGACCCAGTTTGAGAACCTCTGTTCTAGAAGATAACTAGAATCTGATTAGTTGCTATAGGCAACATCTCCACTTCTAAAAACCTGCTTGTTAGTAAATATACCCCCTGGGGTTTGTATAACTGTTTATACATTTATCACTGGTGCTCTAAGTTGCACAACTATTTGTCTCTGTCTCTGTTTCTTTTTCTGAAGTTGGTTATAGCTGGGTGACAAATCAGTAATAACATGATCTCTTATTGTACACAGAATTTTGAGATTGTTGTGTTTTTCTCAGTGGACTGTCGGTGGTTCCAAAAAAAGAAAGAAAGGGAAACCGGGTAAAGGATTGGAAAAGAAAGTGGCCATGAAGAAGCAAACAAGCAGGGGAGCCTCCTCTGGCAGCTCCGGGAAGGACAGCTCAGGGGAGAGTTCTGCTCCTGAGGAAGGTGAGTAATAGACACCAGGTCACAAAAATACATCTTAGTGTATCATGCGTGAGGAGGCATCTGGGCTATCATTATGTATGTGTCACTTTACTGTGTTGGAATATTCGCCTTACATTTGTGGAAATGCGTCCAGCAAATGTACAATAGTAGCCAAAAGTCCTTCACAGGAACATGTTTGTTTTGAATGACATATTGTAAACATTGTTATTGTGCTATTATAAGGTGTTCTATACCATGGTATTCAGATAGTTTAGTTTTCAAATGTCACTTTCTTAATAACAAACTGCTAAAAAGGTATAATTGTAAAAACTCCCCTGAGAAGCACTGCGTCATTGCAAACATTATTATTAACCTTTATATGGCGCCACAAGGGTTCCAAAGCACCTTACAAAGTATATAAAAAGAAACCGCGCAAACATAACCCGAAAATAGTTCCAGAGACTTACAGTACAAAACATTATAGAACATAGGAAACAAGCTATTGCAGCATATGCAGAACAAAATACCCCCAATAGGAGCACTGGGTGAGCTCATAGCTTCAGTACCCATGTGGTAATTGGGAGAAGATAATATAGGTCAGGGAAGCACAAGCACAAAATGGAAGAGGGTCCTGCTCTTTGGAGCTTACAGTCTAATAAGTATGGGCAGACAGACATGGTGACACAGAGTGGAGTATGCTCGAGCTGACAGTAGCTGCACAATCAGTTGTTGCTGTTTGATGACCACCTAGCAATCTGTATGTAATCTAAATAGCTGGATTGTGCTGATTTCCGATGTATGGAAGAAACTTTGTCATGTGGCACAACATTGAAGCCTACTCAAGTTTCACAGGGAAAACCGCCTTCAAATTGCTTTTCTAGTCTTCCAGGAATATTGCAGATTGATCAGTTACTTTAGTTCTTGTTAAGAATTATGTATAAGCACAAAACTCTTTGTGCTGATAGTCTTCCATGATCAGGACACTTCAGGAAAACCACAGAACATCAAGACTACAAGATTAAGCACCTCATGTCCCCTGAACGTCTGTCACAACAGACAGCAAAGACTTATGCTGCCCATCCACTACACAACATAGAAACGATAGCACGATTACGACCTTGTAATCGTGCTGACGTTTCTATGTTATATGCCTACACTGAACGAGCAGTCATTCAGTGCAGGCTCGTCAATCGTCTGGTAACATGCTGAACCTGATGTTATCGTCGGGATGACCAGCATGTTTGCCCCCTTACACAAGGGTTGTTCAAAAAGCAATGCCTAAATGCTCACAACTAAAATTTTATTATAGATACAGATTTGAAAATTTGCAGTAAAATACTATGAAGTCTTAGTAACATAATGATTCTACTCAAAATATTCACCATCTGCCCTGAAACATTTTCACCTCTCAACCCAAGCTGTGAATCCACTTTGGAAAAATTCCAGTGGTTGGTGTTTGACCCCGGAACGTATGACGATTTTAACAACCTCTGTCTTCAAAATGTTGACCCCGGAGACAGTATTTGAGAGGACCAACCAGATGAAAGTCAGAAGGGGCCAAATCAGGACTCTATGGTGGATGTGGCATTATTGCCCACCCTATTCTGGCAATGGCTGCTGATGTTGCCATCGAGGTGTGAGGTCTGGCATTGTCGTGGTCTTAGATGACATGTGACAGTGGAATTATTGACCTTTTTTTGCGGATGGCTTCTTTCAGCTTCAGTGTAATAATGTATCGATCATTGTTGATTGGCTTGGTTACAAGTAATCGATGAGAATAACACCTCCACAATCCCAGAAGAATGTGGCCATAACTTTGTTTATGGATCGCTGTGATTTAAACTTTTTTTTTTTCCCCTATAGTTAGTATACAGCCAGTGCCACTTGTAGCTGTTCTCCCTCCCCCCCAGTCCCCTCCCTATACTTAGTATATTGCCAGTGCCACTCATATCTGTCCCCCCCCAATCCCCTCCCTATACTTAGTATATTGCCAGTGCCACTCGTAGCTGTTCCCCCTCCCCCCCAATCCCCTCCCTATACTTAGTATGCAGCCAGTGCCACTCATAGCTGTCCCCCCAATCCCCTCCCTATACTTAGTATACAGCCAGTGCCACTCATAGCTGTTCCCCCTCCCCCCCAATCCCCTCCCTATACTTAGTATACAGACAGTGCCACTCATAGCTGTCCTCCCCCCCAATCCCCTCCCTATACTTAGTATATTGCCAGTGCCACTCATAGCTGTCCCCCCCCAATCCCCTCCCTATACTTAGTATACAGCCAGTGCCACTCATAGCTGTCCCCCCAATCCCCTCCCTATACTTAGTATATTGCCAGTGCCACTCATAGCTGCCCCCCCCAATCCCCTCCCTATACTTAGTATATTGCCAGTGCCACTCATAGCTGTCCCCCCCCAATCCCCTCCCTATACTTAGTATATTGCCAGTGCCACTCATAGCTGTCCGTCCCCCCCCCAATCCCCTCCCTATACTTAGTATATTGCCAGTGCCACTCATAGCTGTTTCTCCCCCCCCCCCTATAGTTAGTATTCAGTGCCAGTACCACTCATAGCTGTTTCCCTTCCCTGTACTTAGTATACAGCCAGTGCCACTCATAGCTGTCCCCTCCCTATACTTAGTATACAGCCAGTGCCACTCATAGCTGTCCCCCCCCAATCCCCTCCCTATACTTAGTATATTGCCAGTGCCACTCATAGCTGTCCCCCCAATCCCCTCCCTATACTTAGTATATTGCCAGTGCCACTCATAGCTGTCCCCCCCCAATCCCCTCCCTATACTTAGTATATTGCCAGTGCCACTCATAGCTGTCCCCCCCCCCAATCCCCTCCCTATACTTAGTATATTGCCAGTGCCACTCATAGCTGTTTCTCCCCCCCCCCTATAGTTAGTATACAGTGCCAGTACCACTCATAGCTGTTTCCCTTCCCTATACTTAGTATACAGCCAGTGCCACTCACAGCTGTCCCCCCCCAATCCCCTCCCTATACTTAGTATACAGCCAGTGCCACTCATAGCTGTCCCCCCCAATCCCCTCCCTATACTTAGTATATAGCCAGTGCCACTCATAGCTGTCCCCCCCCAATCCCCTCCCTATACTTAGTATATTGCCAGTGCCACTCATAGCTGTCCCCCCAATCCCCTCCCTATACTTAGTATATTGCCTGTGCCACTCATAGCTGCCCCCCCCAATCCCCTCCCTATACTTAGTATATTGCCAGTGCCACTCATAGCTGTCCCCCCCCAATCCCCTCCCTATACTTAGTATATTGCCAGTGCCACTCATAGCTGTCCGTCCCCCCCCCCTATCCCCTCCCTATACTTAGTATATTGCCAGTGCCACTCATAGCTGTTTCTCCCCCCCCTATAGTTAGTATACAGTGCCAGTACCACTCATAGCAGTTTCCCTTCCCTATAGTTAGTATACAGACAGTGCCACTAATGGCTGTTTCCAACCCCCCTCCCTATAGTTTCCACGGGAGCTAAATTTACTTACCTTTACTACAGAGCTCCAGCACCGCAGCCGTTCCCTCAGCTCCTCCAGCCGCAGCGTCAAAACAGGCAGCCCAGCCCACTGCCTACTCCTGTCCAATCACATCTAACCACCGCCCCCCGCACCACTCCGTCCTGCTTCAGTCTCCAATAGTGATGACCGCTTCCCTTCAACTGCATTGGGCGCCCATTAATAATCGCAGCATCGAAAACAATCGCCCCTTTTTTTAAAAAATTGAGCGAGTATTTTTTATTGAAAATATTTTCCAATTAAACAATACAATATAACAATAATAAAAAAAACCCACAATTCTCACACATCTAAGTCGTAAAGCTTATCCATCCAGTGAATATAGAACACCTAATATAAATAGCATACGCAAACTGCAGAGCATAGCAGAAAAGAAAAACCTTTACAGTACAAATAACCATATTATATAAGTATATGCAAAAAGAGAATAATATACTCCGTACAGAATAGTATCAAAATCATCCAGTACAGAATCTACAATATATTTTACACTAGAGCATTAACACTTAAATGTTAGGGCACATAATGTAGAAACCTCCATTCCTAATATGCATTAGATAATCATAAAACAAATACCCCCATTAGTGTCTTCAGTATTTTAATCTAAAGAGGAGTAGTGTTTTAATTTAAATAATGCTCCTAGATGTGTCTATTTCCTCCACAACTGGAGTGTCTTGTGCTCCCAGGTGAGGTTTCTGACTCGGACAGTAACAGCTCCTCATCCAGCTCCGATTCTGAGAGCTCAACAGAAGAGGAGGAGTTTTGTGATGGATATGGGGATGATTATATGGGAGATGAAGAAGACCGGGCTCGTCTCGAGCAGATGACTGAAAAGGAGAGGGAGCAAGAGCTCTTTAACCGGATAGAAAAGCGAGAAGTGCTTAAGAGACGGTAAGTTGATATATTAAATGTTAATGTAGAAAATATTAGGTCATTAAAGCAAACAATCTATATGTGCCTGATACAGAGGATTAGATCTTTACAGACGTGTATCAATATTTAGACATTTCCTTTGAACATTGATAACAGTTCATTTATACCTATTGCATGTTTCTCCCTTCAGCCATGGGGGACACTGGGATGATGACTGTGGGTATAGAGCAGAACCTGGGCACCAAACAGTGAATTTTTCTCTCCCAGTAGAACAGGTTCCCTATACCCCGCCCCATGAGGACCGACATAAGTTTTAGTTTGGTGCCCTAGACAGGGCAAAGCACAGGGAGGTTTCTGCTAAGAAGCCTCTCATTTCTACTTCAGGGTCCATAGGGTATCCACAGGATACCTTGGGGGTATAGGTGTGACGTCAGTCGCAGGGCACCAAAGAGTTAAGCTTTCAGCCTCCCAGGATGCACTAGGTCCCCCTCCTATACCCCGCCCCCGGGCCAAGGCACCTCAGT
Source organism: Taudactylus pleione (assembly GCA_031769625.1). Classification (NCBI taxonomy): domain Eukaryota; kingdom Metazoa; phylum Chordata; class Amphibia; order Anura; family Myobatrachidae; genus Taudactylus; species Taudactylus pleione. Next base: position 1,445,780 of record JAUIMM010000226.1, on the reverse strand, counting down.
TTAGTTTGGTGCCCGGCCGGAGTCGGGTGCACCTGTTGGAGTGGGGGCTAGAAGAGCCCCTGAAGCTTTTTCTTCATGCAGCTGTGGCTGCACATCTGGATGAACAGCATGGACAGTCAGTCCTGACGTCCATGCTGTCTTCCCTACACCCCGCCGGTACCAGAACGCCGGTACTGATCCGGGGATGCTGGTGGGCGTCTGGGGTCACAGCTAGCGGTGACCCCAGATGCTCCGGACCATGGCCGGATTCAAGGGGGACAGAGGTAAGCAGCGGGGTCCCGCGGTGGGTCCCCGCTGATCACATGGTCCTAAGTCCCCAGGCAGGGGGCTCCCTGGGGACTGGCTGCAGCGTGTAGCCAGGCGACCAACCTGCGCTTCCACTACCCCCTGGGACAGCGGACCGCAGCAGAGCGGTAGCGCTGCGGCGTCCCAGGGGTTAAATGCATGCCAGGGGAGCGCGCCTTCCCTGTCTCACAGCCGGCGCCTCCCCCGCTGCACACAGCCCTCTCTGCACTGTGCTGACTGGTCCTGTGTCAGCGCTCCTCCCCCAGGCCAGCTTCTCTCTGCTCCTCGGCGGCCATCTTCTCTGCAACGCATGGTGAACGCTGCTGGAAGTCTGGAAGGAAGCATCGTGGTCTGGGTCCCCCCGCATACCTCTCCTCCGCTGTGGCTCAGGTCTGTGTATGCAGCGCTGTGTCCTACCAGGCCCTGTGTCTGTGTAGTTGAGTGATCAGCGCTGTTAGTGCAGGAATTGTTATTTCTCTGCATTGTATGTGACTGTGCTAGCGCTGCCTGTAACTTTTCTTCTCTAAACTGTCAGCTTTATTACTGTCCCTGTTCTTTCTGCTAAAGCCCGTGCGGTGCTGCAGGGTGGTCTCTCGCCTATTTAATACTTAATTGGTGAGAGAGGTCACATACGTGGTGCCATCATGTCTGAAAGTGATTTTCCCCTCCGGCTACAGTGTACCACGTGCAAAGTACCGTTAGCGGAGGGGGAGGGTAGCGCGGAGGGCCTTTGCCGGCAGTGTTTGTCCATGGCGCGGCCTATTACGGTTACAGCACCGGTACAGGAGCCGCCCTGGGCTTGTTTCGCTCAGGCGTTAACAGCTTTAGTGGGCCAGTTAGCTCCGCAGCCCGCGTTTACTCCGATGGGTTTGTCCCAGCAGTCTGTGGTGTCGTCACCCATGCAGGGGTTCCCACGACAATTGGTGTTACCCCACAGTCTCCCTATTTCCCCGCTCCCGGGTTCTCAGGAGCCAGCGTGGGTTAACTCCCTGACGAGTTCTGTACAGCACTTGTCGGATGTGTTGCAAGGGGAGTCTGTGATGCGGCCTCATAAAAGGCCGGTGGCGTCTCTGTCCGCTCCTTATGAGGATGACGAAGGGACGTCTGATGATGGGGAGATTCTGGATCCTTACGATCAGGAACCTCTCCACAGTAAGGACGCTGATGCAAAGTCCAAGGTATATATTCCTGGACTTATTCGGGCGGTCCGCACAGCCTTGGTGATTGAGGACGAAGTTCCCCCAGCGGCTAAATCTAAGTATGCCTTTTTCAAAGATGTGAAGGGCGATGCCACAGTCTTTCCTCTTTCGGGTCAGTTGGTGGACCATTTAGAGGAGGCGTGGAAACAACCTGGCAAAAGATACCAGCCGCAGAGACGCCTGGCGGTGGCTTATCCGTTCGCGGATAATTATTTTGCTAAGTGTGAATCCCCTCCACAGGTGGATTCTCACGTGACCCGTCTTGTCCGTAGTGCCACATTGCCGATGCCATCCATGTCCTCCCTTAAGGATGCTACGGACCGCAAGGTAGAAATCTGCCTGAAGTCCGCTTATTCCCTTGCAGGGGGGGCAGCACGGCCGGCTATGGCCATTTGCTGGGTTGCCAGAGCGATGGAGCGCTGGGCGGATTCATTAGAGGCTTCTTTTGAATCCGACTGTCCGGCCGAACAGGCGGAGTTGATTGGCAATCTCCGTGATTCGGCCACCTACATCAACGAGGCGGCTCTAGACATTAGTACTCTGGTGTCTAGAATTTCTTCAGCAGCGGTAGCTGCTCGTCGCACCTTGTGGCTGCGATCCTGGAAGGCGGACGCAGATCCAAGAAAGGTCTGGAAGCGTTGCCGTTTACCGGAGAAGTTCTCTTCGGTCCGAATCTGGATAAGATTGTGGCCACGCTGGCGGCAGCCAAATCTGCTTGTCTCCCGTCGGCCGCTGCTCCTTCTGGTTCTGGACCATCGTCCTTTCGGTCATCTAGGGCCCAGGGCAGGCCCAAACCACAGTCGTTTCCTCGACAGGCTGGCCCTAAGAAATCGGTCAAGCCCCGGAAACAGGCATGGAGTACCAGACGTCCGGCCCCCAAGCCAGATGACAAGCCTGCGGCCTGACGGTCCGGGTCTCCCCTTGGGGGATCCCAGGGTGGGAGGCCGCCTGCTGCAGTTCTCCCGGTGTTGGTCGTTCACTACGACAGACACTTGGGTTCTGGTGGTGGTCTCTCACGGGTACGCCCTCTCCTTCCGGCACAGACCCCCGGCTCGATTCTTCACCACGGGTCTACCATCAGACCGGAACAAGGCTACGGAGCTGCGGAAGGTATTGCACACTATGCTCCAGGCTGGAGTTATAGTGCCTGTTCCATTCTCCCAGAGGGGCCAGGGTTTCTATTCAAATCTATTTTTGGTACAGAAACCCAATGGGTCATATCGTCCGATTCTCAACCTCAAAGCACTCAAAAAGTCTTTGCGGGTCCTGAAGTTTCGGATGGAGACCCTACGGTCCATCATTCTGGCGCTGGAACCTGGGGACTACATGGTGTCATTGGACATACAGGACGCTATGGCGGTCATGGCGGCTTCTCTGCGGCTGCAAGGAGTCCGCATGTTGCCGTACTTGGACGACCTGTTAGTGGTGGCAGGATCTCCAGAGCTCCTGTTACACCACTTGGACCTGACCTTTGCACTGCTGCAACGGCACGGCTGGCTAATCAACTGGCAGAAGTCCACTCTAATCCCGTCTCGGAGGATTCTGCATCTTGGAGCCTTATTGGACTCGGGACAGCAAAGGATCTTCGTGACGGAGGACAAGATCTCTGCTTTACAGTCAAGGGTGCGCAGTTGTCTGCACAGCCGCCGGGTGTCCTTACACTCGGCGATGAGGTTACTGGGCTCCATGGTGTCGGTGTTCGACATGGTGGAATACGCCCAGTTTCACTCCAGACCTCTGCAGCACCTGATCCTGTCCAAGTGGAACGGGCTGCCTCAGTCTCTGAAGTTCCAGACGATTGTGCTCACCCCGGAGGTTCGCCTGTCCCTTGCGTGGTGGTTAAAGACGACCCACCTCAACAAGGGACGTCCGTTCTGGGTTCCAAATTGGGTCCTGTTGACAACGGACGCCAGTCTTCGGGGCTGGGGAGCAGTTTCGGGTCCACACTTGTTCCAGGGCAGGTGGACACCGACAGAAGCGGAGCTTCCAATAAATATCTTGGAACTCCGTGCGGTCTTCAATGCTCTCCTGCAGGCACAGCGGTTTCTCCAGGGTCACCCGGTGCAGGTCCAGTCGGACAATGCTACCACCGTGGCCTACATAAACAGGCAAGGAGGAACTCGCAGTCGGGCGGCTCTCGTAGAGGTCTCTCGGATCCTGGTTTGGGCGGAGCGCAATCTTCCGGCCATATCAGCGGTCTTCATCCCGGGAGTGCTAAATTGGGAGGCGGACTTTCTAAGTCGCCAGGACGTTCATCCAGGGGAATGGTCCCTGCACCTGGACGTTTTTCAACTACTGGTGGACAGGTGGGGTCTTCCAGAAATCGACATCATGGCGTCCCGGCACAACAACAAGTTGCCGGTGTACGGGTCTCGCACAAGAGACGAAGGGGCGTCTCTGGTGGATGCTCTGTCCGTCCGGTGGACGTTCAGGTTCGCATACCTGTTCCCTCCGGTCTCCCTTCTTCCACGGGTAATCCGGAAATTCAAACAGGAAGGAGGGACGCTCCTGTTGATAGCTCCCGCGTGGCCCAGACGGCACTGGTTCTCTGACCTTCAGGGTCTGTCCGTGGACAGTCCTCTGCGGTTGCCGCTACGACCGGACCTTCTGTCTCAGGGTCCTTGTCTTCACCCGGACCTGACTCGGCTGTCTTTGGCGGCGTGGCTGTTGAGACGGCCATGCTGAGGTCCTGGGGGTTTTCCAGCTCTGTGGTGTGTACCATGTTACGAGCTCGGAAACCGTCTTCCGCGAGGATATACCATCGCGTGTGGCATACGGTCTTCCAGTGGTGTCGACCGAGAGGTTATGCACCGCGGGAGTTTCGTCTGTCTCGGATTCTCGCCTTCCTGCAAGCGGGACTAGATCATGGGCTTCGCCTTGCTTCTTTGAAGGTACAGGTTTCGGCCCTATCTATCTGGTTTCACCGTAGGATTGCTACAATCCCGGATGTGCGCACCTTTATGCAAGGTGTTCTCCGTATTCAGCCGCCCTTTGTTCCACCTGTGGCGCCTTGGGATTTGGCTGTGGTCCTGAGGGCTCTCCAAGGACCGCCGTTTGAACCACTGGGCTCAGTGGATATTAAATGGCTAACAGCTAAGACTGTTTTCCTTCTGGCCGTTGCTTCAGCCAGATGTGTTTCTGAGTTAGGGGCTCTTTCTTGTAGACCCCCTTTCTTGGTTTTTCATGGGAACAGGGCAGTGCTCCGCACTCGGCCCGAGTTTCTTCCCAAAGTTGTTTCCCAGTTTCATGTTAACGAGGAAATAGTTGTTCCGGCCTTTAACTCACCGGGTCTTTCCGTGGGTGAGGCCTCTTTGGATGTTGTGCGGGCATTAAGGACTTATGTTTACCGCACTTCTTTGTTTAGGAAGTCGGACGCTATGTTGTCCTCTATGGCTTCTGTAAAAAGGGTTGGCCTGCTTCAAAGCAAACTTTGGCAGCCTGGATCCGTATGGCTATTTCTGAAGCTTATCTTCATGAAGGCCTACCGGTCCCTCCTTCTCTGAAGGCTCATTCCACTAGGTCTGTGGGTCCTTCGTGGGCAGCTCGACGTGGTGCCTCGGCAGTTCAGATCTGCAAGGCTGCTACGTGGTCTTCTGTCCATACCTTCGTGAGGTATTACAGGTTTGACACCTTCGCCTCTCAGGATGCTTCCTTCGGGCGGCGGATTCTCCTTTCTGCACAGGAGCGTCCCCACCCTTAAAGGATACTGCTTTGGGACATCCCCAAGGTATCCTGTGGATACCCTATGGACCCTGAAGTAGAAAATATGAGATATGGTAAGAACTTACCCTTGTTATCTCTATTTCTACGAAGTCCATAGGGTTCCACAGGACTCCCGCCCTGTCGCACCTGTGCTGCAGATGGGCTTTGCTCTGGTCACTGGTTTTCCGTCTCCCTCTGGTGAGAATGTGATTCTTGTATGTGTCCAGATCTTTGTTCTCTCTCTTCCTTCTCCTCCTCCGGCCTATGGCTTGGTAACTAACTGAGGTGCCTTGGCCCGGGGGCGGGGTATAGGAGGGGGACCTAGTGCATCCTGGGAGGCTGAAAGCTTAACTCTTTGGTGCCCTGCGACTGACGTCACACCTATACCCCCAAGGTATCCTGTGGAACCCTATGGACTTCGTAGAAATAGAGATAACAAGGGTAAGTTCTTACCATATCTCATATTTTTTTCTACTTCAGGTTCCATAGGGATCCACAAGGATACCATGGGTATAATGTGGTTGGAGTGATTCATATACCAAACAGACCACCTCCTCCACATATACCCCGGCCATAGGCATTCAGTTGTTCGTTTGGTGCTGCAGGATTCAGACGTACTGTTGTAACAGGTAACTGCTCAGGCAGTCCTAAGCTTTTATTTTATTTTCTATGTTTTTAAGTTAGCACTGCTGAGCGTCTGAATTAAGACGCATACACTGCTACTCCGTCTACCTCTGCCAGGCCGCTACACCGGTAACAACTCTGGTGATTTCGGTGGGTCAAGGCAGAGCATGGTAGCAGCGATGCTGGGGCCTGGACTGCAACCAGACACACAGATTTGTCAGGTAAGGCAATTCCTTCCATACAGGGAGCCGCTTCCGGCAGTCCTCGCTTCCGGCACCGGAGACGCTGCAGTGAGGGCCCAGAACGTCTGCGTCCCCACTAGACCACTGGAGCCTTATCATCTGACGCCGGGCGTCGGCAGCAGGTGCTTCTGCTGCCATGAGGCCAGCGTACCCGGCTGACTGATGCAGCTTAGGGAAGGTAGGCTTTCCCCCGGCAGCTCCGACCCTTCAAAGCTCTTCGTGCATCTGGGTCGCTCCTCCTCTATATGAGACGCTCCTCCTCCTGTGTATAAGACGCTCAAGGTCCACTATCTGTGCGCTGCTGTAGCTGTTGGTTCCCGGGTCAGTCTCCCTGTATACCTCTCCCATGGGTCAGGTATAAAGAAACCTAAAATTTGACGGCAGATAAGAACCACCTGGCCCATCTAGTCTGCCCTATTTTTAAACATATTTTTACCTCAACCCTTATTGATCCTTACTACTTCTGAAGAATATCTTTATCCCATGCATGTTTAAATTGTTCTACTGTCTTAGCCTCCCATCAGAGGTGGTAGGGGCTACTCCATTTGTCCACTACCCTTTCTGTGAAGTAAGTTTTCCTCAAATTTCCCCTGAACCTACCTACCTCCAGTTTCAGAGCATGTCCTATATAGTGCTCTATATCCTACCAAACCTTGTGTTTTGAGTAGTTGATTCAGAGCCCATTGCAATTAAATTGCATATACATTGTATGTGACTGTTTGCTAGCTGCTGTGTTGATAGTTGATACTGCCTTTTATTTCTCTTGCAGCAAGGCTGGGGAACCCTGGACCATGGGATTGTAGGTTGGGGCTGGAGCTGGCACTTAATGAAATGTAGCTTTAAATCCTAATATCCTCCCCCCTGCAATCCCACAGTTCCAGTGTTCTTAAGTGCCTGAGGAGTAGGGCACGTTGTAGGAGGGCTGCTAATATGTAATATTATGTTTATTTCTAGTTAGGATTGTCTGTGCGCCGCTTGTAGCAGCATACAATAGGAATGCAGCGGCAACATGCGACTTTGTTCAGCGCGCTGGCCGGGTGGGGGGGGGTTGTGCTCAACGGAGACCCCACAGCACTCCGGACTCGCTGTGACCGCCGTGGGACCGCAGGAGGAGTGCACGTTCCTCAGGCTGCCTGGATCAGCTACTTGATCAGCTACTTGATGTCCTGGGAGAGTGAAGATTGGAGGGGGCAAAGCTTCCAGTGCAGCTCTCCCCCTCCGGCAGCGGTACAGTCAGCGGGAACCTGGATGAGTCATGCATCTGCCGAGATTATTGCATTCGCCTGCTCTGCACAAATCCTCTCCCTTGCAGCAGTGGTGTTGGTCCCCTGGAAGGCTAAGTACCCTTGTTACTGTATTAAGCTGCCTGTGTAACCCTGTTGTCATTTACCAACAACTGGGTACCTGGTTTAATTACAACCTGTTGATTGGGTTTAGGTACAACTGCTGTCAGATGTTACAGAAGCGAACTGACAACATGCTTTGCTTCTTGATCTTTTGGCTAAGATCAAGTGTAGTATTCGTTTAATATCTGATACACCCCCTCTCTGAATCGCCACAGATTTATATACCACTCTATGTCCACATAGATGATGACTAATAGCGTTGGACAGTAACTGATGAAGTCGGTACGTCTACTGAATAGGATTTATCCCCTACCTTGACAAGACGGATAGTGTGTTGGTTGGCGTTGTTGCCTCGCCGCACTGCGACGTGGGTTCAATTAACGCTAAACAGTGTGGAGTTTGTATGCAGGGTTTTTACTGTATTTTGGCTGCTGTTTACTCCCATGCGTGGCGTAACGAGCAGTTGCCCTCGGGGGGCCTTGCGTGTATAGGATCTGGGGTGCTGCGTCCACCAGGGTAGTACCTGCGTGGGCTGGGGCTCTCAGCAGGTCTGTGTACGCCCTAGTTAAGGCTTTGGTATTCCCTCATCTCTGGCACAGGCTTTGTTCTCTCTATAGAGTTAAGTTCCCAGCCAAGGTATGTCCCACTCTGGTTCTGTTTTGCAGTGGCAGCATCACAACTTAATCAAGTCTCCTGGGCTCACACAGGCTCCATTGGAGTCATTGCGTTCAATGGATTGCAAGTCAGTTGCTTGTAAGCTGTTCTTCCTTATGGCTGTTGCCTTCCCTCTGCATAGTTCCGTATTTGCTCATCTTCTATGTAGATTGAGCAGTTCTCCGTACAAATGTTACGGTTCCAGCCGACATTGCTTTCGGATGTTGTCCTTCCGGTTCTTCCTACTTTGGCGAATTCCCGGGACTGGGATGATCTGGCTCTGCTAGTTGGGCTGAGCCCTGCAGATCTCCTTGGACGCATCGTCTTTGGTACGCCGCACGGTTCTCTGCGGGTTCTTTATGACGCGTTGGAACATGACTGGCCGGCTTTTCTCTTAAGCAGGCTGGGGAACACTACGAGACCTCCCTCACGCTCAGTCGTTCGAGGTGTTTGGTTCTTGACCGGTGTTTTCCCTACTGGTTTGTTTGGTTGCACCTGGTTCCTGCTACTCCTCTCCGCACTCTTTTAAAGAAGTACTGGAATTGTAGGATTGCAGGGGGGAGGATCTTAGGATTTAAAGCTACATTTCATTAAGTGCCCTTCTTCGGGGTCTAGCTCTGCAGAAGAGGACCACCCTTCTACAGTGGATGTTCCTTCTTTGATGAGGGTGGTCAAATCAATCCTAGATATACAGGATGATGAACCACCTCCTAGTAAGAAGGCTTCAGTGTTTAAACACCAGAAGGTGGTAAAAGCTGGGTTTCCTAAATCCGAGCAGCTCACTGAACTATGGAAGAGGCATGGGATAACCCTGATAAACTGTTTTATATTACTAAAAGATATGCATTGTTGTATCCTTCCCAGCTTCTGAATGTACTAAGTGGGAAATCTCTCCTACTGTGGATGCTCATGTGACACAGGAATTCCATGTGAGTCAGGAATTCTATGTTGTCTATTCCGTCAGCATCTTCTCTTAAGGATCCTACAGGTAGGAAAATTGCAATATATCTTAAGGCAATATTTTCATCATCTGGAGCGGTTACTCGTCCAGCTATGGCTGGGGCTTGGGTAGCCAAAGCGGTTGAAGAATGGACGTTGGCATTGGAGGATTTTCTACCAGATGCTACCAGAGAACAGCTCACGTATGTATCTCCCATATACGGGAAGAAGCCTCCTATTTCGGAGGAGCTGCAATAGATGCGGGATTCTTAGCTTCTAAAGCATCAGCAGCCTCAGTGTTGGCTCGTAGGGTCCTTTGGTTAAGGCCCTGGAAAGCTGATAGTGTCATAGAATGCTCTGGAATCCTTACCTTTCTATAGAAATATACTTTTTGGGGAGATAAGATAATAGCTACTCTGGCAGCTTCAAGATCTGCCATCTACAGCTACATTAAAGTCTAGGCAGTTTTCTTTTCGGTCCTTTCGTCCCCAGGGATGAGCAAATACAGTCTTCTTCCAGGGTGTCTAGTTTTCGAAGGACAACCAGGCGACAAACTAAGAGGTCTGGGCTGGCCAGACGTCCAGCTTCTAAGCCGGACAACAAACCACCTGTGTGATGGGGCGGGCCTCCTCCTGGGGAATCCCAGGATGGGAGGCCGACTTCTTCAATTTGCGGACTAATGGCATCAAATAACAGAAGACGCCTGTGTCCGAGAAGTTGTTTTTTCAGGGGTAAGCTCTCACTTTTCGGAGACATCCTTCCCAGAAGTTTTTTGCACTAACTCCTCCCATCGGAGTCTAACTTGGCCCTACAGGAGGCCATTTACTCCCTGCTGCAGGATAATGACTTCATCAATTTACGGATTACTGGCATCAAACAACAACAGACACCTGGGTCCGAGAAGTGGTCTCTCAGGGGGTATGCTCTCACTTTCCAGAGGCATCCTCTCCAGAAGTTTTTTGTACAAATCCCCCATCAGATGCGATCAAGGTCTTGCCTCTTCAGGAGGCCATTTACTCCCTGCTGCAGGCAGGGGTGATAATCCCGGTTCCTGTGTTTCAGCAAGGAAGGGGTTATTATTCTAATCTATGTTTGGTTCAGAAACCGAGTGAGTGTCATTGCCCTATTCTAAATCTAAAAACCCTCTTGTACCCAAGTTTCGTATGGAAACTCTTCAGTCAATTATTTTGGCCATGGAGCCTGTGGATTTTATGGTTTCCCTGGACATTCAGAATACATATCTGCATGTACCTATTATGCCATCGAACCAACAATTTATATGGTTTGCTGTCCTGCAACAACGTTACCAATTTCAGGCACTTCCCTTTGGTCTATCAACGGCCCCTCGGGTCTTTACCAAAATAATGGCTGTTATGACTGCCTACCCTCAGGCGTTAGGGAATCGGAATACTACCATATCTGGACGACCACCTGATATTGGCACAGTCTCCAGCTGTTTTACAACACCATCTCCAACTGACCATTGCCTTCCTACGGATGCACGGCTGGATCATCAATTGGAAGAGTTCCTCTCTTTCTCCAACACAGCAGATGGTAGATCTGAGGGCACTTTTGGATTCCCAGGCACAAAGGATATTTCTGCCAGAGGACAAGATTGTGGCCCTATCATTGCGAATACTCAAGCGAAGGGTATCCATTCTATCAGGGATGCAGGTCCTTGGATTAATGGTATCCACCTTAGACATGGTGGGGTATGCTCCTTTTCATCCCAGGCCTTTGCAAATTCCAAATTGGATGCTGCTCACCACGGACGTCAGTCTTCGCGTATGGGTGGCAGTGACAGGTCATCACACCTTTTAGGGAAGATGCACAAATCAGGTAAGTCATCTGCCCGTAAACATTCTGGAGCTTCGAGCAGTATACAAAGCACTCATTGTGGTACAGGACCTGCTCCAGGACAGGCCGGTCCGGAACCAGTCCGACAACAGTAGCCTATCAATTATCAGGGAGGCACGCAAAGTCATGCAGCCATGAGGGAAGTGACAGATTCTGATTTGGGCAGAACATCATCTTCCAGCGATCTCTGCAATATTCATGCCTGGACTCCTCAATTGAGAAGCGGACTTCCTAAGCCGTTAGAACATACACGCCGGAGAATGGTCTCTCCACCTGGAGGTTTTTCAACTCCTGGTGAACAAATTGGGCCTACCAGACACAGACCTTATGGCATCACGTCACAACCACAAGGTTCCCAGGTATGGGTCCAGGACTAGAGATTTCTCAGCAGCCTTTGTGGACGCACTAGCAGTCAGATGCGACTTCAAGCTGGCGTATCTCTTTCCTCCGATCTCCCTCGTCCTAAGGGTTCTCACGAAATTCAAGCAGGAAGGCTCCTGCTTGGCCCAGACGTCATTGGTTCACGAACATATGGATTGTATCCATAGACAGTCCGTATTCTCTTCCTCTATGGCCAGATCTGCTAGCGCAGGGTCCCTGCCTTCATCCGGACTTCCCTTGCCTGTCTTTGACAACGTGGCTCTTCCATCTTAAAAGCTAAGGGTTTCTCCAACTCTGCGATTCAAACGATGCTTAGGGCACGAAAGCCTTCCTCTGCCCATATCAATTAGAGAGTTAGGCATTCTTTTGGTTAAGGGTGTTCCCACAGAAAATATGACCTTACGGTGTTTAGGGTTTCCCAGGTACTGACTTTGCTCCAGGCTGGATAGGACATTGGTCTCCGCCTGGCCACTTTGAGAGTGCAGGTTTCTGTCTGTCAGTCTGGTTCCGGAGAAAGATTGCTTCTTTAGCAGATGATAGAATTTTTTTTCAGGGTGTTCTTAGAGTTCAGCCTCTTTTTGTCCCATCGGTAGCACTGTGGAATCAAGGGGCTACAAGCTCCCCCATTTGAACCTCTGGACTCTGTAGATTTGAAATGTTTGACAGTGAAGACACTTTTTCTCCTCGCTATCTCTTCTGCATGCAGATTCTTTGATTTGGCAGCGCTCTTATCGCTCCCCCTTTTTGATTTTTCACCAGGATAGAGCTGTTCTCCGCACAAAGGAGGGTTACCTTCCTAAGGTAATGTCCCGTTTTCATGTTAATGAAGAGATTGTGGTTCCAGCTTTTCAGTCTTTAGACCTTTCTGTAGGTGAAGTTTCCCTGGATGTAGTTCATGCTCTCCTTATTTATGTGCAGGGTACAAACTTTTTTAGAATATCAGATACTCTTTTTGTGTTATATAGTTTTCACAAATGAGGATGGCCAGCTAACAGACAGACTCTGGCTAGATGGTTACCTATGACTATCTCTCAGGTATACACACAGGCTGATCTCCCTGTTCCAAACACTGTGACAGCACATTCTACTTGGTCTGTAGGGCCATCATGGGTGTTTAGTCGTAGTGCCTCTGTTGAGCAATTGTGCAAGGCACCCAAGTGGTCTTCTGTCCATACTTTTCTCAAGTTTTGCTACTTTTTGCCTCTCAGGATGCTTCCTTTGGGCGACGAGTTCTCCTTTCTTCTCAGGAGTGTCCTCCTCCCTTAGAGGAACTGCTTTAGGACATCCCCATGGTATCCCTGTGGATCCCTATTGATCCTGAAAAAAAAAAATCAGAGTTATGGTAGACTTACCATTGAGAACTTTTTTTTTTTTTTCTTTGGGGTTCCACAGGGAGCCCACCCTGACTCACCTGGCTGCATTGGGTAAGTTTTCCTTCAGTCACTGATTCCCTCATCTTGTATGAGAGTTTCTGGTGTACGATTGTTCTTCCTTCCCCTCTTTCCTTCTCCTGCCTTGGGCTTGTTTACAAAACTGAATGCTTGTGGCTAGGGGTGGGGTATATGTGCAGTAGAACCAGAGGCATCCTGGGAGCTGAAAGCTTTAACTGTTTGGTGCCTGGATTCCTCCATCCACATTATCCCCATGGTATCACTGTTGACCCTATGGACCTCGAAGAAAGACCATAACTCTCATTTTTCTTTTCTTTTTGATTTTTTTTTTTTTTTTTAATTCTAAGTGGATGGTGGGAGTGTCCTAAACGTCCTCACTGCTGTGTCATGTCGGCCGGCAGTTAAATTTTTTAATTTTTTTTTGCAGTGATCAGCTTGTCTATTTAGACCACACAGCTGAAAACTGGGGCCTCTGCTTTGTCTGTTAGAGCAAAGCAGTAGTTGGGGAACCGGGGGAAACCCTGGATAACGCCATCTCCAGGTGGCGTTCTTATCACAGGGCTTTTTTCACATTTTATTTTTAGTAAATCTGGCCAGATTGCATTTCCCATAATTGTAATGGGAAATGCAATCTAATTACTAAAAATGTCAGTTAGGATTTGTTGTTGAATTTTACGAATTCTACTCCAATTTCCCTTTAGTAAATGTATGTGATACTAAAATAATGTGAAAAGGGTGTGAAAACCTTTTTCCATTTATTTTAGTAAAAATAATGTTAATAAATAGGCCCCTAAGTCCCTCTTATGAGTTCTTTTGTTCTGTGTAGTTGTTTTTCTTTTCTGTCTGTCTTTCACTTTCTCTTTTACTGATTTACTTGCATTACACCACTCATTTATTCATTTGTGGTATCCGGACATTCTTTGCCTCTCCCCTATATACACACACACACTGTGCCCCTGGTTATACATTGTGTTTAGGGATTACCCTCTGGTTTTCATTTGATATGTCTTTCAAGGGCCATGCTACTAAGTCCTCTAAGGAAGGAGTGCCAATTCTCAGTGCACAGTTTCCTGCAGAAACTGCCATGAGGTCGGGCTGAACGCTACCTTCCGGCGCTTTCAGCGGTTCACATCCCTGGAGTCCAAAACTGGGAGGCTGACTTTCTCATTCGCCAAGATGTACACTTTGAGGGATTGGCTCTGCACCCAAAGGTGTTTCTCATGTTAGTAGGTCGTTGGGGTCATCCGTACCAGATGGCGTTGCTTCACAATCACATGCTGACTCCCTATTGCTACTGACACGAGAGATCCAAGAGCTTTTCTGGTGTACGCCTTGACTGTTCTATTGGAGTTTCCTCTCCTAGATCTTTTTTTCCTCCAGTATCTATGATATTTTGGGCCTGTATGCTTTTCCAAAATCTGAACAGAGAGCACAAATAGACCGCTTTCTATCTTTTTTTAAATTGTTATATTTTGTAATCCTCTATATAAGCTCTATGGCATTTGACACTTTCCTTTCTGAGCATTGAAAAATTAGTATGCTAATTGAAAATGGTGTAATAATTCAAAATTGCATAATGCAGTGCGGTATTTTTGTGTTGTCGGTTTTTTTTCTCCTTTTAGTTTCAGTTTAATTTTTTTCATCCAAGAGAAATTCATTTAAGTATTGCTGATTCTTTTCTTTTTTTAAATGTTGTCTCAGATTTGTTTTTTCATTTTTGCCATTACAATTGTGTGATAAAATCCTCCAGAATGGCTAATTGGTGCATAGCCAGGCTGACCATGTCTAATTGTCTTTTTTTAGTTTTGATATTAAGAAAAAACTGAAAACTGCAAAACGGAAAGAAAAGAAAGAAAAAAAGAAAAAACATGATGAGGAACAGGAGAAGAAAAAGCAGACGCAGATCCTGGAATCTCAGGCACAGGTACTAATCTGGTTTGCTTTTGCTCCTATTCTCAATCCCTCTCCAGTTATCCTTTAATACTATAACTGAGGTATTCAATAAGTGATGACGGATGTGAGGTGCTGGTGTTGTAAGCGTTTCCATGGCACCTGGCGACCACCAACATAGCAGACTTCTCCTTGCATTACATAGAGGTGCGCAGGAAAATCTACAATACTGGTTGCCGTATTTAGTGTCCCATCTGCACATTGCTGGTAATTGAATTACCCCTGTATTAAGTACACAGGCAATGTTTGGCTGCGCACATATCCGCCACTTGCAACATCACTAGTTATTCTGTGCTCCTCTATGAGATTTGAGGAAAAACTAGCCATGTCGCGAACCGCTCTGGAATGGCACATTGTGGACATTGATTTTGAATTGACACACACACACACACACACACACACACACACACACACACACACACACACACACACACACACACACACACACACACACACACACACACACACACTTCAATGACCAAAGAAAGACTCTACGTATTGGGCTGATCATAACTTGGTGTAGTGCAGTGCTACAAGGATGATACAAAAGTGCTGTTCATAGCAAAATCAGATTAAATAAATTTACTATGTCAAGCATTTTATTCAGCATCTTTAAACACAACTAGACTAGAGGTTCCCAAACGCGGTCCTCAAGGCACCACAACGATTCTGGTTTTAGAGAGATCCATTGTTGAGCACAGGTGGTTAAATCAAATTAACTGAGGTGCTAATTAAGTCACCTATGGGCAAGCATGGATATACTTAAAACATAGAGTATTAGGGTGCCTTGAGGACAGAGTTTGGGAACAGACTTTCCATAGTACATCCATTTAAAGAGAATTGGTTATTGAACGCAATCTGACAACTGTATCAAAGGTGGTGTCCTATTAAGTGGACCTGGATCTTGAGCAACCTGTCCTGATGAGTTTGCCATGTTATGTGCCCCCATCACTATGCAACCATATGAGTAATTATTACTAGTTATTTATATAGTGCGCACACCTTCTGCAGCGCTTTACAGAGAAAATCTTACCATTCACATCTGTCCCAGTGGAGCTTACAATCTATATTCCCTACCACATGCTCACATACATACACACTAGGGGTAATTCTCTGGGGAGTCAATGAACCTACCAGTATATTTTTGGAGTGCGGGAGGAAATCGAAGCACCCGGAGGAAACCCATGCAAGCACAGGGAGAATATACCAAATTCACACAGTTATCGCCGTAGTGGGAATCAAACCCATGACCTCAGTGCTGTAAGGCAGTAACGCTAACCATTAGACCGGCTGTGTTGCCGAAGTAGGTCGGTCTGTAGGCACTCCCTACCCCCGCTCCGTGGTGCTTAAACCCATCATCCCCCCCCCCCCCCATTCTCACGCGGCTAACCACTAAGGTGCCCCGGTGTACTTATGATCGGAATGGCGGCTGTCGGGGTTCCGGCGTCAGGATATAAACTGGCGTCAGGATTTCCACGCCTATGTTTAGTCCCAGGTCGGGCTTCCGACACCGGTATTTCAACAGCCGGCATCCCATCCGACGGCAAACTAACTAAATCCCGATGAAAACATGCCCAGTTGCTGCAGTTTAAAATGTGAAAACTTACACGATGGAACGAAAGAATGGTGCTGTTGTATTCTATAACTAAAGAGCAATGACAGCTGCTCCCATTTGGCAGTAGCACACCATGTGCTGTTGGCCTTCATATACAAAACAGACTTATTAATGGTTCTATATGATGAATACAGTAATAGAACTGCTTTACCTTTTAAAAAAACTAATTTAATTCCATGTTCCAAGTTTTTCCATTTCAGTATATCATTTATCAATAAATGCGCAAGTGCCATACAAATATCCTCTCAAATATAAATGAGTTTGCTAGAGACAGTGGAATTCTTGTGGTAATTGTTTTGTTTCACAAAGGTAACGTCGCATAACAAAGAGAGGCGGTCAAAGAGGGATGAGAAATTGGACAAGAAATCCCAAGCAATGGAGGAGCTGCGGGCAGAGCGGGAGAAGAGAAAGAACAAGACTGGTATGATCCATTGAATTGTTAAGAAAATATAGTTTAATTTAACATTGGATTTTGTCTGTGTATTTTTTTTGTTGTAGGTGGAATATCTGCGCGTTTCACACAATAACACACTATTTTGTTAAGGACACCTTAGACCTCTTACTGTGGAAATACAAATGCTTTTCAGTCTCTCGTGGCTCTGTATACTACGTTGTAGAAGCCTTAGTGGATCTTGAAGCTGGTAATCTGTTGAGTTTCCAACGAATGTGACTTCTTTTTCTATGGTCTTTCATATCTAGTGTGTGTATCAGTTAAAAACATAATATACCTGGTGATGATGTGTTTTCCCCCCATTCTAATGCTGGGTATTCCAGAATTACTGCTGGGGCTCCCATACTTTGAAATAAAAAATGCCAATAAATTGGCCTCTTGTGGAGTATAGTTAAGTTTAGTAAGATAATATAAGGAGGTCCCTGCAAAGTAGTTGACATTGGTTAATGAGGCGCAGTCTCTTCTGGTTCAGGGGGAATTCAGTTGTTTTCGCCAGCTGCTGTTAGTGATGGGCGCCCGCCAGGGCAATTCAGTTGTTGCTCTGTTAGGCCGTGAGTGCCGCAGGCACTGACATTTCTGCTTGGTCTCCTGAGGTGGCGAGCAGAAATGGGCATAAAGTAAGTGATTTGAGGGCTCACACCAGGACTTGTTTCGCTGCTTTACACGGCTATATGTGGTGCTTTTTGGCTGAGACATGCACGAAAAGATATGGGCACCCCAACACAATAGAATATCTCACCACAATGTACCGTCACTTTGGGTGGAAGATTGGGCGCGAAAAACATTTGAATCGGTCCCTCACCGTCCAGATCTGATGTCAAAATAAACAAAAGAAAAAAAGATATTTTCAAAACTTGGCCCATATCTCCTGTTTGGTTTGTCAGTCTGATTTCTTTATGGTTCAGCTATGTGAGGGGATGCTCCGTAAAGTGGTTGCTCCTGGGGAGATTATTTCTGTCAGATGTCCTTCATTCTGCACATTGCTCAATGCAAGAGACTCTGAATCTGTACACGAAGTGCTACCATGCAGCGGCTGCAACATTTTTTCATGACAGGTCCTGTTGTGCTTTGTATATAGAATTAGACTGTTGCACACCGATATACAAGTGTCACATACTAAATTAATCAGCGTAGTCTTGTGAAGAAGTTTGTTGCGTCAAATTGCGACCAAGACGAATTTTCGGGTGAAAAGACGCTACACTTTTTCGGCGCAGGTCATTCACTCCAGGCATCTCATGCCTAGCTGTATGAGGACACATGTAAGTTAGGGATGGACATCGGTGGGTTAACCATCATGGTGCTATCAGTGCTTAGTATCAAAGGGGAATCTTTGCCATTCCCTCTTGTGGGGAATGGAAGCTGGTGGGCCGATCAGAGAAGGGAACGGGGCTAAGCCCATGCCTCCTGAGATGAAAGGGAGATGAACAGTGTGGCCTCACGTCCGTTGTTTAAAGAGCACAATCTGATCTCTGCGGTTGATGGCAAAATCATCAACGCTACCAAAAAGATTGCAAACAGTATACTTCGTGAAAAAAGATTTAGTTAACATGGATTCCTGAGAAGTTCTCAGTTGTGCACTGACAATAACATGAGCAAGCTACCAGAATCTGTTTTTTATTTGTTTACCTGCTCACCCACTTTTCTCCCTTGTATTACTTTCTGTTGTGAGGCTGATTGTTTCCTGTTGATTTTATATATCTTTTGGTAACCAAGAGGATTAAAGCCCTAAATTCCAGTACTATGGACTACAACATTTTTGATGGTCGCTGTTCCAGTTCATTTTACACCTACCGCACCTTGTGCAGTCTATCTCACTCTCGCATGAGTGGGAAATTCTATATCCATACAATTTATGCTGCCCATCCACTAGCAGACCTCAAAACGACTGCACGATTACGACATTGTAATCGTGCAGTCGTTTCTATGTCTGTGATAAGTCTACACTGAATGAGAAGTCGTTCAGTGCAGGCTCATCAATCATCTGGCAACATGCTGAACCTGACGTTATCGTTAGGTTGACCAGCATGTTTACACGATGATAGATGTCTAAACGACTAGCAGGCATGCACATCGCTGGTCGTTTTAGACATTTTTGCAAACGATTGAACGATCTTAACTCAACTTAATCGTTTAGTGGATGGGCAGCATTAGAGAAAATTTAAGTCACTGTTGAAAAAATGTTAAATGTTATTTTTTCTGTTTATTGTGTTAATAATCTGTCAGGAATTCAATATTATGTGCTAAATATTGTGTTATGAATGAGTTCAAATTTGTCTTAAAAGCTGAGCTGATAGCTCGGAAGCAGCCTCTGAAGACAAGTGAAGTGTATTCTGATGACGAGGAGGAGGAGGAAGATGATAAATCTAGCGAGAAGAGTGACCGTTCCTCCAGATCCTCGTCATCCTCTGACGAAGAGGAAGAGTAAGTGCAAAAGCTATGTCTAAATTATTTACTATATTGAAACCAATACAGGCATTATTGTGTAATTCAAAGGGTTCTACAGGAACTACAAATTCAAACAGTTCTGTATTTAGATTAGATTATTAGTTTAATTACTATTATGAATTGGCAATATAAAAGCTTTAATGGCATAAGAAAAAAACGTGAATGAGTTTAAACGGCCTGAATAAATATAGATATTTCTCCTTCATCAAGGCTGGGGGACACTGGACCATGGGGTTGTAGATGAGACTGCAAGGAGCTGCCACTTAACTAAAACTAACTTTAATCCAAGCTCCTTCCCTCTGCAACTCCATGACTGCAGTGTAGTTTAAGTACCTGCGGAGTAAGGCACGTTTTAGGAGGGCCGCATCTTGCCGGGAGCCACGGCGGGGGAGGGGGTGTGCTAACCAGCGACACCCCTCAGAGACAGGGCAGGGAAGACAGGCTGGAACAGGGGGGGAACAGTGCAGGGAAGGCTGGCTGGAACCGGTGGAGGGGGATTCAGAGACAGGCTGGAAAAAGGGGTGAAAAGGGCAGGGAAGGCTGGTTGGACTGGGGGAAGCACAGGGCAAGGTCAGGGATTATGTAGTACCTCTTTTAGTGGTTTTTCTTCAGTTGGCTGCACTGGTAGAATCAGCGCTAACCGTTGCTAACTGTGAGGAAGGATCTGTGACCGTCGCAGGTCACGTTGTTTCCTCTTGCCCAGTTCACTTTAGGCAGTACCGACAGCAATTACTGTATGCTTAACCAATTCAAATATGGCACAGGCCGCGAGCCAATAACAGCTCGCGGACCGGTAGCCAATCAGGAGCAACCGCTCCTGATTGGCTGCCGTTCCACGAGCTGTAGATGGCTCACGGTTGGCGCCGTATGTGTGCAATGCCGCCGGCGTTATATCAATATCAACTTTTCACCCTGCGCTGCTGCTCGGGACTCCACTTTCTTCGGGCCCAGGACTCGAGGCCTGGCAGTCCCCCCCCCCCCCCCCCCGATGGCGACCCTGCCTCCAGGATCTGGTCACGTAGGTACTGTTGGTGCCTCTCCTCTTTATCTGGCTGTGCATGAAGTTACTGGGTACGTTGGTCTCTACCTTCGAGACCATTCTGTACCCCCGCATCGTTTGCAAAACTTCCCGCGGGAGATTCTCTGAAATTGAACGGGTCGCACGGAGGATCTCTCCTCTCAGCTTCTGGTTCTGTCGGACAGCACTCGTCAATCTCTTCGCTGGTGGCTGGTTTCTGATCACTCCTTGGTCACTCCCAGCTGGGTCATTGTGGCTACAGACGCAAGTCTCAGCGGTTGGGGAGCGGTGACGTCGAACCTTTGTCTTCAGGGTCTCTGGTTGTCATCGGAGACTTTTCTACCAATCAATGTACTGGAGCTTCGGGCCATCTGTCTGTCTCTGTCTGGCCGGCCGTCCAGTGAGGATTCAGTCAGACAACGCCACGGCGGTGGCTTATGTAAACCATCAGGACGGCACCAAGAGCATGGCTGCAGTGGCAAGTCGCATTCAAACTTGGGCAGAGATTTTTGTTACGGCACTCTCGGCAGTGTTCATTCCGGGCGTATTAAATTGGGAGGCAGACTTCCTCAGCAGGACCACATTCCTGCCGGGGTAGTGGTCTCTCCACCCGGAGGTCTTCCAGCAGTTGGTCCGGAAGTGGGGACTTCTAGAAGTGGACCTGATGGCATCTCGGCACAATTGCAGGGCTTCCCGACTTTGTGCGAGATCCTGCGACCCAATGGCCTTCGCAGTAGATGCCATGACCGTTCCCTGGAACTTCCATCTGGCCTACATTTTTTCTCTGATTTCCCATGTTACCTCGGGTACTCCAGCGGGTCAAGAAGCAACAGGTTCCGGTGACCCTTGTGGCTCCGAACTGGCCGCACAGGTCGTGGTTCGCAACGGTTCTCAAGCTAGCCGTAGGGCCTGGTTGGCATCTTCCGCAGCAATCAGATCTACTCCTGCAGGGTCTGTTGCAGCACCAGGACCTTCCTCGGTTGGCTTTAACTGTCTGTCTGGTTGTTGAGACCGAGCTCTTAAAAGCCAAGGGGTTTTCCCCTTCCGTGGTCCGTACCATGTTGCGGGCTCGGAAAACCGTTTCGGCATGCAACTAGCACAGGGTCTGGTGTGTGTGGTGTGAACGGCGCGGAGTTCATACATCCCAGCTCCGCCTTCCGAGGCTGTTGGCTTTCCTTCAGGGAGGTTTGGAAGCGGGCTTGCGGCTTCAATCACTGACGGTACAGATTTTGGCGAACTATTTTCAGTGGCATCTGGCCCTTCTGCCAGAGGTTCTGACTTTTTTGCAGGGAGTGTTGCGGGTTCAAGCTCCATTTCAGCCGCCAGTGTTTTTGTTGCCTTAACATACACCAATGTTATTGAAGTATTTAGCTATTTTCTCTACTCATCCATTGGGGACATTCGATTACCATAGGATAGAGTGTGTAGTGATGGAGTTTGGGGACTTTAAAGCATCAGGGAAAAAGCTCAAGCTCCTCCCTCTCTATAACCCATTGGTTCAATTTTATTCAGTGCTTGTCAGAGCTGTTTCATGGCTGCTTATAGTAGCCGTCCTTTTAGTCACAGGTATTTATTTTTATGACTTCTTCAGCATCCCACAGCTGCAGCGAAATTGTCTTGTGGGATTTGACCTTGGTCCTGTCTGCTCTCAAGCAGGCTCTCTTTGAGCCTTTGGACTCCATGGACCTTAGATTTGTCACGTGGAAATTGTTTTTTCTTATGACCATTGCCTCTGCTCAGCGGGTATCTGAGTTGGGGACTTTGTCTTGCACACCACCATTTCTCATCTTCCATGATGATCGGGCTGTTCTCTGAACAGTTCCTTCGTTCCAACCAAAGGTTGTTTCGGCTTTTCACCTAAACCAGGTGATTTGTCTTTCCTGTGTTTTTTCCCATCGGAACCTTCCCGGGACAATCTGTCACTGTTGGACGTCATCCGGGCCCTGGGGATCTACTTGGACAGAACTTCGGACCTACGTTGTATGGACTCCCTTCTGGTCCTCTACGACGCCTAGAAACGTGACTGGCCGGCCACGAAGCAGATCACTGCAAGATGGCTCCGCACGGTCAACTCTCAGACCTATTCCGATGCGGGGCGACCAGCACCTGCCAAGGTGTTGGCCCATTCTACTCTGTGGCGACCTCTTGGGCGGCGCGCCACGGGGCCTCGGCTGAACAAGTTTGTCACGCAGCTACCTGGTCCTCTGTCAACACTTTTGCACGTTTTTACAGGTTTCATGTTTGAGCCTGCTATCTAAAATATTTAAGCAATTTTTCTTTGTTTTAAATTTTCTGCAGAAAAGAAGAAATTCCTCCGAAGTCTTTACCAGTCTCATTGCCAGAAGAACTTAATAAAGTTAGATTATCACGGCATAAATTGGAACGCTGGTGTCACATGCCCTTTTTTGCTAAGACCGTATCTGGTTGCTATGTACGTATAGGCATTGGAAACCATAACAGCAAGCCTGTATATAGGGTAAGTGTATCTATAAATTTGCTGCTGTTTTACTTTTGTTTTTGTTGCCTTAACATACACCAATGTTATTGAAGTATTTAGCTATTTTCTCTACTCATCCATTGGGGACATTCGATTACCATAGGATAGAGAATGTAGTGATGGAGTTTGGGGACTTTAAGGCATCAGGGAAACAGCTCAAGCTCCTCCCACTCTATAACCCATTGGTTCAGTTTTATTCAGTGCTTGTCAGAGCTGTTTCATGGCTGCTTATAGTAGCCGTCCTTTTATTCACAGGTATTTATTTTTATGACTACTTCAGCATCCCACAGCTATAGTGAAATTGTCTTGTGCTGGGCCATTGTGGACGTGCCATCCCTTTAGTACTACCTCCTTGGAGGATCTTCTCACTTGGCAAGCCCATCAGAATAGACACATTGGCCATGTTCTGGGAGCAGCAGCAGCTCCTTCTCTTCTTTGTCTGTTTTCTCTCCTTTTGAAGGGAAGGAATAGGGAAGGTGTATTTTGTAACTATGAAAAAGACCACAGCTGTGTCTGTGACTGGAGAGTGACAGCGCCCAACCTTGTTTGGAGCAGTTCATCACTATGGTCCAAGGGGTGTATTCAATAAGCGGCGAAAACGGAAGTTTTTTCCGCCATTGGAGAAAACTGACGTTTTTCGGCGAAAAAAAAAGTGAAAAACGGCAAACTGGTGAAAATGGAGAAAAAATCCCAGAGAAAAGTTTTCTCCATCCCAGATCAAGAGAAAAAAAAAATGCAAAATACATATTTTTGGATAAAAATGGGGGGATTTCTTTCAGAACCCTTTGGACACCCCCCTAATGATAAATGACAGTGAAAAAAATCATAAGTTGCGTACTTGGGCGAAAAACGACCGCGCAAATTTTGGGCGAAAAAAAAAGTTTGAAAATGGTTTTAACATATTGGGTGGTATTGATGCGTCAAGTGTTAAACATTGCACGCGGTCACAGCAGAGCATTGCACCCATTGTAACGTACCTTCAATTTTCGTGGAACAGTAATTTCCTGGAAAAAAAATAGCTTTCTATAATTTTCGATCTTTTTTGGGGTTTTTTGCCCATGATTTGTGCGGTCGTTTTTCGCCAAAGTACACAACTTACGAAATATTTTTGGGGTAATTTATCATTAGGGGGGTGTCCAAAGAGTTCTGAAAGAAATCCCCACATTTTTAGCCCAAAATAGGGAGAAAGCTTATCTACAATTTGTTTTCTCCATTGTCGCCTGTTTGCTGTTTTCGATATTCCCCCCCTCCCGAATAACGGCCGTTTACTCCAATGGTGGAAGTTTTCGCCGCTAATTTAATACGGCTCTTGGATTGGACCACAGTGATGAACTACTCCAAACACGGTTGGGTGCTGTCACTCTCCAGTCACAGACACAGCTGTGGAGTCTTTTTCATAAATGCCAAATACATATTTTCCATGCGTTCTATCTAGGCTTCAATTTGATCCTTAGCATAATGAGATCTGTGCAATACATAAGGGTCAAATAATAGTTTAGGTCATGAAATAGTAAAATATATGTAAACTATGGCAGAAGGATGGGTTAATTATATTGCAGTGTAATGTGTGACAGCTGCATAACTGGTAGTTATTGCAATGTAGTGAGGGACGGCAGCATGTGGTAATTATTGTAGTGTAGTTGTGGGTGACCACGGCTGCATCATGGGGTAATTATAATGACATGCTACAATATTTTACCTTACTCTTTGGACAGAAAAAGTCCTTAAAATGAGAGTAATCATTTAATTACTCTAAAAACAGGTAGTGACCACTTCTGCTAACACGTAATTAATTAATCATCACTGTAGAGTATGACAATAGAGTATTTAAATATAATCCAAAGCATTATTTCACTGTCATGTGTACTCCAGTAATAAATGTACACTGGTGCTAATTCTCAACCCTGCTCAAAGGTGTAATAAGAGATGAGGGGGCCAAGGTGCAACGTGAGCTGCCCTCCACATAACTGCGCTGATGGGAACCGGTGGTGGTTGTGTTCCAGCAGCTGCTCCTTTCCCTATTCTAGTTCACTTCTTTCCGAATGTGTATTTGTAAAAATGGCAGATGCGCAGAAGAGAGCAAAGTGCTGTGCAGTGCCATCTTTCTGACCACATAGCTGGAGAGATGGCCTTTGCTATGAGCTGTGCAGTGCCATCTTTCTGACCACATAGCTGGAGAAATGGCCTTTGCTATGTGCTGTGCAGTGCCATCTTTCTGACCACATAGCTGGAGAGATGGCCTTTGCTATGTGCTGTGCAGTGCCATCTTTCTGACCACATAGCTGGAGAGATGGCCTTTGCTATGTGCTGTGCAGTGCCATCTTTCTGACCACATCGCTGGAGAGATGGCCTTTGCTATGTGCTGTGCAGTGCCATCTTTCTGACCACATAGCTTGGAGAGATGGCCTTTGCTATGTGCTGTGCAGTGCCATCTTTCTGACCACATAGCTGGAGAGATGGCCTTTGCTATGTGCTGTGCAGTGCCATCTTTCTGACCACATAGCTGGAGAGATGGCCTTTGCTATGTGCTGTGCAGTGCCATCTTTCTGACCACATAGCTGGAGAGATGGCCTTTGCTATGTGCTGTGCAGTGCCATCTTTCTGACCACATAGCTGGAGAGATGGCCTTTGCTATGTGCTGTGCAGTGCCATCTTTCTGACCACATAGCTGGAGAGATTGCCTTTGCTATGTGCTATGCAGTGCCATCTTTCTGACCACATAGCTGGAGAGATGGCCTTTGCTATGTGCTTTGCAGTGCCATCTTTCTAAATGCATAGGAATGATGGCCGTGCTGCTGTGAGCTAGAATTGGGTTTGGGGACGGCTGCACAGACATTGGGGAAGCTCTGGGTGCAGCGTCCGCCACCGCCCCCCCTGGACCCACAGACCCATGATCACACACCCTGCATCCATTATCGATGCACCACTCCCCCTGTTGTACCAATATTACTTTAGTACTCCTATCCCTGATCTGTACTGCGCCACTACAAACATGAGGCAGATTCATTTAGATGCAAGATGCCAATGGCAACTCACGTTCATTTTTCCACGCATTACAATAGGCAGATTCTGTTTTCAACTCTATAAGCTGCAAACAGATTCTGCCTTCTGCAGTTAACACTCAAAGGCCGTCTGGACCCTTCCCAGAAGCTTCCACGCCTATCTGCCTGTTAGTATGAGGTATTTTCAGCATTACTAACACAGATCAGCATGTACAAGGGTCACTTTAACTTCAGCTAGTTAGTTTTCTTCCATGTTTTGAACAAAACTTTGTTTTCAGAACAGAAAAAAATACTGTCCTGCTGGTCTTTGTGTTTGTTTCATTATTTTTTTTTTTTGTCAACAACAATTTATTGACTCTTTCCTCTGACATTTAGCATTTATGTTCTGCAAGATAATGCTCAGGCTCATGTGAAAGGGTTTTTCTAACGTGGTTCAGGCCATGCTCAAGGCGCGTCCAGCAACTACTGCATGATTTGAAAGTCCTATATTGCCTGGTGTGAAATGTAGGGGTTTTCCTCCCCTTTTCGTTTGGAGCGGTAGCTGCTGTTTTTTGCGGGTTCAGGTCTCAGCCTTTTTGGGTTTTCCTTCATAGAATATTTTTTTAAATTGAGTAAATTTTTATTGGTTTATAGATATACATTAACAAATAACCAAACAAAATAAATAATAAAAAAAATAATTATATATGTGTGTATGTATATATATATATATGTGTGTGTGTATGTATATATATATATATATGTGTGTGTGTGTATATATGTGTATATATATATATATATATATATATATATATATATATACGCACATATACACACATATACACATAAATGCACAATCAAATAACAGTATCTGGAATATAAAACCTAGATCTACAAACTGCACCCCAGATCCATTGCTTATAAAAGATATAATATTAATCTGTATACCAAAACAATAAACAGAGAAAAAAAATTAAATATATATATATATATATATATATATATATATATATACATACAAACACATACACACAGATAAAATACATAAAAATAAATAAATAAAAATTACCACACTATACAAATATTGGAATATTGTCAAAAATAACACCTGAAAAATTGGCAAAATCAACTAGATCCCAATAAATTCTGTTCTCAACTTATCACACAGCACATTACCTCCAACAAAGTAATAATCTACCTCATTATCCTAACAATAATCTACCGGTCAATCATTAGGCAGTGCACGGGCATAACAGGATTTAAGCCAACTGCTCCAGATACATTCATACTTCTTCTCAGCTTTGCGACAAATAGACACATGTTTTTCATGTTCAACAGTGGTACGGACCAAGGACAGCCAAGCATTAAAATCTGGTCCTGTAGGAGCCATCCACGACCGAGCCACACATACCTTAGCTAGTGTACACATATTGACAATGTATTGCTTAAGATATCTGTCCACTACCTCATCGTCCATAGAGCCTAAACAGCACGTCAATGGCGTAGCTAAAGTGGGAGCAATACCTGTATTGGACAAAACTCTCAGAACCTTATTCCGAAAAATGCTAACCACTGGACAATCCCATAGAAGGTGCCAGAAAGTACCGCTACTAATTTTACACTTAAGGCATATGTCAGATGCTCTCCCCCCAAATTTTAACAAACGAGCAGGAGTTAAATAGGTACGGTGTAGAATAAACAGTTGAATCTGTTGAAATCCTATAGAAGTCGTGGAAATACGAGGAGCTTCTAGAGCATTATCCCATTCCGTATCACTTATAAGGCCAATATCTCTCTCCCACTTTGATCTAAGATGTGGTAAACTATCCTTATGATAAGAAGACAATATATAGGAGTATAAGTAAGAAAGCGTCTTCCGGGGACCTAAAGATAAAAGGAATGACTTCAAAGGGGATATTTGAATTAGAGGAGGGCCATCTGAAAATTGAGCCGAGAGAGCATGCCGTAATTGTAAATATCTATAGAAATATGATTGAGGGAGATGATGAGCTTCTTGGAGTTGCGCAAAAGATTTAAGAATTGAAGTGTCATATAAATGACCCAATGTAGTTACACCGTTAGAACCCCATGTCACCTCAAGCTGTAAAGAGGCCAGTTCAGGTAATATACGATAACTACATAGAGAAGTGTCTGGATCTAATCCCGTAAACTGTAGAATACTAGATACCAATTTCCATATCTTAATAGCTTGCATCAACTGGGGAGGGCCTTTCTGTATAATTCTACCCGCAAGCAAGGCTTGTAATGGTGTAAAGTTAGGGAAAATCTGAGAAACCAACAAAACATGCAGGGCATTAGGAGTCATCTTGAAGCCATAACCGTATATGTGCCATCTGCGCCGCATAATAATAAAATTTGAAATTTGGAAGAGCCAAACCTCCCCCAGACCTAGATCGGGTCAGAGCTGCCAATTGAATACGTGGTCGACGATTCACCCAGACCAATGAAGAAAGAAGACTATTCAAACGCCTAAACAATGTATCTGTAATAAAAACAGGAGAATGCTGCAAAACGTACACAAATTTTGGCTGCACCACCATCTTGATTAAGTTAATTCTACCAGTAGCGGTAAGAGGGAGCCGGCGCCAGGACTGAAGTTTGCCCTTTAAGTAGACAAACAGGGGCTCAACATCCAATACTATATAGTCCTTTGGGGAATTAGTTATCCAGATACCTAAATATTTAAATTTATTTACCCAACAGAGAGGGAGAGTGATAATGGGAACAGTCGGATACAACCCCCTAAGAGGAAGGATAGATGATTTGTCCCAGTTTATCTTAAGACCAGAAAAAATTACAAATTGTTCTGTGACTTGAAGAACCACAGGCATAGCTGTTACATAGTCAGACAAAAAAAGTAATAAATCATCTGCATATAAGGAAACTTTGTCCATTCTATTACCCAATTGTAGACCTATAATATCAGGGTGAGAACGTATAATACAGGCTAACGGCTCAATAGCCAATGCAAACAGGATTGGGGACAAGGGGCAACCCTGTCTTGTGCCCCGAGACAGGAAGGATGGGGAGATAAACCCATTCACTGACACCCTGGCAGTAGGGTTCGCATACATAAGTTTTACCCATTTCAAGAACACCGGCCCAAACCCAAAACATAACATGACCTCCCACAGAAAGGGCCACTCCACAGAGTCAAATGCTTTTGCAGCATCTAATGACACAATAACAGAGGACGATTCCTCGCCATGGGAGGCCTGTAAGTGAGTGTGCAGCCTTCTAATGTTCTCCGACGTCGACTTGCCTGGCATAAATCCTGCAACAATTATGGCTTCAGACTAGGGATGTGCAAGCTCGGTTCTACTCTGTTCCGATCGTTTTTTTTTACCGAATCTTATTGGCTATCCAAAACTCGTGACAGCTGAAACCCAATAAGATTCGGGGAAAAAAACCGAACGGAACCGAGTAGAACCGAGCCTGCACATCCCTACTTCAGACATAGATGGGGAGAACAAATTCTCTTCATAGAGCCCATTAAACAGATCTAAAAGTCTTGGAACAAAGATACGAGCATGTTTTTTATATATCTCTATGGGAATCCCATCAGATCCGGGTGCCTTGTTACCGGGAAAAGAACTAATCGCAGCATCTACCTCCTCCAGGGTCAACGGGGCATCTAAATACTCCTGAGCCTCGGATGACAATTTTGGAAGCCTAGCAGAAGCAACATATAATGACAAAGCATTCACATCCTCAGTCAACTGTGTTTGATATAAGTTTTTATAAAATAAACTAAAAACCTCTGCAATATATTGAGTAGATGTGACCATAGAACCCTCAGGCCCAATTAGTTCCGAGACAACAGCAGAAGGACGATCAGCATGAACCAAGTGTGCCAGAAAACTACCAGTTCTGTCAGCCTGCATATAATATAAATGAGAACGGAATAACAGTCTACGGTTCATTCTATCTGTCAAATGATCAGTCCACTCTGTCTGTGCAGTCAACCATTTTAAACGTGAAGATTCCATCCTGTCCCCCAAGTAATCCAACTCAAGATTTCTACAGGCCATCTCCAAAACACGTTCTTTCTCCCTGTAAAATGTTTTTAATTCTGCTACCCTTTTGATCAGAGACCCACGTAAATAGGCCTTGAAGACGTCCCAAACATTAGCTACAGAGGCAGATCCCACATTGTCAGTAAAATAGCCATCCCACATAACTTCCAGCTCTGATCCTGCACCCATTTGAAGAAGCCAAGAGGGGTGTAGTTTCCATAAACGGAGACCTCTAGGACTACACATATTCAATTCTACCAAAAGTGGTGAGTGATCTGAGATTCCTCTGGCTTTATATTCAATGTTGGTTATATTAGGTACAACAGATGGGGACACCAGGGCCAAATCCAATCTAGAGAAAGAGTGATGCGTGGAGGAAAAACAGGAGAATTGTTGTACTCCAGGGTGTTTAACTCGCCACGCATCAACCCATCCCAAGTCAGTTACAAACTTAGCAAAGCCCTCACCACCTTTAGAAAGAGAACTTGAAGACTCACGCCACTTATCCATAGACTGGTCCAGTATATTATTGAAGTCTCCCAAACAGAGCACTGGCGTATCTGGAGAACAGGCCACAAATTCAGCAGATTTTTTTAAAACCGCATATGAAAAAGGAGGGGGGATGTACAATGCTAACAATAAAATGGGCTTAGAATACAGTACATAATCCAGAAACATATCTGCCATAGGGGTCAGTTTGGACTGCAGTAAAAGAAAAAGGGACAGATTTATTAATAAGAATGGAGACACCCCTGGACGATGAAGTATGTGAGGAGTGATAAGCCCATCCCACCCATGGTCTTTTAAGAGCTAGTACCTTACTCCCGACCAAATGCGTCTCCATTAGACAAGAAATATCAGGGCCATATTGCTTAAACATTTTAAAGACCAAAGAGCGCTTTAAACGATCATTAACTCCCCGGACATTCCATGTTAAAAGTTTCACCATTGTAATACATTGAACTATAAAGCATAATTGAAGTTACCTTGAAAATAGTGTGGTAAAGAAAAAATAAATAAAAACATTTGTAAGAAAAAAACTGGACAACCCATCCAAAGCCACCCCCCACCCTGTATACCCACCCGAACTTAGGCATACTTAAACCCAAAACTAAACTACACTAAAACCCACAGGATACAACTACCCGATCCTTATAGGTGTAAAAGGCACTGGGATAAAAATAACCACCAATGCAACGGAACTCTCCGGCCATATTTTGACCGAAATATCAACATAAACAACAAATAAAAAAGAAAAAGAAAAACCCTACCAGAAAAAAAAGAAATATACCCAGTAAGGGGAGCGAGACATAGAACAATATCCAACCAATATCACAACATAAATACTATTATAGAAATATAAATATTGGAATATCAGAAAAAGGCCTATTTAATGTCGTAATGACACTAGCAATTTCTGGCCGTAAACAAATATAATCAGCAAATGCAATCAGTACAGTCATTCCGGTGCCATTTGCCTGTTCCCAGGAGATCTCCGGTCCAGCCACGCCGCAGCCTCCCGTGGTGTAGAGAAAAATTTTGACTCTCCATCCGCTACCACTCGCAACTTAGATGGAAAAATCATAGCGTATTGAAGATTTAAATCCCGGAGACGACGCTTTATTGGAAGGAATTTAGCTCTGTCTTTTTGGACATCCATTGCGAAATCAGGAAACATAGAAATTTTTACACCGTTGCGTTCCAGTTGCCCTTTAACTCGAGCCAATCGAAGCACAGTATCACGGTCCTGGTAATGAAGAAATTTGGCTATAAATGTGCGCGGTGGAGCGCCAGGCGGCAGGGGACGGGTAGGGATCCGATGCGCTCGCTCCACAGCAAATTGGTTAGTAAATGAGTCTGCCATATGTATCCCCCAACCACTTCTCAAGGAATGTTTCACGTGAAGACCCCTTCTCTCTTTCCGGGAGACCAACGAACCGCACGTTGCGGCGCAGTCTGCCCTCCATATCGGAAATTTTATGCTGCATTGCGGACATTTGGGATGTCAGGGAGGCCACTTGAGCCTATAGTGGGGTCTGGGAATCTTCCAAATTAGATAGACGTGTTTCTGCCTCCCCGACTCTTTCGCGGACCTGCTGGAGACCTTGATGAAGAGAAGATATATCGGATTGAACTTTCTCAATCTTATCTGCCAATTTAGTCTCGCAGGAGGTAACTGCATCCAGCACTTGTTGCAGCGTAACTGATGAATCTGACCCAGATGCAGCAGGGGGAGGTGGGGTCACAGACTTGGATGTACCCTGGGGATCGCAACACACTGGGGGTACAGGAGTGGAGGAACGGGCAAAGCGTTCCAGTTTTGCAGCAGCATGACCTGTTTTCCCCATAGTATTAATATAATGTAGGAGAATAATGTAGGAGACAAGTTATAATATATAAATGCACAGGTAGTGACACAGCAGCAGCAACAGGCAGAGATCCCTCCAAACTTAAAATCACTCACAGGAAGAGAAGTGTTGCTGAGTCCCACAGTTGCAGAGCTGACAGTTCTTCACACAGAGCAGGGAGAAATAGTGATGTCTGGCAGAACTGGGCAGCATCAGACTCAGAGATAACCTCCCTGACCCTGACTCTAAACACAAGCCAGGCAGGAGAAGCAGACCAGAAGCTCCCAGCAAAGCCCCCTTGTCAGGCACAGACAGGCTGCGTAATACAGAAGCCAACAGGAGAGGAGAGGCCTGGGTGCAGCTCTGGAGTTACAGGATCTAAAGACAGGCAGGCCCAGGGAATGCAATGGAGGCCCTCAAGAGCCACTCTCCTCACTCCACACAGCTCCAACCAAGTCAGCAGGTTCCTGGCAAGGTATGTGAGAGACAGCAGGGTAGTAACGTTAATATAGGGGTCTCAGGAGGGGTAAGCAGGATTATCAGCCGGAGAGCTCAGAGTCCCTGTGTCCTACACTATTGCTGCCGTGGCCACGCCCCCCTCCTTCATAGAATATTGAGTTTTACCGGAAGTGCAAACTTTATGTAGAGTGATGCATATGCAGCCTCCTACAGTCCCGCACACAAATAGCTCCTTGTGATCTCCATCTGGTGCTGACAGAACCATCCTTTGAAACCATTGGTTTCGGTGGAGTTTAAGTTCCTTAGCTGGAACACTATCTTCCTGTGAGATACCTTCTCATCTACAAGTGTTTGTAGGTCTCCTTCCATGAAGGCCAGACAACTCTTGGAGCCAAACCTAACTTTTAGCAGGAAGTTGTCTCTAAATTCCATTTGTACCAAAAAACATTAAGATTCATCACACTTGCATTAATAGATGACCGTTTGGGTGATACAGGGCCTGGCTGCGATGTCACACGCACTGGATGGATTTGTATTTATTTTAATTTTTTTTGCTATTGCAATTGTGTCGAAGCCACACTCCGCAGGTGCCGCAATGGATTAGTGACGGCGGCCACAGAGAGGACTACTTTGCAAAGTGAGTGGGAGAGGTAATGGGGGTGTGGTTAGCGTTTGGGAGAGGTAACGGGGGGTTGGTTAGAAAAATACAGGTGGGTTGGGACCAAGTCTGTGTTTTAGTGAGTCTCTGTGAATTCCTTCACAGCTGTAGAGGCCCTGGAGTCTTAGGAGAGTGGCTCTGTCTGAGACAGCATAGATTGACTCGATGTGCGACCAATGTTCCCGCTTTTGTACGTTAGCAATGGATGCTAGACCGCCAGGTGGACGTCTCACCGCAGAAGACATCCGCTAAGTCATTAGCATATTTTCACAAGTCCGCTGCATACGTATTCGCAGTTGCAACGGATTTGCATCCATCTCTGAATCAGGCTCACCATAAGGTGCTGCGTCTTTTGGCACTATTTTGGGATGTCACCATGGTTATCCAGTGTTCCCAAGTGGCTGAATTGCATTGTTCCATTAATTATTTTCTCGCAGTACATTTGGGGAACTGGTGCCCCTACCTATATGATCTTTGTGTTTCGGTTGTTGTCGTGTTTTTTTTTCTTTCTCCCCATTGTTTTCCTGGTTGCTATTTCTGTCATTAGAGGACATTGCTATTCTTTCTCCCTGTCGTTCTGTACTCCTGGTCTGTCCTATGGGGCTTTGCTAGACAAAACTGTAGTTGAAGTTCCCAGGCAGCTATTGGGGTATAGAGAAGACAAGATGAGCTTTGTGACTGTAAATGTAAAGTGCCCAAGTTCTTTCACAGCGCTCTACACCTGATGGTACTGTAGTGTTCCCTAGTGGACAACAAGGAAAGCATTTAACTTAAGTACAGATATCCCACTTTTATTTTTTCACCCTGAAAACCATTGATTTCAAATGCTAAGTGTTATCAGTACTAATGTTTCACTTACCGTGCAGTATTTTTATTGTATGAAATAGTTATTGATATAATGAACCATTACTTTCTTTCCTTCCTGGTATATCTTCTGTAGATAAGTTACATGCATATATTTTGTTTGCAGGTAGCAGAAATTACTGGTGTGGTAGAAACAGGGAAGGTTTACCAGTTGGGTAGTACACGAACAAATAAAGGTCTACAGCTAAGGTAAGCTTCAGCTGGGGATGGGTAAGCTAATTATATGTGACATGAGTAGAAATGTCACCACTTGATTTATCATGTTTTGGTTATTATGGTGCCTACACACGGTCAGATTTTTCTTCAGATCTGAAAGATAACGATTTAAAAAATCGTTCATATCTGAAGGAAAATCTGACATAACTGACATGCTTGAACGATGCGCGTTCCCGATGGTCAGATAACGATATCTGACATCTGATGTGTTTGCAGTCAGATTTGGACGATTCCATTCTGTTCTTTTTTTTTTTTTTAAACACTTTTTATTAAATTGATCATTTGATTAACACAGACCAACGTAATCAAAGATACACTTATACAAAGTTATCAAAAAGACAAGGTCTGAATCTTATACAAAAAAAGAGCTGTAAATTGTAATCCATTTTTATATTTAACACAAATAATCAAACCTGAAAAAAAGTGTATTCAGCAACAAAATACGATTCCATTCATTTTAATGAGTCAGAAATCGTTCAAATCGTTGGTAACATCTTTCAAATCGTTCAATCTGACAATCGTTCAATCTGACAATCGTTCATCTGACACATCTGACAAATCTGACCGTGTGTATGCACCATTACAGTTTTACATCTAATTCTTTCATTCAGACACGGCAGTGACCAGAGAGTATTTCGTCTTGAATTTGTGTCTAATCAGGAATTTACAGAGAGCGAGTTCATGAAGTGGAAAGAAGCTGTGAGTATCCCTTTCAGACTGTCCATGTTTTTGCGATTCATTTTTAGTAACCAAAAGGTGATGGGCATTGCGCACAGCCTGCCTTTGACCTATGTGAGCAGAGGGGAATGTTTAGCAAAGATCTTTGCAAACTCCGCTCAGTAGCAGGAAGCTGTGATTAGTTGGTATTTTGGGGCAAAGTGACGTGAAAAAAGTGTTTACTATTACTGCTGAAAGTCAGGAACCATTTTGTCAGCCCTTGTAATAAATAATTTGGTCAGGTGGTTTATCACTTCGTAGCACTAGGGTATAGGAGGGTGCCACTTGCCTTTAGAGCTATGACCTCATGTAAGCGTGGTGGTTTTTTTGCTGCAATTGGCACACACACCAAATTGATCTTGAACTCAGTATGAACTTCAGTAAATGAACACAAGTACTCCTTTTTCATTGTACATTAACTTATCCCACTGATGATATGGCAAATCTGCACCTAGGGTGATAAAGTATCTTTAGGTTGGGGCTGGAGCTCTCACTTAATGAAACTGTAGTTTTAAATCCTATTCTCCTCTCCCCTGTAATTCCACAATTCTAGTGTTCTTTAAGTGCCTAAGGAGTAGGACATGTTTTGGATAGGCTGCCATGTAGCTTTTTAGGTAGCTATTTTTTGGTTTAATTTAAAAAAAGAAAAAAATTCTACTTTAGGAGCTGTGCGCTGCACACAGGGTGAGTGTGGGGAGCTGCGGAACAGCTCGCTGATATGCAGCTGTGGCGGCAGGACCCCGCACAGAGAGAGACCGCCTGGACCCGGGGACAGTGCGCGTGTGCTTCACAGGCTGCTCAGGCAGAGCATACCAAGTGCTTTCCCCAGGAAGGGGAGTAGCACTTGTTGCAGAGAGGGAGTGAAGCCATGGATCAAGGGGGCGGAGCCTGTAGCTGCCAGCCTCCCCTGCATGATAAAGCAGCAGTGAAACAAGTCCTGGCTGCTGCTACGGTAGGACAACTGCTGAACTCCTGAATGCTAATGGAACATGCAGGCTGGGATCATCGGCTGGTGCAGTCTTCTCCCTAAATCCTCTCCTCCACATCGTTTGGCTTCTCAGGACGGCTAAATATATTTCCTTTTCTGTTGCCTTTATTGCATCTGCTGTGTTATTTGCAAGGGAACATTGGTTTTGCCTCCCATTGCTCTACTGACTCGTCAGTAGAGAGGAAGATGACAGCCTACGCCAAGCTAGTCCACGTGCGAGGCTTGGTTCAGACAACACAGACGGTGTAATGGTTAGCATTATTGCCTCATCTCACTGCGGTCATGGTTTCTATTTCCCCTTCATCCACTAAGGGACACTGGAGTATATACAATGGGGTATAGATGGGTGTGAGAGTGGAGCCTGGCACTTCAAATTTCTCTGGAAGTGTAGTATACCCCACCCGGCCTTAGTTTTAGATTAGTGCCCGAGTGGCCTGGATGTATGTAGGGCTGTCTCCAGCCTATTTTACTTTTATTTTAATTTTACTTTGCTTGACGTCCATCAAGACTTCAACAGACAGGCTGCAAGCTGCTACACCTAAAGGTTTCCACAGTTTAATAAAACATCAGTAAATAACACTGTACAAAAAAAATGGTGATTGAAAATATGAATATAAAATACAAACATGGATAAAACTGAGCTTAGTATTGGTATGTACTCTGTGTTTGTAGGGCTCATACAATCCTGTTCATGTGTAATAGCACACCACACAACCGGTGAAAAGACGATACACCTCTAATAATTGTTCTCCAGAAAAAAATGCAATATAATATTTTATAATTGAGAAACAGCAATCATTCAATACCGTAAAGAATGCTATTGTTATAAGTAAACTGCATACAGACAATGCAATTTTGATACTGATGTGAGCTAAAAGCTCCTGTAAGCCCACTGTATGTAGACTCATACAATCTTATATTGATTCAGAAGCAACAGTCTGTTTGTTTGTTTGTAGAAATTAAAATCCTTTAAGATAAATGAATTGCATGCATGCAATCAAATATTGAACACTCCTGTGAACCAGCTGTAAATAAATATGTGCAGTCCTCAGGCTGATTTATAAAGCTATTAGTAGCAATAAGAAGTTCCTTGTGAGCCAGCAAGGTTATAGCGCAGCTATAGCTTGTAATAATATCAACTTGCCGTGCATGACTGAAGCTTCAATTTTATTTCACTGACCGTCAGGTCCTTTGGAAGCCGGGTATTTATAAGCGGGTGTCTCTTACCGCTAACCTGTGCAGGGCTCCTGGAAGTGGTTTTGCCAACTGGTCTGTCCAGGCTTCGGATGGTGATGTGATGGTAAAATCCACGTTGATGTGATGGTAAAATCCACATTGGCTGGATCTCCTCTCTACATCCAACCAGTTTCCCAATGTGTCCAGCCAGCCCCTTTATGTGCGTCCAGCCTTCCCCCTCCTTTTACAGGCACAGCACAGTCAGCCAAGTACAGCAGTGCGTTTAAACTTACCAGCTACTGTACTGTCTCCTCTGCTGAGTCCCTCAGATACTGATTCCCGGCCCCCGTTGCTGGAGCCGGCCGGACAGGGGCTGTTAGAGCCGCGGCGGGTCCTAGTCCCTTCTGGCTCAATCTAATCTGCTGCTGCTCTCTGTAAAAAGTGCCTCCCCCCCCTCTCTTTCTGCCAGGTGTCCAGGCCCGACAGCCCCCCCCAATGGCGGCCTTGGTCATCGGACCACTATGGGCCCACCGCGCACCAGCCGGCTAGCAGTGGTAAGTATTTCCAACCCCCCTTGTTTTGCGGGGGGGATGGGTGACAGTTCAAAGGCGCAGGTCCCCCAGCAGCGCGCTTAACAGTAGGCGGGAATAGTGTCTGCAAACATATTCAAGCTGCCAACAAGCATGCCTTAATGTATCTCCCTGTAAGGGACTGTAGAGCACTCCCTACACTGTACTTCTCTCCTCCTAGTGAGGAGAGACAAACAGAGGCTGGCCAGCATTAATAGCCAGCAGCCGCAAAGGTGATCCCTACACTCACTTCTTTTCAGTGTGGTATTGCGCAGTAGCTCAGCGGTAGTGCTCCGGCCTGTCTTCCCGCCTGACCTGGGTTTAAATCCTACCAGGTTTATAAATTATTATCGTGCCTTCATAGCGATAGCTTGCCCAGCACAGGGGCTGGAGCCGGGCTTAGTGGCAACGCGGCACTCCCGCACCCCGGCTTGTATGGATCGATAGGGGCAGCAAGCTGAAGCATAACGCTCCCAGTTAACCAGGCCATACCTATAGCCCTGGAAGAGGATGGTTTCCCTCTTCTTATAGGCGCACTTCAACAGCTGAGATGCCCGCTATTCTAGTGCTCCACTGAGCACCAGCTATACAGCCCAGAGCATAGCATCTGGGGTGTAACATTAATACAAGCGGTAGTTACGCTGAGATGGTGCATATACTGCAATGCCACCTCAGACTGCAGTAGATCTGTGCAGTCTCGTCTTTGGTGTAATATATATATATATATTTCTCCTTCATCCACTAGGGGACACTGGAGCTCAAGACAGTGGGGTATAGACGGTGGTAGAGTAGAGCCTGGCACTTTAAATAATTAAGAAGTGTGACTGGCTCCTCCCCCTCTATGCCCCATCAGCCCCAGTTTAGAAATTGTGCCCGAGAGAGTCGGTAGCACTGTGGGCTGTCTCCAGCCCTTTAGTATTTTGTTTATTTTAAATTTATATTTACACGTGAGGACAGGCAGACTGCTTACTGTGGCAGTCTGCCTGCTACGTGGGAGCGGCCGGGAGGGCACCACACGGCTACTGCAGCCTGTGTCCGGTGACCCTGAGGGGGGACCTTAAACAGAGTCATCGGACTCCATGAGGACCCGCCACAACTGAAACCGGTTCGTGTCCGGGTTTCCTCATTTGCACCCCAGCCCATCAACCCGCCCGCAGCAGTTCGTAAGTATATCCCACCACTCCTGACTAGCTGGAGTGGTGGGCCAAAACGCTGGGCTCAGGGACAGCGCATGCTGCCCGGCTGTTATACAGCCTCCTTCCCCCTGCCAGTAAACCTGGCAGTGTCGGAGCTGCTGATGAGACCCGCCGCTGCAGTCAGCGTCCGGGTCTCGGGCTTATCCCTAGCCACTGTTCCCCCTCCTATTTCATGAGGGGATGGATACCGCGTGGGCCCCTCTACAGTGCGTGTTATACAGAGGGCAGCGTTGGTGATAGCGCGATGCTGCCGTGGCTGTCACTGAGAACTCCTGCTCCTCCCTCCTCTATGCAGGGATGGAGAATGCCACGTCCCGCTACTACCATAAGCCCCGCTATTTTATAAGTACATAACGGGGCTGGGGCGGGGCACAAGAAGCCGCTCAGCGCAGCTGCTCGTTGCCACGCTGGTGCTTGTATGAGCGAAGCACCAGTGCCGGCTTATGCTTAGAGCCGCATGAGAGCGCGGCTGTTATTCACAGCGCTGTCGGCTGTGGGTTGCTGCGCCGGTGCGTGTATGAAGGAAGCACCGGCGTTAGCTCTTACAATCCCATTCCCCCCTCAGGCGTCCTCCCTGGCAGTTTCCCCGTCCTAATTAATGAGGGATGGAAATGCATGTTTAGCTTGAGGCTATCTCCCCACCCCGCCCTACTGCACAGCAGTGGCGCGTCGGGGGTCATGTCGGGCAGCACCTACATCGTGCTAGGAGAGTCCCCGTCCCCTTTAAGCATGTGTGGGGGTGATTTTCACAGTGTGCCCCCCCCCCCCCCCCAGAGGTTTACCGCCACTAATGTGGCGATGGGGGCGGAGCTTAACTGTGGGCCCGGGCAATTTTCCCTCGGTGGCCTCCTGCTGTCTTTGCAGTAAGCTTGGGGGCTCTTTCCAGAATAACCCCTCACGGAATCGGGCGGAGTTCCTCACCATAGCGCCCAGTCCGCAGGCGTGCGGGTGCGCGCTCAGGCACATTAGCCGGAATTTCCCAGCTGCGTAGTCGGGAAGGATGTTGGCTGTAGCGGATCCTCCTTAGTCCCCAGCGGACCTGTTGCGCGCTGCTTGTGAGCGCTGAGCTTTCGTTAGGCGGGGCAAGTTAGCATTATGTGTGTCTGGTGTTCTGTCTCCTACATTAAGTAATACAGTACACAGCTTAGCGCAAGGTTGACAGATAATGCACACCCACTATTGGAGTCAGCGGGCAGTGTAGGGCTCCCTCTAGCTGATGACTACTTCCTAAATGGAATGAGAGAGATCCCTTCCATTTCTGTATGATGACTTCATCAGCCAGTGTCCAACGTCATTCCCTACCATTGAATGGGCAATACAATCTTGTGGCGAGTCACCGTGCCTGATGCGTGGCGTGCGGAGCGAGCCCGCAAGGGGCCGTCTTTTTATTTTCTGGAAAGTGTGGGCAGAAACCTCCACTTCCGCCTTCACTCACGTCACTTCCAGGTACGGCAACGGAAGGGGTTTTATACTCTTCCATAACTTAATGCCTCCAGCGTTGAAAGGAGGTTAGCTGGGTTAGGGTTACATCTCTTCCATAGCATATTAGTGACCTGCTATACAAAGCTGGTCGCTCTGGCCTGCACTGGTTTTGTTTTTAGTGCAGTTGTGCCAATAATCCATATCTCAAAATAAATATCCAGATACGGAGTTAACTTCCAATAATTTCAACTTACCTTGGGAGTACGCATATCTATGTGTAGGTAATTATATCTTATGTGCTCGCTTCGGCAGCACATACAATAATTGAGACGGTACTCCCGGATCTACCCTATTCGGGAATGAGAGCTCCCCAAATGTGCTGGCCATCCCTGTTGCCCAGAATTAAATGCTGGGACACCCACATCTCTAGCG
The DNA here is from genome assembly GCA_031769625.1 of Taudactylus pleione. Lineage (NCBI taxonomy): Eukaryota > Metazoa > Chordata > Amphibia > Anura > Myobatrachidae > Taudactylus > Taudactylus pleione. The sequence goes on along the minus strand of JAUIMM010000226.1, from coordinate 1,405,121 downwards.
TTGTGCTAACTGACTTCTCCTATAACCAGAGTGGGTTGGGGTCTTGCATGCAGCGCTACCCACTGCACAGTTTTCTAGTTTAATATGAGGGCTCTGTCAGTAAACAGGTAGCCTACGGACTCACCATGAAAAAGCCCATTTTCTTATCTCGGAAGAACAGAGTGTTGTGCAGTGCGCCCCACTTGCACATTTATTTCACTGAAGCACAGCTCCCTAAGCTGATATTTTCTGAAGGGGCTGGGGGTGTTTTTTCCCAAGGAGAGTACTCGCAACAGTCCGCCATTTTCTACTACTAAGCTATATACATAGCTCACTTTAAGGGATAGTACAAATTAGTGTGTGGATTAGGTTACACACTTCTGCATTACATATGTATGTGTGTATGTCGGGGTCAGACCTGGTTAATCCTCGGAGGGGAAGCCACCTGGTATTCCAGGAGCTGTAGGCTATGCATAAGATCATATACATATATATATATATATATATATATATAATCGTGTGCAAGCTTCGGCAGCATGTAAACTAATTTGTACGCTGGGTTTTATGTCCAGAGTACAATAGATTAGGTGGCTCTATGGAATAGTCATATTCTGCAGCTTACATTGTGACAGACACAATTCCCCAACACCACTACAAGTACCACATACATGTGGTGGTCTTGTATGTCCACACATGTATATAAAGTTATACATAGGTACATAGGTGCTCCCGGGGCATTCATGTCTAGGTCCAGCTCAGGCTGTTCATGACTCTTAGGTCTGGGCTATCGCCTAGCATCCTTGGACGCTAGTATAGTTCTGTCCCCATCCGTTAATACTCAGCACATAAGCCGCTGTATCTAGCGCTCTGCAATATTGCAGCGCCTCTCTGCAAGGGGCCTATTATTATTTCAAACTGCAGTAAATCTCTAGTGGCGCACTTGGTCTGCGCCTGGTACTTATAAGACATACTGACTCTTCTCAGAGATTGACTTCTTATGCAACTATGTATATGTCTGTATGTAAGGCTGTGTATCCCACTCTTCATATGCAAATTTATAATATTTGGGAAAACCTGCTTACAGCCCTAATTGGGGTTATGGATAAAAGTATATCCCTTCCTTCTTTAATTGGGATAACTAACATTCTATATTTGTGTATCTTCTCAGTGTATATACAGTATATTCAGGTACTCCATAATATTGACTTGTCGCAGTCTAAATATCCACCAAGAGGTTCCTACTCAGCAATATAAGTATTGTATTTTATATTGGTATGTGACCACTTTCAATGTCAAGGGTCACTTGTGGGGATCCATGGAAATTCTATGTATACATGCAGAGGGTCTTAGTTAATATCTTACGCTATCTGGTGATTCTGCCTCTTTGGCTATATGCACTTCCCCATTATAAGTGTTAATGTAATGATACTTACACTAGCAGGGTGTTTGGGGTATATGTGCATTCTCTATATGAATACACATCTCTACTGGAACACTCTCAGATAAAGTCATTGAATGTAGTCCTGTTGTATGACCTACATGTCTCCACTAACAATTCTGCTAGTTTCTACAGTATTTTCTACGACAATATCTCCAGACTGAAGTCCAAGCTATAGAGCATTGGGTCTTTGACCACCGATGTTACTCTTTATACCGGATGGGTTGTTGTGAAATGGAAAAGGTCAGTGACATTCTACGTAGCATCCAGAGGGCTTCTGGTCACTCACAGGTGAGCAGGCTCACCCCCTAATCATCCGGAAGAGGCTCCTGATACTGCAACCTGACATTACACATCAGTTATCCTCCCTTCTGCACCCTAGCTGCTGTCCTGGCAGACATTCGCCCCCTTATGGTACCTGTTCACGTTAGTTGGCTCTACACCTTAGAGCCTTCCTGGTGTGTGGGTCCATCCAGCATAGAGATTAGTGATATGCTATTTTCTGGGTTGCGGTGCATTTTCAGGCTAGTGCACAGGTTTACATTACGTACGTCAGTCACAGGTCCTGTTCCTATAACAGAAATATTATACACAAGAGGCCTTGTTTGGTTTTTTCTGTTCAGTATCTGTTGATACTTTTATTACACTGACAGGTACTTTCATGTTGACCTAGGGCTCTAGCCTCACTATATAGGATGCTTCCCTATTTGGTGTCTCGCTTTCCCGGGGTGGCTGTTGCATCCATGATTTTCAGCAGCTAAGGTATCCCAGTTGTTTTCATACTATTACGGGCCAGAAGCTGCTACTGTCTACACGCTTCCATTACGTTGGAAGTGGTCCATTTGTGGTTTTCTCTTCCGCTGTTGGCGGAGGTTGATTGTTTTGTTTTTTGTTTTTTTTCCAGGTGAAGGGGAAGCTGGTCTTCGCCTGAATACATGGAAGGGTTCCAGTTGCGGTTTTATCCCTCTGTTCCAGACTGGGTTGTCCTGTTGTCTGACCCTCTGTAAAGAATTGTTGTCTCAATCTTCTCTATGCCATCCCTGCCACTTGCCAGTGGAATATCCACTGGTTGGTGACTTCTACGTTTTAGCCCTTCCGCTGGTTGAAATCCACCTAATTAGTTAGACCTCAGGACTGGTCCTGGACGACAGTTCGATATATGCCTCTGGCCTTCAGATATACTCTTTGTTAAAGAAGTTTGTGGACAGGATCTGCATCAGTTATCTGTATAATTCTACATATGTCGATATAATTTATGTTCAGCAGTGCTGGTATTCTACAGTCTGCGACTGTTGCACCTTCCTGTTTTAAACTCTACTACAGTTTTGTGGGGTTTTATTCTTGGATTACTGCCCCTTTTTCCTATGGACTCATGTTGGGACTCACTGCTCCCAAGGGTCTGGGTCGGTTTGTTTTCAGCTGTGATTACGGTGTTCTGACGATTATAATCTTTGTTGTCCACTAGATACAGCTTTTGCCTTTCAATTGGGCCTAAGGTTCTTGGCGATCCCTGTTACGGTTGGCCGCGGGTTACGGCAAGTTCTCAGCACTTCCCACCCAGGAGGTTGGCTTTGGGACGTCCCCACTGTCTTGAGCTCCAGTGTCCCCTAGTGGATGAAGGCGAAAACAGGATTTTGGTACTTACCGATAAATCCCTTTCTCCGATTCCACAGGGGACACTGGACGCCCGCCCAGTGCTGTGTTCCTGCCGTTTTGTTGGCTCATTATATGGTTGTGTGACTGCATGTGTTCCCTGCAGTGGGTTCTTCTATTCTCCTTCAGCCGGTTTTGTCCTTTCTGTGGTCTTCTCCTTCTCCTTCTCCTCTTTTTCCTGTTGTCCTCCGTCTCCTCTCGGGCTCAGTTTCTTAAACTGGGGCTGATGGGGCATAGAGGGGGAGGAGCCAGTCACACTTCTTAATTATTTAAAGTGCCAGGCTCTACTCTACCACCGTCTATACCCCACTGTCTTGAGCTCCAGTGTCCCCTGTGGAATCGGAGAAAGGGATTTATCGGTAAGTACCAAAATCCTGTTATTTATTTTATATCTATTACAGCTCTGAGACGACCATTTTACAGTGATCGTCTTTAGTCTGTTTTCACTTTAACCCGACTACTGCTGTTAACTACTATAGAAGTTGGTTGTCTCTGGCGACGTTGACCATGGGTCAGTAAAAATCTACAAAGTGACCAAGCGGTTTTCTGGTCGCTCACAGGTAAGAGATTTTCTTATCCTATTTCTAGGCAGATACTTGTGAGATCCCTTTAGAAGGTTAACAAGCTCGCTGTGCGACATGCACACCTCACACAGCACCGTAGCTGCTATACTAGCGGACATCGGTCTCTTTGGGTACCACCTGTCAGGTCCGCTTGTCGCCATACCAGTTTAACATCTGTTTCCCCCCCTATCTGGGGGCCATTTCTTAAATGTATTTTTAAGAACAAGGAATAAGAGCTTGTTCTGTCCACTCCACGCATTGACCTGGTAGTGCAGTACTTCCAAGATGGGTGCAAACCTCCTCTGATGTACAGAATCTACATCTGATTCCTTTAGCCATTTCCACTAATTCTCTATGCCGTATAAAACTGGGGAGCCAATCCTGGGAATCTCAGATCCTGTATTTTCTAATTATCTCCTTATGGAATTATTCCATTAGCAGGTAGAGTATTATTTACCATAGTTCTACCTCTATCGTTACCCTTCCTACGGGAACGATCCGCATTGCAGACATACACTGTATGTTTGTGTCAGCTTTCCCTTGTAGGGTTCTCTGTTTGGTGTGCAGTTTGTTGTTAACGGCTGTTTTTACCATCCTAGAGTTGCTGTTTCCACACGTCTTGTCTTAAGGCGTTATTACGCCACCTTCGGGGACAATCATTCTATAGTTTTATCTCTGTATGTGCTCTGTTGGTGCAGTAGTCAGTGTTCAGTACTTACTAACAACATCTGTTGAGCAAAACTAGGGTCGTCACTTCAGGTCTCTCCTGAAGAAAGGGTTTATTGCCTTTTCTACGTGGTCAGACTAATCTTCCCGGTGGCTGTGGTTAGTATTGATGCTGTTCTTTTCGTCTTCTAGCATGGTATAGTAGGAAGCAGCCATCCACTGTGTGCTCTGTTTTTATGCTAGCTCACTCGACCTGATTGCTATGCATTGTAATTTCTCCTTCATCCACTAGGGGACACTGGAGCTTCACGACAGTGGGGTATAGACGGTGGGTTGAGTTGAGCCTGGCACTTTAAAAATCTACAAGTGTGACTGGCTCCTCCCCCTCTATGCCCCATCAGCCCCAGTTTTTTAGAATGTGCCCGAGTAGAGCCGGTGCACAGGGGCTGTCTCCAGCCCTTAAGTGTATATATATATATATATATATATATATATATATATATATATATATTAATTTAGAAAGAAGAAACAAGAGGACAGGCAGACTGTTAGCTGTGACAGTCTGCCTGCATCGTGGGAGCCGCCAGAGAGGGGACCACACGGCTACTGCAGCCTGTGTCCGGTCACCCTATGGAGGGTTGGCTGCCTTTTGGCAGTGAAGTAGTCATCAGACTCAGCTAACACTGGCTTGTGTCCGGGTCCCCGCTCTCCCCTCACAGCCCAGCGCTCTGGCCGCAGCAGCCCTGTGAGTATGCACACCTCTCCTGTCTAGCAGGAGAGGTGAAAATAATTTGCTGGGGTTTTTTAACAGCGCGCGGCTGTCAGTGCCACGCTGGTGTTGCGGAAGAACACCAGCGCTGGCTGTTAGGTAGGCTCTGCAGAGGAAGCGGCGGTCCTACCTGTGCGTGCTGGTGCTTGTGTAAAGGCACCGGCACGTTAATTACTGGCGGCAGTCATGCCGCTGGCCCCCGCGTGCGGCTGGGATGCAGGGCTATGCCGCGCGCATATAATAGCGGCGTCCATTGACAAAAGGGGGTGGAGCTTATAGGCCCTCTTCCTCCACTGCTGGGCTCGTTTGGCGCGCTCTGTAGAGCTAGAGCGGATCGGAGGGGAGAAGACTGAGCTTCTACAGGGGGTCTGTAATTACAGCAAGGTAGTTCACTACCTTCTGGTTTTTTTTTTTTATTGATTCTGCTCCTCCCTTATATTGCACTGTCTGCCCCTGTTACTGAGCTGCATTATTATTGAAATTCTTCTCCTCCTATACTGCTCTGTCTGCATCCTGAGTAGCATTATTATTGAAATTCTGCTCCTCCCTTATTGCTCTGTCTGCACCCATACTTGAGTAGCATTATTATTGAAATTCTGCTTCTCCCAATACTCCTTTTGCACTACTGAGTTGTATGTGGTGTCTGTCTGTGAGTAAATGATGACATCCAGAACAGAAAAAGCTGCTTCACAAAAGCTGTTTGCCTGCAGTAAGTGCAGGAAAAAATTTACCCATGCTCGCTCCGAAGGGTCTTCCCTGTGCGAGACGTGTGAAGCAGAGAGTGCTAGCACGCAGTCTGTCACTCCCTCCTTCATAAATAGTTTGGCAGGGGTCATGGCGGATCTTTCTTCTGAATTAGCCGCTTCCCGTAGGGAACGGGAGGCCGCCAGAGATCTACCTAGCACATCTCACCCTTCTTTTCTAGCAACAGAACCAGCGTGGGCTCAGAATTTAGTCCGCTCGGTGAATAGCCTTGCTCAGGTTATGGGTTCTGCGTCTAAAGCTCCTGAAGCTACGGTAAGTCGCTCACCTAAGAAGAGGGCTCTTCCGGCTGTTCTCCAGTCGGATGAGGACTCGGCAGCGGATCACTTGTCTCAGGAGGAAGGGGAGATGCTGGACGAATCAGACGTAGAGACTTACTCACAAGAACCTGAGGCAATGCAAGGTATTGATTCACTCATCCTAGCGGTGAGGGAAGTTCTTAAGATTTCTGGCCCGGAAGCTCCAGAATCGTTAGAAGACTCCTTGTTTGCCAGGTCACAGAAGATTGCTATCACATTCCCTGTTTCTCTCCAGTTGGACGAACAGATGACGGCAGCTTGGCAGAATCCGGACCGTAAATTCCAGATTCCTAAGCGTTTTTTCTCTCTTTACCCGTTTCCTGCCGAAAATAGAAAGAGGTGGGAGACCCCGCCACCTGTGGAATCTTCGGTTTCTCGGTTGTCAAAGAAGACCACGTTACCGGTTCCAGGAGCTACTACATTGAAGGAAACCTCAGAGCGGAGATTATAAACCACTTTGAAATCCATTTATACGGCTGCAGGTGCTCTTCGGCCGGCCGGCCTTGGTAGGATCTTGGGTCAACAAGGCTGTGGAAAAGTGGGCGGAACAATTGACTGAGGGTCTTAAATCCAACACTCCGCGGGCAGATCTGATTACCTTGGCAGAACATATTCAGGAGGCTGCAGTATGCTTAGGAGACGCCTCCAGAGATATCGGCCAGGTAGGCGCTAGGATTTCTGCTTCGGCGGTCTCTGCTCGCCGGGCACTTTGGCTTCATGCCTGGCAAGCGGATGCTGAGTCAAAGAGCGCAGTGGAAGCTCTTCCTTTCACAGGCGATATTTTATTTGGTCCAGAGCTGGACAAGTGGATCTCGCTGGCCACTGGAGGTAAGAGTACTTTTCTACCTTCATCAGCACCTCCTCCGCGTCGCTCATTTAGGGGACCTTCCTTTCGTTCCTTTCGAGCATCTGCAAGATTTCAGGGACGATGGCGAGGTTCGTCTTCAGCGGGGCGAGGAGGCAGTGCTAGAGGACGTCAAGCGACTAATGCCCGCCGTCCAGATCCCAAGCCAGCAGACAAGCCTGTGGCATGACGGGCTCCCATCCCATCTCGGAGATCCGAAGGTGGGGGCTTGCCTCCAGCATTTCTCGGAGGTTTGGAGATGGACTTCTCCAGACACTTGGGTTCGGAATCTGGTATCTCAGGGATACAAGATCGAGTTCGCTTTCACTCCTCCTGTGCGTTATTTTACAACAGGTTTGCCCGTCGATCCCTTGAAGCAACTAATTTTGCGTCAAGCGATCGAGAAACTTTTGCTGGCCGAGGTTCTGGTGGCGGTTCCCACTGCACAAAGACAGCAAGGGTTTTACTCAAACCTTTTTGTGGTTCTGAAACCGGATGGGTCAGTCAGACCCATTCTGAATCTGAAATCCTTGAACCAGTATCTTTCATTTCACAGGTTCAAAATGGAGTCTCTCCATTCTGTCATTGCGGGACTAGAGGCAGGAGAGTTTCTGGTGTCGATCGATATCAAGGACGCCTATCTGCATGTCCCAATTTGGGTTCCTCACCAGGCTTTCCTCAGATTTGCCATCAAGGAAGCTCATTACCAGTTTCAGGCCATGCCGTTCTGTCTCTCGTCAGCTCCCAGGGTATTCACCAAGGCGATGGCCGTCATGGTATCTCACTTGCGCTCTCGGGGGGTGACGATAGTTCCGTACCTAGACGATTTACTCATCAAGGCTCCAATGGCAGAAGTCCTTTTGCACCAAGTGTCCCTTACACATCAGATTCTCATTCAACACGGATGGATTGTGAACTTCCAGAAGTCTCAGTTGATGCCGTTCCAGAGACTTCAGTTCCTAGGAATGATTCTAGACACTGTTCTGCTTCGTGTATTCTTGCCAAGGGACAAGGCCATAGCCATACAGGAGTTGGTTCGTTTGGTGCTCAGACCCAGGAAAGTGTCCGTGCATCTTTGCATCCGTCTCCTGGGAAAAATGGTGGCTTCCTTCAAGGCCATCCAATTCGGCAGATTTCACTCCAGAATTTTTCAACTGGATCTTCTGTCTCAATGGTCCGGGTCCCACCTACAGATGCATCGGCTGGTGCGTCTGTCTCCCCGGACCCACATATCCTTGCTCTGGTGGCTTCGGACGGAGCATCTGTTAGCGGGTCGGCGCTTTGGAATTTGGAATTGGACCTTGTTCACCACGGACGCCAGCCTCCGCGGATGGGGAGCTGTGGTTCTGGGCAGTCACTTCCAGGGGCTTTGGTCGCAGCAGGAATCCCTCGTACCAATCAATGTTCTCGAACTGCAGGCAGTCTACAGAGCTTTGATACAGGCTGCTCCTCTGTTACGAGGACTTCCGGTTCGGATACAATCCGACAACGCCACTGCAGTGGCATACATAAATCGCCAAGGAGGAACCCGCAGTCGTCTGGCAATGAGAGAAGCCAGTCGCATCCTTCTGTGGGCAGAAAGACACGTAGAGGTAATTTCCGAAGTGTTTATTCCGGGAGTCGACAACTGGGAAGCGGACTACCTCAGTCGTCAGGATCTTCATCCCGGGGAGTGGTCCCTTCATCCCGAGGTCTTTCATCAATTGGTTTGCAGATGGGGAAACCACAGATAGACCTGATGGCATCACGGATAAATAATCAACTACCCCTTTACCGCTCCAGGACCATGGATCCGGCAGCGGTGGGAGCAGATGCTTTACTGATCCCTTGGCCGTACAGCCTTGTGTACCTGTTCCCACCGTTTCCGCTTCTCCCTCGGATTCTCAAGCGGATCAAACGAGAGTCGTCCACCGTCATCCTAGTGGCTCCGGATTGGCCTCGTCGGGTTTCGTACTCCGATCTCTTATTCCTTCTGGCAGACGAACCTTGGCCTCTTCCGCTACGATCGGACCTTCTACAGCAGGGTCCATGTGTGTACCCAGATTTACGGCGGCTTCGTTTAACGGCGTGGCTATTGAGACCGCCATACTAAGAAGCCATGGTGTTCCTAGGTCAGTCATTCCTACCATGCTTAGGGCTAGAAAACCGGTAACATCAGCGCATTATCATCGCATTTGGAGGGCTTATATCTCCTGGTGTGATGGTCGTGGATCTTCCACTTCCTCTTTTCATTTACCGCGTCTTCTACTTTTTCTTCAAAAAGGCCTTGATGCGGGCCTACGCTTGGGATCGCTTAAAGTGCAGATTTCTGCTCTTTCTATTTTTTTCCAGCGTCGCCTAGCTCTGATTCCGGAGTTTCAGACCTTTTTTCAAGGGGTACTTAGAATTCAGCCCCCCTTTGTGCCACCCACGGCTCCTTGGGACCTGAATCTTGTTTTATCTTTTCTTCAGTCATCCACCTTTGAGCCTTTGCAGGATGTGGAATTGAAGTATTTGACTTGCCGTTCTCCTTACTTGATTTTTCACGAAGATCGGGCGGAACTTCGTACCCGCCCTTCCTTTTTGCCCAAGGTGGTCTCGGGTTTTCATCTGAATCAGCCGATTGTAGTCCCAGCGTTGTCGGACTCTTCCGGGGATTCTCACTCTTTGGATGTGGTTCGGGCACTTTGCATTTATGTGGCCCGTACTGAGGGACTACATAAATCAGAGGCTCTGTTCGTCCTTTATGATGCCAATCGGCGTGGTTGGCCTGCATCTAAGCAGACTTTGGCCAGGTGGATTCGTCTGACTATTCGTCAGGCATATGTTGCTTCTGCTCGACCACCGCCGGTATCCATTTCTGCGCATTCTACGTGCTCTGTGGGTACTTCTTGGACGGCACGTAGAGGTGTCTCGGCTTCACAGCTTTGTAGAGCAGCTACGTGGTCTTCAGTTCATACTTTTGTACGTTTCTACAGATTTGACACTTTTGCGGCTTCTGCTTCAAATTTTGGTCGCAGTGTCTTGCAGGGCGTTCAGCACTCTCCCCCCCAGGAGGGTAGCTTTGGGACGTCCCCACTGTCATGAAGCTCCAGTGTCCCCTAGTGGATGAAGGAGAAAACAGGATTTTGGTACTTACCGTTAAATCCATTTCTCCGATTCCACAGGGGACACTGGACGCCCACCCAGTGCTTCTTGCCTGTTATCAATTACTTGTTCTGCTTCAGTTCTGTTGCAGTTTGGTCTGTTTTTGTTGTGTGACTGTTTATCCCTGCAGCCAGTTGTGTTCCTGCAGTGTGTCAGTATTTTGGATTTTTTCTTTCCTGTTCTCCTTCTCTGTTCTTCAGTCTGTTCTCCGTCTCCTCTCGGGCTCAGTTCTTTAAAACTGGGGCTGATGGGGCATAGAGGGGGAGGAGCCAGTCACACTTGTAGATTTTTAAAGTGCCAGGCTCAACTCAACCCACCGTCTATACCCCACTGTCATGAAGCTCCAGTGTCCTCTGTGGAATCGGAGAAATGGATTTAACGGTAAGTACCAAAATCCTGTTTTTGGCACTAGGGGTCGTTCAGTTTTTCTTAACTAGCTACTTCCTTAGTGCAGTTTTTTATTTCTATTCCCAAGCCTTAGTTGTCCTCTGGTTTGCTTTCTACAGATATATTTTAAAAAAATATTAAATAAATAAAAAAATAAATATGAAGGAATTACTGGAACAGAGTTACTCTTTTGGATCCTTCTGGATCCTGCTGCAGTCTGGGCTGCTTTGTTGGAGTTGTTAGGTTTAGCAGTTCTCTAGCTGACATTCTCTGTCATTGCTGTCTGACTTATTGTTTCTTTGGCCTTGACATACCTTCTTGATCTCCTCTTGGGAAAAGTAAAATAAAAACAAAAAAACTTTGTATTGGTACGAGTTCTGTGGAAGTACTTCTCAGACTTCTTAGCACAGCTCCTTGTCCATCCCTCTGGAGGGGTCTGGATCGGCCTCACCGGGTGTGACTCTTGGCTAATATTTAGCTCTCCCTGGCATTTCATGGATTTTTACCACGATGGCGGGATCTTGTCAGCAGTGTCGATTCAGGATCCTCACCCTACTGCATCTTGTTCTGGTGTGTTTGTTGTGCTGTGCGCCTGAGATTCTCACGTGTCCCGGTCAGTTTTTCCTACTATGCTTCCGCCAGGAAGCCGTTGTCGTTGGCATGTTATCATTAGGAAGTCTTCTGTCACTTGCTGCTCTCGCATGGTTTCCTCAAATACTTCCTTCCTGCTGTCCCGGTTTTGACCAGGCGGCGGTGGCATCTGGTCTCTGCCTGGATTAATGGAGGATACAGATTCTGCCTCCATTGATTTTTCATATCGGTTGCCCTGCTACTGGATCTACAGACCTTCTGAAGGCAGTTCTTGAATCCAGTCACCTCTATGCCTTCTCAGCCTGGTGGTGATTTACTTCCCCATCTGATTCCTACATTTTGGATGATTTTGAGCTCCTAGCATAGGTGGACCTCATGTATAGTCCCGGACGACGGTTCTGCGCTGAGCTCTTGCCTGCAGCTCTGTTCAATCTCTCTTTCTCTTTTTCTCTCTCCTCCCCCCCCCCCGCCCCCCCTATTTCCTCTCCAGTATGATCAGGATGTACTCGGCTCGACGCTGGCCTCTTTTCATCATTGTGCTATTGACCTTTCAATGTTGCTGTTTTTTCATCGTTCCTGGGGTGGTTTTGTTTTTTACTTGAGGCTAGCACTCATTTTACCCCCATGCTACAACAGGTTTTGTTGCTGCTCTCTACTACACTCTGTTTTTTCAGTGGGTTTCCCAGGGGCAGGCCAGTACAGTGCTTTTCCTGTCGGCTCTCCATGCAGCTGTTCGGTGCTTAGTTCATGTCTTGTTCTTGTCTACCGTTTGTTCCTGGCGACCAGTCTTTAATTCTGGTTGCTGGGTTCTGCAAGTTTCTCAGCGCCTTCCCACCCGGGAGATCATCTTTGGTACGTCCCCATTGTATATTACTCCAGTGTCCACTAGTGGATGATAGAGAAAATAGGATTTTGGTACTTACCGATAAATCCCTTTCTCTGAATCCATAGGGGACACTGGATGCCCTCCCAATTTGAAGTGCCAGGCTCCACTCTCACACTCGTCTATACCCCATTGTAAATACTCCAGTATCCCCTATGGATTCAGAGAAAAGGATTTATCGGTAAGTACCAAAATCCTCAGCAGGTTGGTGTACACCCTAGTAAAGCTGGTGGTGCTTTACTGGGTGACCAAGTTCACGCTTTGTTATTCACTCATCTCCGGCGCATTCTTCTTTCGTTCTATTGGGGTAAGTTCCCGGCCAAGGTTTGTCCCGCTCTGGCTCAGTGCTTTGCAGCGTGCAGCGTCATGATTTACATCAGGTTCCTGTCGCGCTGTTTCAGGAATCCTTTGCTGTGCGAGGTGCAGAGGGTGGTCTTGGTGGAGTCTTCTTCCTTCCAGGGCCCCTTTAGAGGTTTCGCTTGTGCAAGAATTTACGAGGCTTTGTGCTGTCCCAAAGGGTGAGTGCCTACTGTCTTTTCCGATTCATTGCTGCTATGCGCCACTCTCTAAGAGGTTTAGATATTGATTCCAAAGCGGTTGCTGTGGGTCTGTCCAAGTGTTGATGACAGAAAGTCACTCTTTCCTTTAAGCGAATCTCTCCAGTCTCCTCAGGGAGACTTAGGAGATGCCGGATTCAGAGGGCTCTGTTCCTCGCACATTAGCTTCCAGCGGATTAAGGGTCCAAGTGGGAGCACATTCCACGATAATTGTGGTGGTAGCCATTTAGATCACCACAAGCCCTTCCTGCGCAGGACTCGGCGTCTGGTAGGGATTCGCCAGCTAAACGTTGGAGGTTTGTCTGCGGTCTGATTGATGGATTCTAGGGTCGGTATCTGGCCTTGGCGAGCCTTGACAGTGGTGGCATGAGCTACGGTCACTTTCGCTAACGTATTCCTCGAGGGGCTTCACAGTGATTCGCCCTGGGATTCCGTGCTGATTTTGCAGGACATTCACAGCAGGCTTTTTCTGTGCAAGGTACGTCCAACTATTATCTGTCGCAGAGGCCAAGCAAGACAGTACAGGTAGCTTCCGGGTTTCAGCTGCGACAGGTTTGCCTTGAAGGACCCTTTGGCTCTGCGCATCGCATACGCATTCATAATGTTCCTTACTCTATCTTCTGTTTTGCCAAAGGAGAACCTCCTTACCAAATTGGATAATCCCCACCTGTCGGGATAGCACTTTTCTGCGTCCTAATGGCGGGGTCCGCTTTTCCAAGTTTTCGTTTTTCTGAGGTGGTGCGTCCTTGGGAGGTCAGTCTGACACAAGCCGATTCTTCCCTTAAAAGGGTTCAATTTCGGGAGGCAATCTTTAGTAACACTCGCCATTCTAAGGAAGCCTAGGGCCTAACGGTGTTACTCTCTCTCTTTCTGACCAGTTCGCTAGCAAGTGGTAGGGCAGTTGCTCCGGTTCAGTGACACTTGAGATGACTTCAGACAGCTAGGTGCTTTCCATTTTTTGCTATGGTTCCATCTGGGATTGTTTTTACACATCGCTCTTCCCCAGGAATTGAACGCTGCGACATTGGGCCATGCTAGCATGCCACTTCTCTCAGCCGGCATGTTTTTGCTCCAGTCCTGCCGCAGGTACGGAAACTGGGGTTCTATCTCCTTCCTAGTCCAAATGCTGAACGGCTCATTCCAGTCGTTCTTCTCTCTTCGTTGCTTGAGCACCATGGGGTGGGTAGTTCAGTGCTCATGAACTCCCTCTGATCAGATATCCACAGCGCGGAGGCCAGCAACTCCTCGCTAGATGTCTGGAACACATTTCTTTAGGTTCCTTTTCGGGCAGGTCATTATACTTCAGTGGGTAATCGACTCGGTCCCCTATTTATTCTGGGCCCTACCGTTCGGTGGAGCCCTGGCTCCGTTTGTTTACAATACAATACAGTCGGTGCTGCCACGCATAGTGCGCACAGAACATATCACAAATCAGCCCTCTTCGGAAGTTCTGCTTGCAAAGGATACCTTCGGCTTCACAGTTACGGACCTTCCTAGGTTGCTTGTTTCAAATACTTTCGGATCAGTGCTGTATCCCGACTTTTGCAAGGTCTCCCTTGTTTCCTTGCCTGCGCCTTCGGTTCTGGGCTGGATGCCGAAACCTCACTCCAGCTGTGTTTTTCTTGCGGCGGCAAGAGAACGGACCCTACCAATCTTTGTCAAAGGTTGAATCAGTGCCTCGTCCGTCGACCTTGTGGAACATACGGTTTTTGGGCAAGTTGGTCTCCACAGAGACCATTCAGTGGACCAGGTTCTACTCACGGAAGTCCCAGAGGGTAATTTTCCAAACTTGAAAGGGTTGCTTGGCATCCCTCGTCTCAGTTCCCATTCTCTCTGACGGCACCAATCACTCTCCATTGGTGGAGGGTTTCCGTTCTCCTCCTCCAGGTCTACTCCTTTGTCCTTCTGGATTGGCTGCTTATGACCATGGCCGCGAGTCTCCTGGGCTGAGGTGCTGTGAAATTGCTTTTTGGCACCGGGGCCTTGGGGCACTGCCCATAACGGCTCGGCTGTTCGATGGGCTCGAACTCCAAACAATCGTTCTTGCTCTATTGAGGGCACTGTCCGTCCTCACCAGTCGGTCGCAGTCAGTTGGACAACAACTGAGAGATGGCATATGTACGTCTACTGGCAGGCACAAGAGCACGGCGGCAATGCCGAAGTCTTCCAGGGTGGAGACCTTTGTTCCGTCTCACTCCAGTGGTTGTCATACCAATAGTGGGACATTGGTCTTCCTCAGCGGAACCATGTTTCTCTTAGGGCAGTGGTCTCTCCCTCCAGTGGTCTTCCTGCCATTTGGTAGTGAAGCAGTCTGTGTGGGGATCCATGGCCTCTTGGCACGTTTGCGAGGCTCCACAACTTGGTATGGGAATCCGCGTGGCTGCCTTAACTGTTCTGTGGAATTTTTCATCCAGAGCATCTGTTTCTGCCGTCCACACTGCTCTCCAGGTCTCCAGGGGCATTAAGGCTTCCCGAGTGAGGGTAATCCTAGTGGCTCCAGGCTGGCTACGCTGGTCAGGGTACCCGGACTTTCTCCCAAGGACGGTAGTTCTGAGGTGGCGTCTTCCACTTCGTCCAGACCTACTGCTACTAGACCCATTTCTTCAATGGCACTTCCTTGGTTGTTTTTCGCAACTGTACTTCTGTGAATAAAAGTGCGCAACAGCTGCAGGTTTTTATCTCTCGTTGCCCGTACTAGGCTGCGAGCCCGGACTCTGTTTCCATCTTGCGCGTACCTCCGGGTTTGGAAACTCTACCTCTTGTGGTGTAACCGTTACGCGTTTTCGCCCCTCGCGTTTCTTGCCCTTTCTTCTGCATGTTATGGAGGCCGGTTGACTTCGTTTTGTGACGATACAGGCTTGGGCCCTGTCTTTTTCTTACCAATGGCGTTTGCCTCTTCTTCTGAGGGTCCAACCGTCTTCACAAGGTGTGCTGTGTTTTTAGCCACCGTTTCGTCCACAGGTGGAGCTGTGGAATCTTAATCTAGTCTTATCGGCTCTCACCCAGGTTCTATTGGCATCATTGCGTTCAATGGATCTTCAGTTAGTTGCTTTGAAGCTGGTCTTCCTTAGGGTTATTGCCTTCCACCAGCATAGTTCTGTGTTTAGGGTTGGAAAGCCGCCTTTTCTTGTCTTCCAAGACGATTGTGTGGTTACTCCGTACAGGTTTTATGTTCCAGCCGCACTGTTCTCTGCGGGTTCTTTGTCACGCATGAACATGGTTGGCCGGCTACTCCACAGACGTGGGATCCGCTCAGTTTTCACTCAAACTTCAGTGATTGCAAATACGCACTACAGTGCGTATTTTACCCGTAAATGAGCACCGGGGATTAATTTTTTCAGAATGGGTGGGTCCCCGGGGACGCACTCTGCTGTGATTGGCTGTTTGTTAAATTGATATCTCCCTGGGCCAGTGGCAGCGAGGACTATTAAAATGGAGGAGGAGCCAGCCCTTTTCGGGCTCTTCCTCAATGCAACAGCTGCAGGACCCGGCCGGCACTTAGCGCTCCACGGACAGGCGGCTTCAGAGTGTGTAGAAGGCAGCCCCGCACCCTGAATCTGGCATGAAGGCGGCTCTGGCATAATACCGGCCCCAATATGATAAGACAGAGCACATTCCTACCTTCTCTGACCTGGAGCACAGTAAGTGTGTAATATGCCTGTTGGAAGACGGGGGGAGGTGTCTTTTGGTGTGGGTTCAGCTAATAATGCAAACAGGGTTGAGGCTAGGGGTGCCGTGGAGGCCAACACTGCAAAAAGTGTGTCCAGAAGTTAGTCCCACAGGACTGTCATTTAGTGTTCATGATCATTCAGCACCTTACCTCCTTCATACCCCCCAGTACTGCCCCAGCTACCTACCCTTATCCGTGCCCTAGCTATCTACCCTAATCCCTGCCCTACCCCCATCACTGCCTGCCTCTAACCCCTTCTTTGCCCCCCAGTACTGCCCTAGCTAGCCACCCTTATCCCCATACCCAGCACTGCCTGCCCCCAACCCACTCCTTGCCCCGCAGTACTGCTCCAGCTGCTCTCTACCTTTATCCCCCCCTACCCCTTGCTTTGCCTGCCCCTAACCCCCTCTTTGCCCCCCTGCTACCTACACGTACCGGAATGGGTATGAAGTCCCGAACTCTATTCCTACCCTCCCTTAGTGGTGCCTGACCCTAACCCCCCCACAGTACCTAACCGTAACCTGCCCTCGGCGGTACCGAACCCTGATCTCCCCTTTGGGGTTCCTAAGTTACCGTTGAATCCTTTTCTCTTAAACAGGCTGGGGAACACTGAGATCCCTCCCTCACGCTCAGTCGTGCAAGGTTTTGGTTCTTCAGTCTTTTTCCCTACTATTTTGTTTTTTTGTTCTAACAGCTTCACTGGGTTCCTGCTACTCCTCTCCGGACTCTTTTAAAGAAGTACTGGGATTGCAGGGGGGAGGATTTTAGGATTTAAAGCTACAGTTTCATTAATTGCCAGCTCCAGCCCCAACCTACAATCCCATGGTCCAGTGTTCCCCAGCCTGCTTAAGAGAAAAGGATTCAAAGGTAAGTTGACCAAAAATCCTATTATTAGGATCTGTAGTAACTTCACTGAGACCCTATGTGGCACAACACAAGATAGCCTCTCCTCATTGTTTTCTGTGGGAACATTGGTGTCCTTGTTCTTTTTTGTCCTCCTTTGGATTCATACAGAAGATTTCCGTAGTTGCTCTGCAGGAGATATGTTAAAGGAAAGACCACTATCTCAAAATGAAATGACTAATAACCACTGTATTATAATTTTAGTTTTGTCATTGAGTGTTTGAGAGTCTTGTATTTGGTTAATGGGCTAGTCCCGATTGTTAGATACTCTGCACCACGTTTGGGAAAAAAGGATTTACCTTCAAATGAAAAGGAAAAACCTCTATATTATGTTCGTTGCCCTATAATAAGTCTGAGTGATACAGTAGCTGATGGTTTTGAGCTCAGTAATAAATACCTGTTTGCTTTGTAGATGTTCTCAGCTAGTATGCAGCTCCCAACACTAGATGAGATTAACAAGAAAGAGGTGACTATTAAAGAGGCGATGAACTATAAATTCAATGACCAGGACATAGAAGAGGTAAGCTATATAGTCTGACTAAACGTTATAGTTTTGCAAAGGCAAAAACCTGACATGGGGCTCAGATTTCTACTTCAGGGTCCATAGGGGTCCACAGGGTGACCTTGGGGTATAGCTGGATCCTGGATCCACGGGCACCACGGAGTTCAAGCTTTTAGCTGCTCCCAGGATGCACTTGGGTCCAACCTCCCCTATACCCCGCCCCCGAGCCACAGGCACCTCAGTTTAAGATGGTGCCCGGCCGGAGTCGGGTCACCCTGCGGGGGGGGGGGGCTGCAGGAGCAGCCCCCTAAAGCTTTTTTTTTTAACTTAGTTAAATTTATTTATTTTTTTGACTAGAGTTTTTTTCTCCAGAGCGGCAGCGCTGGGCTGTCTGTACAGACGCCCACGCTGCCGCTCCTTCTCCCTGCTGGCGCCACGACGCCAGCACTGAACTGGGGATCGCGGCGGGGGAAGCCAGAGTCTGTACTAGCCGGACTCTGGCTTCCCCCGTGACTGCTGCCGGAAGACGCCGGGGAGCTTAAGGTAAGCCGCGCACCGCTGATTAGCGGCGGTGCGCGGGTAATGCCTTTTATATGCAGTCCCATGCCCCCGGTCTAGGGGACAGACCGAGGGCGCTAGCGGTGGCGGCGGGCCCCCCCTCTATCGGAGGCATACCCCGTCAGACCACTAGACCACCAGGGTAAATTAAGCGGCAAGCGGGATGCCGCAACCTTGGGGGTTAAATATGCTAGCCAAGGGAGGAAGCCTTCCCTGTCTAGCGGCTCCTCCCCTCAGCTCAGCGCGCCTTTCAGCTCGTAGTCTGGCGTCGCTGAGCTGCAGCTACTCGGCCACTCCTCCTCTGAGGTCTCCAGCGGTCATTTTCTCTGTGGCAGCGCAGATACTTTCAGGGAGCACGCGGACCGGTCCCCCTGTGTACCTCTCCCCTGCAAAAGGACAGTGTACACAGCACTATAGCCCTCCCAGACACTGAATCTGGGAGGTTGATTGTAGTGGAAAGGTGCAGTGAGTATATCTTCCTGCATGGTATGTGACTTTTGCTAGTGCTGCCTGTCTGTGTCTTTTTTCTACTTACTGTCAGCCTGTACCTATCCCTTTCCTTCTCCTACAAGTCCTACAGGTGTGCGGGGGAAGGGTGTTTCTACTGACCTCACCTATATAGATCACGTATTTGTGAGGTCCGTCACATACAGTTGTGTGCTACACGGTGCCATATTGTGGTCTGTTGTTCAGCACACTGGTGAGTGCGCACGTTTTCTTCCTAAGTCATGTCTGAGGAGGAGATTGAGCACTCCGGGGCTCCGGCATTGTTCTCCTGCAGGCGCTGTTCTGCAGGAGTGGATAGGGAGGATTTGTCACAGGACGGCCTGTGCGGACGGTGCCAGGCGGTCCCTGGTACGTCTAAACCTCCCATGTCGCAGGAGCCACCATGGGCGATGTTTTCCCAGGTGCTGGTGTCCATCGCGGACCGTCTGTCGGTCCCGACTGCCGCCTCTACTAGGGCGTTGCCCCAGCCTGCCATCCCCCATTCCCCGGGTGTCCCACAATTATTACAGACTCCCCCGGGGTCTCAGCCTGTTGGTCCCTATGCGGGGTTGCCAATGTATATTCAGTCCACCCCTGTGGCACAGCCGGCTGTGGTGCCGTTTCAGGCTCCTGTGACAGCTCCTCCACCCTGGGTGGATGCGCTTTCCCACACTGTCCAAGATTTGGCGGCAGCATCTTCGGCTTTTCAGTCGATGTTGCGTAGTGACGTGCCCTCCAGGGCGTCTAAACGCTCAGTCATGGCACAGGCTGCGCATCTTTCGGATTCTGAGGGGTCCTCGGATGATGGTGATGTGCACCATGACTCAGCCTCAGATGCCTCAGTCCAGGAGGTAGACACTAAGTCTTCCATCAATGTGCGGGCTCTGGTTAAGGCGGTGCGGGCCATTCTTCTGATTGAGGATGAGGCACCCGCTCCCAAGTCAAGGTATCCTAGTTTTAAAAAAGCTAAGGTTACTTCTACAGCGTTCCCCTTGTCTGATCAGTTGACTGATCACATGGCGGTGGCCTGGCAGACGCCCAGTAAGCGTTTCCTGCCACAGAAACGCTTGGCGTCCAATTATCCATTCCCGGAAGCGCATTGTAAGAAATGGGAAACTCCGCCTGCAGTCGATTCCCATGTAACACGCCTCATCAGGAGTGCTACTTTGCCATTGCCGTCTATATCCTCGCTGAAGGATCCTACGGACAGGAAGGTGGAGACTTGTCTAAAGTCTATTTATTCTCTCTCAGGGGCTGTAGCCCGGCCGTCCATGGCCATCTCCTGGGTGGCCAAGGCCATTGAGGGGTGGGCCAACGCCTTGGAGGACACGTTTACGGATGAATCTCCGGACGTCCAGAGGGCGTTGTTAGGACAGATGAGAGATGCCGCCTCCTACATTGGAGAAGCATCTTTGGATGCTAGCCTGTTGACCTCTAGGGTTTCGGCGGCAGCAGTGTCTGCTCATAGATCCTTGTGGTTGCGGTCTTGGAGAGCAGACGCGGATTCAAAGAAAGGCTTGGAGGCCTTACCTTTTAATGGGGAATTACTATTTGGTCCGGACCTGGACAAAATAGTAGATACCCTGGCAAAATCCAAGTCAGCCTTCCTCCCTTCAGCTACTACACCTGCTAAGGTCCGGAGCTCGGCGTTTCGTTCCTTTCGGGTTCAGGGCAAGGCAAAGGGTCAGTCCTTCCCGAGGCAGTCCGCACCCAAGACCGCCTCAAAGCCAAAGAAGCAAGCCTGGAGTGCTAGGCGCCCTTCTTCCAAGCCAGAAGATAAGCCTTCTGCGTGATGGGACGGGCCTCCCTCTGGGGGACCCCAGAGTGGGAGGCCGACTTCTTCAATTCGCCCAGTGCTGGCACAATACCACCACGGATGCCTGGGTGCGAGAAGTGGTCTCCCAGGGGTACGCCCTGTCTTTTCGGCACAGGCCGCCTTGCCAGTTTTTTTGCACAAGTCCTTCTCAAGACAAAACCAAGGCCTTGCAGGTTCAGGAAGCCATAGAGGCCTTGCTGACGGCGGGGGTCATTATACCCGTACCACAGTCTCAACGTGGGATGGGGTATTACTCTACGCTGTTTCTGGTGCAGAAACCCAATGGCTCTCATCGCCCCATCCTCAATTTGAAGTCCCTGAACAGGTTTCTCAGGGTTCCCAAATTCAGGTTGGAAACTTTGCGTTCCATCATACTGGCGATGGAACCGGGGGATTATATGGTCTCCCTGGATATCCAGGACGCCTACCTCCATGTGCCTATAGCAACATCGCACCAACGGTTTCTGCGGTTTGCTATTCTCCACAACCACTACCAATTCAGGGCTCTACCCTTTGGTCTCTCCACGGCACCAAGGGTATTTACCAATGTGATGGCGGTCATGGCGGCTCACCTTCGGAGCCAGGGAATACGGTTGCTACCGTATCTAGACGACCTCTTGCTGGCAAGCTCCCCGGAGGTACTGATCCAGCATCTCCACCTGACGGTCGCTTGTCTACAGGCGCACGGCTGGTTGATCAACTGGAAGAAATCCTCCCTCATCCCATCACAACGGATGGTTCATTGGGGGCCCTGCTGGACTCTCGTCAGCAACGGATTTTTCTGACTCCAGAGAAGGTCTCCTCCTTACAGCTGCGGATTCACAGTTGTCTGAGCAGTGGCAGAGTGTCGGTGCACTCAGCGATGAGAGTTTTGGGGTCCATGGTGTCGGCATTCGACATGGTGGAGTTTGCCCAGTTCCATTCCAGGCCCCTGCAGGGGCTGATTCTTTCGGAATGGAACGGATTGCCACACAGGATCCGCTCTCAGATGCTGGTGTTGTCCTCGGAGGTGCGTCTGTCCCTAGCCTGGTGGCTGCAGACAGCTCATCTCCTGGAGGGGCGCCCCTTTTGGATCCCGGAATGGGTTCTGCTCACGACAGCGACAGATGCCAGTCTCCGGGGTTGGGGGGCGGTGACAGGCTCCTTGTCACTTCAGGTTCGTTGGTCGGCGGAGGAAGCGATTCTTCCCATCAACATCCTGGAACTGCGGGCAGTATACAGAGCCCTGCAGTCGTCCGGCACCGCTCTTCACGGAAGGGCCGTTCAGGTGCAGTCAGACAACGCCACCACGGTGGCGTACATCAATCACCAGGGAGGGACTCGCAGTCGAGCTGCGATGTCGGAGGTGTCCCGCTTCCTGGCTTGGGCGGAGCACTATCTTCCAGCTCTCTCGGCAGTTTTCATCCCAGGAGTCCTCAATTGGGAGGCAGACTTCCTCAGCCGTTACGATGTGCATCCCGGGGAATGGTCGCTTCATCCAGAGGTATTCCAACTACTCGTGGACAAGTGGGGGCTGCCAGAGCTGGACCTGATGGCGTCCCGTCACAATCACAAGCTGCCTGTGTACGGGTCAAGGACAAGGGACGCAGGCGCAAGTCTGATAGACGCGCTGTCGGTGAAATGGCTGTTTCAACTGGCTTACTTGTTCCCTCCGATATCTCTGCTGCCTCGGGTCCTGCGCAAGTTCAAACAGGACGGAGGCACACTGATCCTGGTGGCCCAGAAGGCCGTGGTACTCCGATCTGCGGAGCCTGTCCATCGACGCTCCATACCTCCTACCTCAACGGCGGGACCTGTTGTCTCAGGGGCCCTGTCTTCACCTGGATCTGGGTCGACTATCTTTGACGGCGTGGCTCTTGAGACAGCCGTCCTGAGGTCTCAGGGCTTTTCTAGCTCCGTTATTACTACCATGCTGAGGGCGCGCAAGCCTGCTTCCGCGAGGATCTATCACAGAGTGTGGCACACTTACTTTCAGTGGTGCGAGGCCAGAAACTATGATCCCCAGGTGTTCCGTTTTTCGCGTATTCTGGCTTTCCTTCAGTCGGGTTTGGATTTAGGATTACGTCTTCACTGAAGGTACACGTGTCTGCTCTGTCGGTGTGGTTCCAGCGCAGGATCGCTGCTATGCCGGACGTACACACCTTTTTCCAGGGTGTTTTCAGAATCCAGCCTCCCTTTGTGCCACCTGTGGCCCCGTGGGATTTGGCGGTGGTTCTTCGGGCCTTACAGGGTCCTCCTTTTGAGCCCTTGGAGTCAGTGGAGCTCAAGTGGCTAACTTTTAAAACTGTTTTCCTCTTGGCAATTGCTTCTGCCAGGAGGGTTTCAGATTTGGGGGCGCTTTCTTGTCGTCCCCCTTTTCTGATTTTTCATCAGGACAGAGCGGTGCTTCGCACTCGTCCTGATTTCCTGCCTAAGGTGGTTTCCAGGTTCCACATTAATCAGGAAATTGTTGTACCAGCCTTTCAGGCACCTGATCTTTCGGCTGGGGAGACTTCCTTAGACGTTGTCCGGGCACTCCAGGTTTATGTGGGCCGGACTAGTTCTGTGAGGAAGTCGGATTCTTTGTTTATCCTCTTTGGTTTTCACAAGAGGGGTTGGCCTGCCAACAAACAGACTCTAGCCCGTTGGCTTCGTTCTGTTATTATTGAGGCTTATATGCAGGAGGGTTTACCTGTTCCAGCCTTTGTTAAGGCTCATTCCACTCGGTCCGTGGGCCCTTCTTGGGCTGCTAGCCGTGGCGCCTCTGCTGTTCAGCTCTGTAAGGCGGCCACCTGGTCTTCCATTCAGACCTTTTTGAGGTTCTATGCGTTTGACACCTTTGCCTCTCAGGATGCATCCTTTGGGCGCCGGGTTCTCCTATCAGTACAGGAGCGTCCCCGCCCTTAGTTGGACTGCTTTGGGACATCCCCAAGGTCACCCTGTGGACCCCTATGGACCCTGAAGTAGAAAACATGAGATATGGTAAGAACTTACCTTTGTTATCTCTGTTTCTACGAAGTCCATAGGGTCCACAGGGCACCCGCCCTGACGCACCTGGCTTCATATGGGCTCTGTGACTGGTCACCGGTTTTCCGTCTCCCATTTCTGTGAGTATGGTTCTTGTGTGTTTCAGTCTTCCTTCTCTCTGTTTCGTCTCCTCCTCCGGCCTGGGCTGCTTACCAACTGAGGTGCCTGTGGCTCGGGGGCAGGGTATAGGGGAGGTTGGACCCAAGTGCATCCTGGGAGCAGCTAAAAGCTTTAACTCCGTGGTGCCCGAGGATCCAGGATCCAGCTATACCCCAAGGTCACCCTGTGGACCCTATGGACTTCGTAGAAACAGAGATAACAAAGGTAAGTTCTTACCATATCTCTTGTTTTTTTTATTTACTGCTTAAAAAAAAAAACCCAAAAAACCTACATATTCTAATTGGAAAGGTATCTGATAACACAATGGGGGTGTATCTATAATAGAATCCTTTTCTCTTTGGTTTGGTTGTTTGTTTTTCCCTCCCACCTTTTTAAATGTAAAAGGAAATATGTAGACATGCACTTTATACATATGATTGGTGTTCATAGCTAAAGCATAATAATCTTTTAGAATATCTGCATAACATTGTTGTAGATGTATTTGTAAACTTTGATGTCATGCATGCTGCTCATGGCTAAGAAGCATTGAGTACAGTCCCAGGCTTTGTGATCATATGCAGCCCCTAAGCCTTCTGTGTAAAACAGGTGATATGTATGAGAGCGAGTAGGTCTTCAAAGACCCAGGATCATGTAATTTCTTCTTCGGTATCCACAGGGATACCATGGGGATATTATGGTTGGAAAAGCAGGCACCAAACAGTTAAAGCTTCTGCTCCCAGAATGCCCCAGGTCCTCCTCCATATATGTCCCGCCCCTAGCCATAGGACTTCAATGGTTCGTTTGGTGCTGCAGGATCAAGATGCACCTTTGTAACAGGGGACTGCTCTGGCAGTCCTAAGCTTTTATTTTATGTTTTATTTTATTTTCTTATGTTTGAGTCAGCAGTACTCAGCGTCTGTATTAAGACGCAGATAATACGACTCCATCTACCTCCGCCAGGCCGCAACATCAGTAATTGTGCTGGTGATTTTGGCAAGTCGTGGCTGAACTTAGCTAGCAGCAATACTGCGACATGGACTGCATCGGGTACTTGGAGATGTCGGGTAATGCGATTCCTCGCTTTTGGTGTCAGATGCACCAGAAGCTGCTGCTGTCAGTGCCCGGAATTGTCTGCGTCCTAACTACACCGGGGACCGGCAGCAGACGCTATCTGCTGCCGTGGGGCTAGCATACCCGGCAGGTCAACGCAGCTTAGGGGAGGTAGTGCTCCCCTGATCCAGACGCATTCATTTTGAAGGGTTTCTCGCGTCTTGGTTGCTCCACCTACCCTCCACGTGTGTATGAGACGCTCACGGCCCACGCTCAGTGCGCCCTGTAGCTGTGGTCTCAGGAGGGTCTTGGTCAGTCTCCCTGTATACCTCTCCCTTGGTTAAGATATATGGTGCTCTATGTCCTACCATTCCTTTGTGATGCTGTAGTTGATTTAGAGCTGATTATAATTATATTACATATGCATTGTATGTGACTGTTTGCTAGCTGCTGATTGATACTGTCTTTTATTTATAAATCTGTCAATTATACCTATCACTGTTTTCTCTCCATCCTCTTGGGTCGGAGGTTTCTTTCTGAGTACTTCACATTCAATTGAGATTTTGTGAAGACTGTCACATAACATTGCAATTATTGCCTTTATTGACCATGTCAAAAGATATTGGGAAACAGTGTTTGTTATAAAGTCACCTCTCCAATCCAGTTTACCTGTCCCTCGACAAGAGCCATCTTGGGTTTCCTCTTTGTCCCAGGTTATGATGAAGGTTGTGGATCGTATGGCTGCTCCTACAATACTTCCTTGGATGGGGTGTCCACAGTATACTATGTTTGCACCTCCTATGCATCCTTCATGGAAGGATGTTTATGCCCATTCTAGTCAAAGTATGGCACCATCTAATCTTGATAACAGACCGGTAGTAACCAAAGCGCCTAAGCAAAAGTTATCTTTTATCAGTCTGCCCAACATATGGATTCAGACGCATCATCAGGGGAATCAGATGATGCACAGGGTTCCTCTCCAGGTTCTAGCTCTGGGGAGGAGGATCATCCGTCCATGGTGAATATTCCTTCTTTGGTGAGGGCGGTTAAATCAGTCCTAGCTTTTCAGGATGATGAACCAGCTCATAGTAAGAAGGCAATGTTTAATCACCCACCGGAAGGTGGTCAAAACGGAGTTCCCTGTATCTGAACAGCTTACAGAGTTTATCGAGGAGGCATGGGGTAACCCTGATAAACTATTTTATGTGAATAAAAGAATAACATCATTGTATTCGTTCCCAACTTCTGTATGTACTAAGTGGGAGGTACCTCCTACTGTGGATGCTCATGTAACACATTTAATCAGAAATGCTACATTGCCTATTCCATCAGCATCTGAAGGATTCCACAAAGATCATAGCCTGTCTTAAAAATATATTTTTGTCATCTGGAGCGGGGTTACTCGTTAAACTATGGCTGGAGCCTGGGTAGCCAAAGCTGTTGAAGAATGAATATGGGGCATTGAAGATTCATTACCAAATGCTACCAGAGAACAAATAATGAATATCTCCCATATACCAGAAGCCGCTTCCTATCTGGGAGGGGCTGCAGTAGATGCTGGAATTTTAGCTTCTAGGGCATCGGCAGCATCAATAGTGGCATGCAGGGCCTTTTGGTTAAGATCTTGGAAAGCAGATACAGGATCTAAGAAAGCGTTGGAAGTTTAACCTTTCTATTGAAAGGCACTTTTTGGAGCAGAGTTGGATAATATAATTGCTACTCTGACTGCTTCAAAATCTGTAGGTCTGCCATTAATGTCAAAAACTAGATCTAGGCAGGTTTCTTTTCAGTCCTTCCGTCCACAGGGACGAGCAAAGGAACAGTCTTCCTCCAGGCCAACTAGTTTCCGCATGTCTTAGCGACAAACTAGGAGGTCTGGCCTTGCAAGACGTCCAGCTTCTAAGCCAGACAACAAGCCTTCGGCCTGCAGGAGCGGGCCTTCTCCTGGGGGATCCCAGTGGATTATTGGCATCAGACAACTACAGATGCCTGGGTTCGAGAAGTGGTCTCTCAGGGGTATGCCCTCCCTTTCAGGAGACATCCCCACCAGAAGTTTTTTTGCACAGATCCTTCATCAGATGCGGTCAAGGCCTTGGTCCTTCAGGAAGCCATTGCTGCAGGCAGGGGTAATAATCCCGGTTCCTGTGTTATTAATCCAATCTGTTTCTGGTTCAGAAACCGAATGGGGCTCATCACCCTATGCGAAGTCTAAATACCCTCAACAGGTTTATCCATGTACCAAAGTTTCGTATGGAAACTCTCCTATGAATTATTTTGGCAATGGAGCCGGGGGATTACATAGTTTCACTGGACATTCAGGATGCATATCTGCATGTTTTTTTATACCATCCCACCAACAATTCTTAGTCCTTCAGCAACATTACCAATTTCAGGCTCTACCCTCTGGCCTATCCACGGCTCCCCAAGTATTTACCAAAATAATGGCAGTTGAAACAACCTATCCCAGGCGTCAGGGAGTCAGAACTCTGCCATATCTGGATGACCTTCTGATATTGGCACAGATTCCGCTTATGTTACAAAACCGACTTCAAATGACCATAGCCTGCCTACAAAGGCACGTCTGGATAATCAATTGGAAGAAATGACTTTCTCCAACACAGCAGATGGTATATCTGGGAGCATTTGTGGATTCTCAGGCACAAAGGGTGTTTCTGCCAGAGGACAAGATTGCGGATCTCTCATTGTGAATACGCAAGCGAAGGGTATCCGTTCTGTTAGCAATGCAGGTCCTGGGATCAATGGTATCCACCTCCGACTTGGTAGGGTATGCTCAGTTCCATTCCAGGCCTCTACAAGATTGATTCTCTCCAGGTGGAACAGACAGCATCATCTTATAAGGTCTCAGAGGATCCTTCTTACTCCAGAGGTTTGTCACTCCCTCCTGTGGTGAAAGGATCATCTAAACTAAGGGCACCCGTTCTGGATTCCGAATTGGGTGGTTCTCACCACGGATGCCAGTCTTCACGGATGGGGGGCAGTGACAGGTCATCACACCTTTCAGGGAAGATGGACCAATCAAAAAAGTCATCTGCCAGTAAACATTCTGAAACTGCAAGCAGTATTACAGAGCACTGATCATGGCACAGGACCTTCTCCAGGACAGCAGGTCCAGATCCAGTCTGACAATGCTACTACAGTGGCCTGCCTCAATCATCAGGGAGGCACAAGAAGTTATGCAGCCATGAAGGAAGTGACAAAAGTTCTGATTTGGGCAGAACGTCATCTTCCGGTCATCTCTGCAATATTCATACTGGGAGTACTCATTTGGAAAGCAGACTTCCTAAGTCACCAGGACATACACGTCGGAGAGTGGTCTCTCCATCCAGGAGTGTTTCAGCTCCTGGTAAACAAATGGGGTCTACCAGAGATGGATCTCATGGCGTCACGCCACAACCACAAGGTGCCCAGGTCCAGAGACCCATCAGCATCCTTCGTAGACACACTGGTAGTAAGATGGGATTTCAAGTTGGCGTATCTTTTTCCTCCATTTTCTCTACTCCCAAGAGTTCTCTGAAAATTCAAGCAGGAAGGTGGAATGATAATACTGGTGGCTCTGGCTTAGCCCAGACGTCATTGTTTAACTGACATCCAGAATCTGTCCATAGACAGTCCATACCCTCTTCAACAATGGCAGGATCTTCTAATGCAGGGTCCCTCTCGACATCTGGACTTGCTTCGTCTGGCTTTGACGGCGTGACTCTTGAATATTCCATTCTAAGAGCGAAAGGTTTTTCCAGTTCTGTAATTCAAACAATGATTAGGGCACGGAAGCCTGCCTCTGCCCGCATCTATTACAGAGTTTGGTATTCTTTTGGTCAATGATGTTCTCAAAGGAAGTATGATCCTAAGATATTCAGGATTTCCAGAGTTCTGACTTTTCTTCAGGCAGGATTAGACCAAGGTCTACGCCTGGCCACTTTGAGAGTGACTGACTGTTTCTGCACGGTCAGTCTGGTTCCAGAAGAAGATTGCTTCATTACCAGATGTTAGAATTTTTTTCCAAGGAGTTTCGCGAGTTCAGCCTCCTTTTGTTCCACCGGTAGCACCGTGGGATTTGTCTTTAATTCTTAAGGGACTACAAGCTTCCCCATTTGAACCTTTGATTTACGATTGTTCTTCCTTCTCCTCTTTCCTGTGTTGAGGCTTGTTAACTAAACTGAAGTCCTATGGCTAGGGGCGGGGTATATATGGAGGAGGGCCCGGGGAATTCTGGGATCAGAAGCTTTAACTGTT
Source organism: Taudactylus pleione (assembly GCA_031769625.1). Classification (NCBI taxonomy): domain Eukaryota; kingdom Metazoa; phylum Chordata; class Amphibia; order Anura; family Myobatrachidae; genus Taudactylus; species Taudactylus pleione. The sequence continues at coordinate 1,376,260 of JAUIMM010000226.1, read as the reverse complement.
TAGTGACTGGTTTTCCAACCATAATATCCCCATGCTATCCCTGTGGACCCTATGGACTTCAAAGAAAAGTAGTTATCTAGGTATGTCTACCATAACTCTAATTTCAGTATTTGACTATTTTTCCTAATTAAGATTAGACTAGAGGAAAATAGTTGTACTCTTCCTCTAACAATCGTTATTTTTGTGTAATCAGAACATAACAAAATGTCTTAATTAAGGCCCAGTCACAAAACTGCAAAGTATTCCCAGTTATGGACACATTAAATGCTCTTAGACATAGCCTATAGGTAGTGCAACAATAGGAATATTATTCGGTAACATGCTGAGCCTTAATATAAGATATGTATTATCATGCACCACAATCTCTGCAACCAAAATCTGTATTCTTGGATAATTGTTTATTAACTTATAGATCTGTTTTTATACATAATAGCACATTTTACTGTCATCTTTAATGGTTTTACATAGAGCATTATAATCAAGAATTGTAAATAAACCGAGATATGTTTAAAGTAAATTTTCCATTGCAGATTGTAAAGGAGAAAGAACGGTTTAGGAAAGCACCACCCAACTATGCCATGAAAAAGACGCAGCTTTTGAAAGATAAGGTATAAACAATGACCAAATGGCTGAATTTCCTGCAACCGGTCATCCCTTGAACGCGGCCATGTGCGCAGATAAACCATGACGTATTTGTAGTGTACCACTGAACAGAAAAGTATCATGTTTGTTTTATTTTAGCTGTTTTACACAATTCCAAAACACATTTCTGCCCCTTCAACTCATGTTTCTGATTAGCTCCAAATGAAATTTAGAATGTCATAACTGCTATTCCTATATTGCATATATAGAATGTCACAAGGACTGGTAGCCCTGTGCATGGTAGCTTCTATTAAATATAAGAGCGTTTTTATAATGGGTGCAGGGTGTGCGGTGGACGGAGCCCACACCGCACACCCTGCACCTATATTTTATAATACCTCTCTGAGGTCCCATGCCGTGTGTCTCAGCCCTTCATAAAATGCTGGAAAATGGCCGCCGTTGCTATTCTCCCAGCATTTTGCACATGCGCAGTGAAAAATCGCAGAGAAAATGGTGGTGCTGCCTTTTTCCCGGTGACCGGCGCATTCGCAGTAGGCTCTGGGCACAGACTAGTGCCCAGAGTCTACTAAAGGCTGCTGGCCGCCAGAAAGAGGGGAGGGGACCCTGGACGTGGAATGCACACCAGGCCCCTTCCTCTCTTAATACACCCCTGATTAAATGGCTAAATTAACTACATGCTAAAAGGCAGGGCTTGCCTGGATGTATAGTTCTAAAACAGCTGGAGGGTATACCCCTGACCTAAATTATCAATTTATTGATCTAAAAAGAAACATGAAGTTCATTAGTAAACAATCCCATAGTTATATAGAGATCCTTTATTTATTTAATTGATTTGTTTCTAGTAACTTCCACATGTTTGCTACATAAAGGTTGCTTCTACAGCTTTAGTCTTTATTCTCTAAAATATAGCATAAATCTATACATAAACTTGACATGCAAAATGGACACAGGCATTATCGCCCATTTATATGGTAATTGCTGTACCATTTATCTAAAGCTGAAGTGAATTCATAACTGAATTATGAAAGTTCTGATCGTCCGCTGCTATCCAGGAATACTACTATACCGTTAGAACAGTTTTTCTCTGCAGGTGTCACAGGTGTTTGGCATACTGATAAATTGAACTTGTGGTCTTTGAGGTCTCATCCTCAGACTCGCATTGTGTCTGCTGCTGACACCCACTTAATGTTTAAAGCTGGTGGCTCCACTATATAATAATAATAATAATAATAATTTTATTTATATAGCGCTTTTCTCCTAAAGGACTCAAAGTGCTTTACATTTACAGTACAAAATACAAAACAAGCTTAAACAAGGGACTTTAGTGAAATGCTTGGGTGAATAGGTGAGTCTTGAGTCTATTTTTGAAGGATACTAGAGTGGAGGCCTCTCGAACTGTGCGGGAAGTGAGTTCCATAAGGTTGGAGCCACAAAACTGAAAGCTCGACCCCCAGACGAATTCCGTGAGATTCTAGGTACTGTTAATAGTCCTTCGTCAACGGATCGCAGTAATATAGAGAATTTTAGTAAAATAGAAAATCGTCTTTTGCAAGACACAGACCTTCCCTCCTATAACAAAGGAATAACTTTCTGGCCTTAAAACAATGCATTATGCAAATTACATAATCTAGCTACTTAGTATAGTATTGCTGATGGCCTCTTCACTGACGCTGAGCAGAGTGTACTGCAGGAGAACATCCTCAACGGTGAGGGATGGGATTGTTTAGTTCCTGTTAGAATCACTTGGGCCTATTGAGCACATGTTCCCTTGAAGTTCTATGATGATAGAGGACTTAATGGGTAAAAAAGGGACATTTTCTAGATCTACCATTTCAGCAATTATTATAATTTTTCCAGTTATGTGCAGGATTTGCTAGGAACCTTGTCACCTAATTTATAAAATGTCTGACATTCTGGTCGGTGTTAAATACAAATCTGGGTTAATACTCTTGCAGGCCATGGCAGAGGAAGCTGGAGACCAGGACCGGGCAAAGGAAATTCAAGACCAGATGAATGAACTGGAAGAGAGGGCTGAGGCTTTGGATCGTCAACGGACAAAGAACATTTCTGCCATTAGGTCAGGGTTTTAATATTTTGTTATTAAACACTAAAATTGTATTCCACTTCACAAATAAACACCGTAAACTTCTGTGTTTAAAAAATCTATAAAGTACATTAAGTACCCAAATCAAAACTGTCAGTTTCTTTTTTGGAACATCAAAATTAACATTGCTTTTTCTATGTCCTACATATCTTATGCAGTGCTGATTGTTTCACTCCATAGTTAGGAGACTGATACCCTCCCATAGACAGCTGCTCATACACACTCCTGGTAGGGTCAGCTCTTCCCTCTTTATGTCTGCTGTTATACCTGCTTATTGCGGGATGCAGTCATAAGGTTGACTTTCATAATGTCAACAGTAATGTTGTCGACATTGTTGAAATGTTGATCGGCAATATGTCAACATCCCCAGCATGTCAACATTAGGATTAGGCTGTAAGAGGGTTAGGGCTAGGCACTAGGGGATGGTTAGGCTACGGCGGTTAGGGATTTGGGGAGAAGGGGAGGGATTCGGGCTAGGGATAGAGGAACCGAACTCACTGGAACGCTGGGGCATCAGATGACACTGCTGGAACTGCTCCTCACGGGACTCGGAAGCCGCTGCTGCCATTGGGACCAGGTTAGATACCTCTATACCAGCATGGGTGGTTTGTCGACATTCTGATGATGCCTGTAGACTTAGTATACCACACCCCTTATTACTTGTAGGTGTGGTTAATCTCACAAGACCCTTATGGAACAAATTAACATAAATTTGTCACAATGAAAATGTTAAAGCAGATTTTGTAGTCTGTCTTAATATAACTGCTGTTATATACTGGTATATGTATTATTAATGCCAGTTTAATTTTTTGGCTTCCCTCAGTTATATAAATCAGCGGAACAGATCGTGGAACATAGTGGAGTCTGAGAAAGCTTTAGTGGTAAGTGAATTTACATTGCATTTAGAAATATAGTTTAGTATAGCTTTTGGATCTGACCTACTGTACAACCTTTGTTCAAAACGATGAGCCAATACCGTGCACACTTTGATTTGTGTGAGGATTTGTCTGATATTTCTGCCCATAGTTTATTTAAAATCGCCAACTTTGTGATGAGCTTTAGGACAGATAATCGCTCTGATCGGAACGATAAATCACTACAGTCACTAGAAATTAGATGCCGTCAAGATTTTCATCTCTGAGAAAAACCTAAAGTTGGTCGCACTGTGATCGTTAGTGTGTACCGTGCTTTACTTGCTGTGTATTTGTGTAGGCAAAGTCCAAATATAACAAGCTATTGTATGAGAAACTGAGTGATCATAATGTTGGTGTTCGCATGCTGACACACTATTAAATTACAGTCCATCAAAGCATTTTTGAGAGCAACAAATGTCTAATGCTTCATAAATAATGACGACCTGACCAATTGTCTGGTACTAAAACTATGTATCCTGTGTAGGCCGAGAGCCAGAGTATGAAGCAGCAACAGATGGATCCTTTCACAAGGAGGCAATGTAAACCTACTATGGTGTCCAATGTAGGTATACAAACAAATTTATCTTTTTTTAGGAACTTCATATTTTACAACACTTAAGGAACCATTGTGACTTGTAAGCTAAATTGTGGCCAAATCTCTGTGTGCAATGATTAGTGTGGATACATTTACATGAATGCATTAGTGGACCTAGTGGCTAATTCAGCGTGCACTGCTAAACACAGATTCCCGATTATCGTGCACAGGACCCATTCTCCAAGTGTGCAGAATGGGTCTTGCTTTATCCGACGTAAGCCCTTGAATGCCTCTGCCTGATTTACAGGCAGAGGCATTTAAGGGGCGTTGCGGGGGTGGGGTCCACCCCGATTTCTGGGAGTGGCCAGCCTAGAAACTGTGTGACGTACGCAGTCTGCTGGCCTCGCAAGCCGGCCAGCCTGAGTAAGTTGAGGCTTACTCAGCTGGCCGCTGCAACCACCAATGGTCGCGATGGTGATCCCAGCCTGCGACCTCCGTCGCAGTGCTGGGATCACAAATGTAGTAGAGGGTGTCGTATACCTCCTGCTGCATTTGCATTATTGCAAGGACGTAGTTGCAAAGCTGCATGCAGCTTTGCAATTACGATCCTTGCTGAATCAGGCCCCTAGTGAAAAGATCGGTGAAGGCTATTATCCACCAGCCTGCTGTGTCAGGCCGAAAGCACTTGTACAAGTTGCTCTATAAGCGTTTCTTACGCCTTTAGTCTTTTACCAGGCATATTCTGTTAGGATCTGATAGCGGTTTATTGATTTGTTGGGTTTAGCGTTAGGACTTGGATTGGGATTTACATTTAAAGGAACACTGAATCCCAACATTGACATTCTCATTACTGAGCCTTGGAGTTGAATTAGGGCCTCATTCAGACCCACTCGCAAGCACTGAGCGCTCGCAAGCGGGTCGATGTTGAGGCCCTGCGCACGCGCAGCGCCCCGCACTGCGCATGCGCAAGCCCCGGAGCGAGAGAAAAATTCTCTCGCTCTGGGGCTCCCTACAAAAGGGGCGGCTGTCTGTCGATGGTGATCGACAGCTCGCACCGTTTTGTAGGCGGGGTGGCTGGCTAAACGGAGGCATTACTCGTGATGTCAGTGGTGAGCTTTCCGGCTCTATTAGAGCCGAAAGCTCACTGGGGCTTGCGGCAGACGAGACCCTACCACAAGGGTCTCGTTGCAAGCCCCGATGGTCGCGATGGTCTTGCCAATCGCAACCATCAACCTGGCCGCTCGCTAAAGCTGCGGGTGGTCACCCACAGCTTAGCGAGTGGCCAGGAGGCCGGACCTGAATGAGGTCCTTAGTGTTCAGGGTGTCCCTGATATTCCACTGCAGCTCTGTTAAAAAGTAAAGTATTACCTTCCCACTCTCTTGCAGACAACTATACCTCCTCCCACATCTTTAGGATAGTATCCCGAATGGGTCTCTTATCAAGCAAACTCAAAAATATCCAGTAAATTCTAAGTGTCTGGCCTGGCAATGTGTGTGAATTTACCAATGCATTAATGCAAAGCAAGTCTGCAAACCTGCCAATCAAACACTGCCTGCAGAAAAACGGCCGTGGGTTAGGTTTAGGCACCCCACGGGGGATTTGGGGTTAGGCTGCCGGAGGGGGGTTAGGCACTCCCTTGGGAGGGTAAGGTTTAAGGTGCGGAGATGGGGAGGGTGTTAGTGTTAGGCATCCCCTGGGGAGGGTGTTAGTGTTAGGCACCACCAAGGGAAGGTTAGCAGGGGGGAAGAGGGGTAGGGTTAGTATACTTACCTGTCGGGATTTCCCAGGATCGGGTTTCCGGCATCGATATTTCACTAGTCGGCCGTCGGGATATCATACCCAACCCTTTGCTGGAGAGATTCTATTTATTCACTTTTTTTTTTTTTTTTAAATTGCCCCTTGTCTTCCTAGAATATCAGGGTTTGAGTGAGGACATATTTTATGGTTTGCCTTATCCAAGCTCTCATTCTACAGTGCATCCAGAAAGTATTCACAACGCTTCACTTTTTACACATTTTACGTTACAGCCTTATTCCAAAATGGAATAAATTCATTTTTGTCCTCAAAATTCTACACACAATACCCCATAATAACCACATGTAAAAAGTTTTTTTTGAGATTTTTGCAAATTTAATTTAAAAAAAAAACCAAAAACACAAAGAAATCACATGTACATAAGTATTCACGGCCTTTGCCATGAAGCTCAAAACTGAGCTCAGGTGCATCCTGTTTCCACTGATCATCCTTGAGATGTTCCTACAGCTTAATTGGAGTCCATCTGTGGTAAATTCAGTTGATTGGACATGATTTTGAAAGGCATACACCTGTCTATATAAGGTCCCACACTTGACAGTGCATGTCGGAGCACAAACCAAAAATGAAGTCCAAGGAATTGTCTGTAGACCTCTGAGACAGGATTGTCTTGAGGTACAAATCAGGGGAAGGGTACAGAAAAATATCTGCTGCTTTTGAAGGTCCCAATGAGCACCAGTGGCCTCCATCATCCGTTAATGGAAGAAGTTTGGAACCACTAGGACTCTTCCTCGAATTTGCCAGCCATCTAAACTGAGCAATCGGGGGAGAAGGGACCTAGTCAGGGAGGTGGCCAAGAACACCAATGGTCACTCTCAGAGCTACAGCATTCCTCTGTGGAGAGAGGAGAACCTTCCAGAAGGACAACCATCTCTGCAGCAATCCACCAATCAGGCCTTTATGGTAGAGTGGAAGCTACTCCTTAGTAAAAAGCACATGGCAGCCCGCTTGGAGTTTTCCAAAATGCACCTGAAGGACTCTCGGTCCATGATGAGACAAAGATTGAACTCTTTGGCATGAATGCCAGGCGTTATGTTTGGCGGTAACCATGCACCGCTCATCACCAGGCCAATACCATCCCTACAGTGAAGCATGGTGGTGGCAGCATTTTGCTGTGGGGATGTTTTTCAGCGGCAGGAACTGGGAGACTAGTCAGAATAGAGGGAAAGATGAATGCAGCAATGTACATAGACATCCTGGATGAAAACCTGCTCCAGAGCGCTCTTGACCTCAGACTGGGGCGACTGTTCATCTTTCAGCAGAACAACGACCCTAAGCACACAGCCAAGATATCAAAGAAGTGGCTTCAGGACAACTCTGTAAATGTCCTTGAGTGGCCCAGCCAGAGCCCAGACTTGAATTCAATTGAACATCTCTGGAGAGATCTGAAAATGGCTGTGCACCGACGCTTCCCTTCCAACCTGATGGAGCTTGAGATGTGCTGCAAAGAGGAATGGGTGAAACTGCCCAAAGATAGGTGTGCCAAGCTTGTGGCATCATATTCAAAAAGCATTGCAGCTGTGATTGCTGTCAAAGGTGCATCAACAAAGTATTGAGCAAAGGCTGTGAATGTACATGTGATCTTAGTTTTGTTTGTTTTTTATTAAATCTTCAAAAATCGCAAAAAAAACTTTTTACACATTGTCATTATTGTGTGTAGAATTTTGAGGACAAAAAATTAATTTATTCCATTTTGGAATAAGGCTGTAACATAAAAAAAAGTGGAAAAAGTGAAGCGCTGTGAAAACTTTCCGGATGCACAGTATATTCCATTTTTTTATTCATTAGATGTCACAAAGTGTACTTAGTGCTGTAGATTAGGTAGACATAAAAAAACAAGTAAACATTAAATACCATGCACAACAGTGATCTATCACTTGAGTACAAAGCACAAATTCCGACATTGCAGGAAAACCACAGACAGGGAAGTGTAATGCTGTGTCTCCTGTTGTAGTCTCGGTGTAGATGTACATTATAATTAAAATATTAATGTAGCATGACCATTGTCTGATTAATGTCATTCGTAAACCATTTGTTACAGTCCAGAGATCCTGCCGTTCAAGCGGCCATAATTGCCCAGCTGAATGCAAAGTACGGGTCAGACGGTAGCATGGATACATCTATAGATAAAGGATTGGTAAGACTGCAGTCTGCACATTACTACCTGTACACATATCTGTTCTGTCAGTCCATAAGGCTACTTATTAATTTGATGTCTTAGAAAGTGTCTAGAAACAAGCAGGTAGTGTCTATTACGGCATACTCATCTGGGGGCTTATTTAAGAGGCAGCTTGTTGGGAAGTTTGGCCTCTAAAGTGAAAGTTTCATTAATAAGCGCAAAAAAACCCTGGTTTGGGGTCAGACGCCTCGAGAAGCAGCTTCTAGCAAAAGTGAATTACAGCTCTAAGCTCAGTGTCATACAATCAGAAGCTGCTCACCAATTACTAAATCAGTGTTTTCAGGACACAGGAAGAAGAAATCTGCAATGACTGCTATTACTTTACTTTTGGACCATATGGAATGTTTACCTTATTTTTGTAATTTCAAGATAGTTCATATGATTATGATCCAAATTTACAATGAAACACGCGTATAGCTCATCCTACCAGGAGTTGGACAAGTGCTTTTTTTTTTTTTACTTTTTAATTGACTTCTCTTTGTTCTATATACCCTCTCCAGCATTCTATAGTACTTTCGTTTTAGCTTTGGCATAGGACATAAACCCTTCTAGCCTATGGTACCCTTCTCACTTATATAGTATGTTTAATGTATTGTGACAGCCCTGTATCAGGAGGTTTTTCGTTTGTTTTGTTTTTTTCCCGTTGCCTTCAAGAAGAGAAATTCTTTACTCTGGGCCTGATTCAGACCCGCTCGCAAGCAGGTCGATGGTGGCCCAGTGCACGCGCGCGCGCGTTGTGCGAACCCCGGAGCAAGCGCAAAAACCGCTCGCTCCGGGACTCACTACAAATGCGGCGGCTGTCGATGTTGATCGACAGCTAGCCCCGTTTTGTAGTTGTGGTGGGGGGTGGCTTCACAAACGGAGGCGTTCCCATGCGAACGCCTGCCGTTTGTGGGCGGCCCCACTGACATCACCAGTGATGTCAGTGGGAGAGCTTCCGGCTCGATTTGAGCCAGAAGCTCTCTGGGGCTTGCAGCCACGAGACCCTACCACAAGGGTCTCGTCGCAAGCCTGATGGTCGCGATGGTCATCATCATGGCTGCTTGCTATAGCTGTGGGTGGTCACCCATAGCTATGCGAGCGGCCAGGAGGCCACTCCTAAAAAACAAAACAAAAAAAAAAAAAACAGCGCCCGCCCTGATTCAGAGCGAGCGCTCGCTTTTTGCGAGCGCCTCTGAATCATGCGTTCTGTCCCTTGTGTTCCAAGGAGTCTTCAAGGTATCACTAGAGCTAGCAATGACATCCCTACCACCATTTCCCATGATATCTTAAACTGGTTTTTGTGGAAGTGTCTTGTATAGTTTACCCCAAAGCTCCTGTGATTGACCTGTTTTTGATCTAAGGAAAAACTGAAGTTTAAAAGAAGTCAACGCCTACTAAAGATGAGTAATGTTGGGTTTCCCAATCTTCAGTCGGTCATACTTGACCTACCTACTGTAAAATAAAATTGCATTTCTTCATGGTGTCCTTTCACATCTAGCCTCAATACGCCATGCAGCACGACATGCCTGGCGTGAGTGAGCCGCTTGGTCCTGTGAGACTGTCGTTGGGCATCTTTTTTTGCAGAAACATTTGTCTAAGTCACAATGCGATTTGTCTGAGGACACACCGAGAGACTGTGCTGATTTATTTGATATGGGACATGTGTATAGCTGTGTGCTACTGAGACTGAAAACGGAGCTTGGTGTGGATAAAAAGCTGTGGCCGCTCTATCATAGCACTTCACATGCTACCTGAGAGACTCAGTCTCTCACTGATATACAAGTGTCACATATCAAATTAATCGGTAGTCACATGGTGCTTCCTAGTAGCGTTGCGACTTAGATGTATTTTTGTCAAAAAAGACCCCCGTCGCTAGCAGTCTCACGGTACCAGGTGCGCCAGGAGGAGCTGTTTAGCGCGACTGCTGCAAAGACGAGTGAGGAAACATCTGTACCTGCTACAACTCTCGAGGTTTCAGCAGTTCTATTCTAGCTATTTTTTATTGACCTTCTGAAACTTGGAAGCATGATGTTTATGCACTAAAGTTCCTGTAACTAATTTTCATGGTAGTGATAATGGTTGCTCACATAAAGTCTGGTTACTAGATCTATGATAATAAATTGCCTCATTCTGCTTTTGACTCCTCTGCTTATCTGGGAGTTGTCATAAATTGTGTTTAATCTTGGCTATATAGATTGAACTACTTATTCCCCATGCTTGATGATGGATGTTTACAGTACTTACTGGTCGACTGTGTAAAGATAAATATGTGTAGATAATGACTTATGTACAGTCTTATATGAGAGTCAAATACACTACTTTTACTGGATTGTTACTTAACTGGTCAATGGATATTAGTGGTTAATGTAACTAAACCTTTTACTTTGTCAAAGGTAACGATAACTGATTATAGTGGCAAAGGCTTTTAACCCCTTCACTGCTGAGCGCTTTGTCACCCTTGTGCTGAGGCCATTTTACCCACGCTGGCGCTCGTCATATGCCAACATCAATATCACGGTTTGGAGGAGTGTGTGTGTTATATATATATATATTTATTTTTTTAGTTTTTTTTTTTTTTTTCTTATCTTTAAATTATATATAAACAACACATCATATACAGATGTATCATTAATTTAAAAAAAATAACAAATCAACAATTACAAAGGCAAAAAGGGGGGGAGGGAGAGGAAGAAAAAGAGAGCCTCCTAAGACTTCTACTATCTAACAATCGCAAATGAAATAAGTAATGGGTAACACTTATTGATTCCTCCTAGTCGCTAGTTGCTATTTAGCGCTTCAAGTTGCTTAAGAAAGAATTGCTTTCCAGTCCAATCGTGTGGTTCCAAAAGCACAAAAAGTTATTTATGTAAAGAAAAAGTAACACGATGAAAGATTTAACAATTAGAGTAAAAAGCAATGAGTACAGCCGATACATACACGTACTCACTGGTCCCAGTATACAGTCATCAATCCAGAAGTCTGCGGTCGCAAGAAGATGTCTGAACACTGGGATCGGGACACAGCCTATATACCTTACAGATTTCAGAGTTAACAAAGGGACTAGTTGACAGGTTTCCATTGGTTCTTGCTTCTGGTCATTGGTCAGTTCATACGGTGTCATCAGGGGCATGGCTCATTCTTCCAATAGTTTCTTTGTGTAGCTTCCAGCCGAACAACTGGTTAAAACTGGCTACAACACTGCACATAAGTCATAACATTCTAAGCAATAACTCCCTATCATCCATAACTAGCAGACGCATGATGCGATATCCTTGCTGATAGAAACGGATATCTGCAAATAAACAGGGATTTAGTATGATACCAAACATGACATGTCCACTATATTCTAAACATTAGATCTCGTTTAAGTACATATTACATCATAATTATTAACAAACAAAACCTTTAACTCTGGTTATTAACTATGTGTGGGAACCATTTTATATGTATGCGTTCGCATATGTGGTCTGTATATTGAAATAGCAATTGTGCGTATGTCTGTATGTGAATAAGTGTACGAGTGTCTGTGTACATATATGAATACACATACGAGCGTCTGTGTATGTATGTGTGTGAGTGTATGTATATATATATATATATATATATATATATATATATATATATATATTATATATATATTTATTTATTTATTGTATACGGTATGTGCGTCAGTATATGTGTGTTGTGTGATATGGCTGAAATTAGTTCTGTATCCCATGATGATTTTCTCCATTTCTTGTCCACCTCCTCCACATACCTTTCTACTGCCGTATTATCATGGGATGCAGTACTAATTTCAGCCAGCTCACACGCTTATATTCAGAAGGAACCTCAATACAAGTTATCAGTTCCCCACTGAAAGAGACCAGGAAGCGTCCGATTCAATCTGCTACTCGGTGGAACGCAACCGGAATTTGACTGGTGGGAAACACATGTCACTTCCAGTCACGGACAAACAAAAAAAAAAAAACAGGAAATGTCTAATGCGATCCATTACCCAGTGGAACGCAAACGGAAGTTGACTGGTGGAACGCAGAGGTCACTTCCGGTGACGGACGCGCCATACGTCAGCGGGACTCTGGAAAGGCGGCTAATTGACAGTAATGAAGAAGGGTATTTAAACCCCAACGAGAAGGAGGTAAGGTACCCGCTCCTGATGAAAAATTATTCCGAAACGCGTTGTGAGGACACCTACGATCTCCTGGACTGACTTGGACCCATAGTGATTTCCGTTTGGGCTCTCCCTACACACGTGTTGCGGTGGTGCCGAGCTATTAAGCCCGGGACCCACAGCTAAGGAAGCTAGCCCACAGCAACCACCAGAAAGGGTGAGGACATTTATCTACCATTGCCCGCAAATGAAGTCTATGGACCTTATCTTTCCAGGATTTTTGGGGTTTTTATATGTTTGTTTTCTTGTCTAATAAATGTACATTATTTGTTGCTCATTTCAGCCACTAGTACATTTATTTTTCATTTTTGCAACCATAATCCAGACTTAGCGCTCCTTTACACTCACCTACTTTGTTTTCATTCACTTTTATAGGGAGCTTTTGTGTTTCTCACCAGGTGTGTGTTGGTGCTGAATGCGGTCAGGTTCATTGCGCTGAATTTACTCATTCCATTTTTTGAATTATTAATTTAGCCAGGTCTTGGATATATCTAAAATGTAAAGTTCCCCGAGTGATCCTGGTGGGCTCTAATGCTACCAATATTTGGAAGCCAGTTGTTTCACTAATCAACTGTGTGGCTATATATTCTTCACCAGGTATCATATTTCTTTTGTCATGATGTTCATACTGTGTGTGTATGTATGGAGGTGGTGCGGTTTTACGGATACCAATCATATCATCATATGTAAGAGTCATAACCTCTGGGACCACCATTCAAAGATAACATAAACCTTCAGAGTTCAGAGAGAGCCACTTGTACGCTTTTCTTCAACATATGAAACTTACATAATCTGGGAGAACGTAAGGAACAGAATGCATCATTATCATTGAACACATTATTCTAACAAAGAATCATGCCCCTCTTTTTCCCATTTGCCTGGTACATGTTTCTGGTTGTAAAATATTTGCACAGTCTCCTAATGATACTCTGCCAACCATTACTTTGTCGTAACTACGTGTGTACCTATACCGGAAGAATCTCCCATTTGCAATAATATTGCGTACAAGTTCAGAATCGATAGGCTCATTATCAGCTCTGTGTGAAAAGGTCATTGTCTGATTGTTCCAGATCACCTCCCAATTTCCTGGTTTTCTGATATTTGTGAGATTGAAGCATACCAGAGATCTATCTACATGGTACTGGTGGAGCTTAAGACTAGGGTCTAGATATATTATATTATATTTCTTGTCCACCGGTCTTCCTCCATGTAATTCAAGTACCTCTGGTAAGTTTAATGGGTATGGCACTAATCCTGAATTACTCTGTCCTTGAGGTACTTGTGAGCAAACCCAACATTCTGTTTGGTTTAGAACCTTACCCACTAAGGAATGGTAATCCTCTAAAGGATGCCCGCCCATATACAGATTAATCTTGGACTGGCATCGGTGGATGAATTTCTCATCAACTAGGGATCCACAATACTCACAAATACAATATTCCTCAGACAATAACCCCTCACACTGTCTCCGAGTTACATGGCTAACAGATCTCTTAACAATTCCTAAACTGAGTTTGACCATAGGTTGCCCTGATCGTTTTATTGCTCTCTCCTCTGACTCCACTCCATCGATATCACTATCGACCTCCCTCTCCGTCATCTGTCCTCTGTCACAGAAATAGGAAATTCCCGAAACAAATAAGAATAAGAACAACCCAGGAATAAAATAAAGACACAACAACAGATCGCCACTCCCATTGCTGGATCTGCATACGTCTCTGGCTCAGGTGTTTCACTGCAGTCTTTAGTTCTCTCAGAACAAGCTCGCAATCGACAGTTACACGTTGTTTGTCTCGACTTCGCCTTGTACCTCCTTCGGATGGTTGACCTTTCTGCAGAGGGTGGAATGGACCCAGGTATCTTTCTGCTACCTTCAAAGATGTGGTATTTGTCATCAACACCTGATATGGACCTTCCCACCGGTCTGTCAAACAACCTGAGCGTAAGAAATTTCGGATCATAACACATTCTCCAGGTTCAACATCTGGTTTCTGGCATATCGGGTAACAACATTTTCAATTTCTGTTGCTGCTGTTCCAGCTGTCTACTCATTTTTATAAGATATTTCACAGTAACCTCATTATTACTCTTCAAATCATCCTGTGGACTTAAAATCAAATGAGGTTGCCTCCCAAACAGTATCTCAAAGGTGGACAGATTAAGAGGCGATCTAGGAGTGGTTCTGATGCTATGGAGGACGAGCGGTAAGGCTTCGGCCATCCTAATCCAGTTTCGGCCATGATCTTACTCAGTTTGTTCTTAGTGATACCATTTACCCTCTCCACCTTGGCACTGGCTTGCGGTCGGTAGGGGGTGTGAAGTCTACTATTGACACCCATAAACTTACACATGTTCTGGAAAACCTCACCAGTGAAATGAGTACCCCTATCACTTTCTATGATTCTAGGTATACCGTATCTGCATACAAATTCCTGAATCTTTTTAGCAGTAAAAACTAATACATACTTGACATTCCTGCAAGGTGGTAATTGGATGAAGTCAATTTGTATTGCCTGAAAAGGACAGTGTCGGAGGGATATGGGATGGCTCGGTGTGTATTGTCTTCCCGACATTTATCTTCAAATAAGTTAGACAGGACATTGCTCTCTTTCCAGCTTGAGAAGAAAAGCCTGGTGCACACCAATATACTCTGACCAACTTGCACATACCTTCTTTTCCCAGGTGAGTCAGACCATGCGCTGCCTCAGCCAGGCTTGGGTAGTATGCCTTGGGAGCAACAGGCCTACCTTGTCCATCTCTCCAGAGTCCGGAGGACTCCTGAACACATCCCTTCGATCTCCAGACTGCCTTTTCCTGTAGGGAACACAAATTTTGCATTTCAATTAATTTCTGCGTGTCTATTGTCTGGAAGAACTAACTTTGTTAGTTGTTATATATATGCGTAACCCTGCTGCCCATTTGGCAGCTTCATCTGCTCTGTTATTGCACATTAACACCGGGTCTTCTTCGCATGTGTGGGCTTTGCATTTGATGACAGCTACTGCCTTTGGTAGCTGGATTGCTGTGAGAAGTCCTTTTATGTGATGTGAATGTGCGACTGGTGTGCCTGCTGCTGTCATAAAATTCCTAAGACGCCAAAGAGCCCCAAAATCATGTACTACCCCGAAGGCGTACCTAGAGTCAGTGTATATATTAGCTGATTTACCTTCTGCCAACTCACACGCTCGTCTTAATGCCACCAGTTCAGCCACCTGGGCCGAGTGAGGTGGACCAAGTGGTTCAGCTTCTACAACATCCTCGTCATTTACTACAGCATAACCTGTGCATAATTCTCTTTTGTCTGTCTACCTATGACAACTCCCATCCGTGTAAAACGTCAAGTCTACATTTTCTAATGGTGTGTCACGTATGTCTGGTCTTGCAGTAAAGGTCTGATTCAAATATTCCATACAATCATGTGTGTCAGTGTACCTGCAAAACTCGCCTTCAACCAGAGACTCGCCTTCCTCCACCCTTTGTGCATCTCGAGGCACATATGGTAATTTGCCGGATTTAACGTATTGCACCGTTTAATGGTAATATTTGCAGGTGCCATTAGAGCTAGTTCCCATTTCGTGAACCTTGCTGACGAGAAATGTCTGATTTGGGCAGAATTTAACAAAGCAGATACTGCATGTGTTGTATAGACAGTTGTATCATGCCTTAATTCTACATCCTCGCTCTTATTTACCAGAAGAGCAGTTGCAGCTACACTTCGTAAACACGTTGGCAGTGATCTTGCCGCAGTGTCCAATTGTGCACTGTAGTATGCTACAGGTCTACTAGCATCACCATGTTTCTGTGTGAGGACACCTGCTGCGCAGCCATCAGCTTCCGTACAATATAACTCCAAAGGGTTTTCATAATCTGGTATTCTCAAGGCAGGTGCTCTTGTCAGACTATCCTTAAGGTTAAGGAAAGCCTGCTCTGTTTCCTCAGTGTGTGTGACACGGTTGGGTTTTGAGGATGAAACGAAGTCCTGCAATGAAATGCCAAAATATAAAAACCTGGGATCCACGTCTTGCAGTATCCACACATGCCCAAGAAGGTACGGATTTGCTGCTGGTTTTGCGGCAGTGTCATGGTCTGTATGGCCTGAATTCTGTCTATTGTCAAGTGTCTTAGCCCCTGGGTTAGACAGTGTCCCAAGTATTTGACCATAGCCTGGCATGGCTGTAATTTGTCCTTTGCAACCTTGTGCCCTGTTTGTGAGAGATGGAGCAACAATAGTTTAGTATCATTTAAACATGACATAAACGAATCGGAGCACAACAACAAATCTACATATTGAATGATGACAGACCCATTGCTTGGTTGATAAGATTGCAAACAGTCGTGTAAGGCCTGAGCGAAAATACCGGGGCTATTCCTGGGGAAATCGTGTCCATGTATATTGTACCCCTCTGTAGGAGAATGCAAATAGATATTGACAGTCAGGGTGAAGAAGAACAGAGAAGAAAGCTGAACATAGATCAATGACAGTGAAGTGGGTTGCAGATGGTGGAATCTGCATGACGATGACAGCTGGATTGGGCACTAAGGGGAATTGGCTTTCAACAACTTTATTAACCCCCTAAGATCCTGTACTAATCTATAGCCCCTCCCACCAGCCTTCACTGGAAAAGTGGGACTATTCGCTGGACTAGCTGTACGAATTAAAATCATCTGCTGCAGTAACCTCTCAATTATGGGATACACCCCTAACTCCACCTGTGGCGTTAATTGGTACTGAGTGATTTTTGGAGCCTGTTACCACTCATCAAATGAACCATTACAGGCGTTACATTTGCCATCAATCCAGTGTCCTGTCCATCTTTGGTCCAGAGGGAACCTGGTATTTGTAATAACATTTCTTTTACTTGAGATGGACTCTGTTCTAGAACGGCAGAGTGCAACATTAACCTTTGTGGTGTCCAATATATCCTGTACCTCATGCACAACCTTTTCCGGTATATCTAGGAATATACCATCAGGGGTACAGTATATGACTCATCCCATTTTACACAGCAAATCCCTTCCCAGCAGGTTAGTAGAAGCCGCTGCTGCCAGAAGAAAAGAATGCTTGGTTTGCAGCGGCCCGATAGTAACTTCTGCAGATCTGGTTAGAGGGTAATGCTGTAACCTCCCCGTTACTCCAATTACTGCTATGGTTTTATTGGTAACCTGTAAATTAAATAGAGTATTTATCACGGATCTGGTCACCCCTGTATCTACAAGAAAAGTGTGTTTAGTACCAGATATATGAACTGTCATTGTAGGTTCTTTCCTAGTACTCTGTTAACCTGACTGGCTGTAGACTACATGTATTACCTGACCCCTAGCTCTATCACTTTCTAGCAGAGCGTTTGCTGTACTTATGTGAGCAGGTAACTGTTGGAACTTTTCTGAATCTTGTGAGTGCCCTCTCTGAGTATATCTAGGTGTTCCCTTCCTAGGTGGCCCCTGATTTCACAGTTTACAATCCCTCTTTGTGTCCCTCTTTGTTACAATTATAACACCTTACTGTATAACTCCGCTGTTGGTGTGTGTTGTAATTTTGTAGCTGTATGTATGATTCTTCTAGAGCCTGAATGCTCACTGCCATTAACTTCTCGCTCTGTGCCTCTTTCTTCCTGCCAATGTTCTTGTCATGTTCTATGGCTGACTCTGTAAGTGCATCTACAGAGATTCCTCTCCAGTTAGGTAGCGAGGTTTGCACTCTGGTTTTTAGATTATCTTTGAGACCATCCATTAGTACCGTAACAGCTACCTCCCTGTGATGTACATCATCCTTTATATCTGCTATCCCTGTGTACTGGGTTATTGCTAGCAGCGCTCTGGCAAAATAATCTGCTGCAGATTCACTATCCTTTTGCTTAATAGTGAAAATTTTACTCCAGTTCACTACCACTGGGAAATATATAGCCAACTGTGTGATTATTTGCTTTATATTTACCTGGTCATCCTCATCCGTTAAGGATTCATCCTCCTCCAATACACAATCCTTAATAAACTTTTGCACATCAGTATTGGAAGGAAGACAGGCCCTTAACACCACTCGCCAATCCTTATTGGTTGGCTCATGAGCATTACCTAAATCTTTTAACAAATTTCTGGCATTTGGCTAACTCTTTCCTAGGGTCTGGGAAGTCTGACATAATTGAATGTAATTCTGCTCACGTCCATGGACAATGCATTTCTACATTCCTGATAGGAACTATACCATCTTTGTCCGGTTTCCATTGGGAACTGCAATTGTACGGACAGGATGTGCACCTACCACATCACTATGTTCAAGATTAAGTTGTGGACTGTTTCGATACCAGGGATGTTCCCTCTCCTACTACGCTCTCCACTAGTCTCACCAATTTCAGCTGCTGGCCCTGCTGGTTGGATCGCTGCCTTTCCTTGTCTCTGTGGAATATCTAGCAAATTAACAACTTGAGCAATGGCTGAAATTACAGTGGGTTCATAATCTACTACAATAAAATTTTCCTTGAGGTGACTTAAAACAGGGTATAGGTTACTTGTTACATTTTTTTTATTTTTGGTATCTGCTGTACTTCCACCTGTGGCCGCATATGGCGGCAGAGGTGCCCATGCGCCATCTTTTTTGTGCACGATAACGCTACCTTGCAGTGTGGGTACGCTACCTGGCGGCGTGCTGCTTTGCAGCATGAGTACGTTTTGCAGCGTGCTACTGTGCCACGTGTGTGTGTGCTGCTTTGCGGCGTGTGCACGTTGCCTAGCAGTGTGAGTACGCTGCTTTGCAACATACTTACACCACCGTGCCACGTGTTCCCCTCATGCTGCCATAACTTTAAATAATCATTATACTTTACTCTTTTCTCCAAAGATTTGACTAAACCTATGTTATCTCGAACAGTATTCAGTACCTCCGAATCGAAACTGACAACTTTGGGAAAGTGTTTTATACATCCTTTGATCATCTTGACCCATATGTCGCAGTATATGGTTGCGTACACGCCATACTTCTCATTCATTATATACCTTGCCGACCTGGTCGGCCCATTCATAAGCAGCACCTCATCGACCATTCCTAGCGACTGCTTAGCACCCATCTGGGACAACGCTTTGGCTACTTTCGCTAGAGATTTCGACCGGTGGACGAATTAAACAACTGCGTCAACTCACTTCCACCCACTTTGCACAAACGACCGCTAAGCGTGTTTTGTCAGTTTTACACAATGAGGAAACAGAATCTAGCCTATACTATACTTCTGCTCTCCAGACGAATTATAACAAGCTTCGCCTGCTGCTTCTTACTTTGAGTTACTCTCCACTGGTAAGATCTAAGTATTCCAATAACACTTAGCCTTGCCAGTGATTTCCTCCACCACAAACAATTCACAATCACGGTTCACACAATCATGCGGTCCGATCACATTGCCCAGAGACTCTAACCTATCATTGGACTTTGCGATTATGATTGGAAGTCGACTGAGAAACACCCTCCGGTTTCTCGCCCAGTTATACCTGCTATGTATACTGCTTCAGCTTGCCCTATCCGCCTCTTGGACACCTTAGCCAGCCTTGCCTAATACCAACAGTTCAAAAAGCAAAAACCTCCGTTTTTCTTTTTCCTTTTTTTCACATCACAAGCATGCGTTCACATTCATATATCTTTGTTTTCTGCACAGAAAAATGCTTTCCCTGTGGCAATACCTCTTAAGAGGTTTTAACAAGTGTTTCAAGACTATCTATTACAACGATTGTTTAAACATGTAGCAGTAATACAGTGAAGACACATACGCTATTTGCGAATTGCCTATTGCAGCACAAAAGTGACAATAAAAGAAACTGACTTTTCTCTCTTGTGCCTGGATTCTAATCAGCGCTCCTTAGATCACCCAAAAACGGATATTCGGTTTCACAACACAGAGTACAAAACAGGGTTTAAACAGGTTGCGTTCTTACCCATATGTGACGCGTCCACCCTTTGTTGAGGAATCGAAATCCAGACTCTTTGAGTAATTTCCGGTAGCGTGACTTCAAGGCCGAGCCCGCATCTATTGATTTTTCCTACTCGCTATTTAGCGCCGCAAGTCGCTTAAGAAAGAGAATTTCTTTCCAGTCCAATCGTGTGGTTCCAAAGCACAAAAAGTTATTTTTGTAAAGATAAAGTAACACGATGAAAGATTTAACAATTAGAGTAAAAAGCAATAAGTAAAGCCGATACATACGCATGCGCACTGGTCCCAGTATACAGTCATCAATCCAGAAGACTGCGGTCGCAAGAAGATGTCTGAACACTGGGATCGGGACACAGCCTATATACAGTCAGGTGCATAAATATTGGGACATTGACAGAATTTTCATATTTTGGCCTCTATTCACCACCACAATGGCTTTGAGATGAAACAAGATGTGCTTTAACTGCAGACTTTCAGATTTAATTTGAGGGTAATTACATCCAAATCAGGTGAACGGTGTAGGAATTACAACGGTTTCTATATGTGCCTCCCACTTTTTAAGGGGCCAAAAGTAATGGGACAAACTAAACAATCCTAAATCTAACTTTCACTTTTTAATACTTTGTTGCAAATCCTTTGCAGGCAATTACAGCCTGAAGTCTGGAATGCATAGACATCACCAGACGCTGGGTTTCATCCCTGGTGATGCTCTGCCAGGCCTCTACCTCAAATGTCTTCAGTTCCTGCTTGTTGTTGGGGCATTTTCCCTTCAGTTTTGTCTTCATCAAGTGAAATGCATGCTCAATCGGATTCAGGTCAGGGGATTGACTTGGCCATTGCATAACATTCCACTTTTCAGCCTTAAAAACTCTTTGGTTGCTTTTGCAGTATGCTTCGGGTCATTGTCCATCTGCACTGTGGAACGCCGTCCAATGAGTTCTGAAGCATTTGACTGAATATGAGCATATAATATTGCCCGAAACACTTCAGAATTCATTCTGCTGCTTTTGTCAGCAGTCACATCATCAATAAATACAAGGGAACCAGTTCCATTGGCCCACGCCATGACACTACTACCACCATGCTTTACTGATGAGGTGGTTATGTTTTGGATCATGAGCAGTTCCTTTCCTTCTCCATACTCTTCTCTTCCCATCACTCTGGTACAAGTTGAGCTTTTTGTCTCATCTGTCCATAGGATGTTGTTCCAGAACTGTAATGGCGTTTTTAGATGTTGTCTGGCAAACTCTAATCTGGTCTTCCTGTTTTTGTGGCTCACCAATGGTTTACATCTTGTGGTGTAACGGCCGAACAACTGGTTAAAACTGGCTACAACACTGCACATAAGTCATAACATTCTAAGCAATAACTCCCTATCATCCATAACTAGCGGACGCATGATGCAATTTCCTTGCCGATAGAAACGGATGTCTGCAGATAAACAGGGATTTAGTATGATACCAAACATGACATGTCCACTGTATTCTAAACCTTAGATCTCATTTAAGTACATATTACAATTATTAACAAACAGAACCTTTAATAACTCTGGTTATTAACTACAATGTGTGGGAACCATTTTATAGGTATGCGTTCTCATATGTGCGTCTGTATATTGAAATAGCAATTGTGCGTATGTCTGTATGTGAATACACGTACGAGCGTGTGTGTGTGTATGTATGTGTATATATATATATATATATATATATAAATGTGTGTGTGCGTCAGTATGTGTTGTGGAATCGCATTTGTGCGCATTGGATTGCGCCGACACAAAGTAGCGTCGTGATAACACATTGTCTGACCATAGACGATTAGATCGTCTGATAATAATTGCAAGCGATCATATCCAAGTATTTGACTTTGACACACTAAATCAATTAAGGCCTTATATTTATCAGATTCTTTAAATTCAAGCAGACATTGCAATCTCTTCCGTAGTCATGTACACGTCTAGACAGGTGAACCATTCTTTGATAGTAAGGGGAGACGTTGATCTCCATTTAATTGGTATAAAAGTCTTAGCTGCGCTGTTCATATGTCGCAAGAGGAACTTTTTGTATCTAGAGATGGGCCATGAGATGATATTCAGAATCCAAAGTTCTGGGCCTTCAGGAACCCTTCTCCCACAATATCTTTTGCAATTTGAATAACTTGGTTTCAAAAGGAAATAACTGTTCTGATTTATTTATATGCAGTACCCACACAAATTATATTTTTTTTTCGGAAAACTTTGTATTTTCAGTAAATACAGTCTTTTTACTCATTCTAACACATCAGAAAAAATGTCACCCAAATGTCCAGAGAAGTGTTTCTATTGAAATTTCATGCCAAAGACCCAAAAGCAAATGTAATTTTATTCGGACTTATAAATACCTTAAATAAATGCTTTGTGGTTCTTGTGTCGACAGTAATCCACCTTTCCAAAATGGTATAAAAAGCAGGAATCTATTTGTAGGTTTTCACACAAAAAAAAAATCTGCACTTGAAATGGGATGGTGTATTTGTTTGTTTTTTTTGTGTTTTTTTTTGCTGTCTTGATTTAAACGCTTCCTAATGTGTAGAGGGACCCCTTCTTTTTTTTTTTTTTTGACAAATATTGGGGCTATACGGGGGTTTAGATCCCCCACATCTATGGAAAATGCTTTTTTTTTGTGTGTACTGTTTCAGTAATTACTGTCTGGTATTCACCAAATAACTAGTAAGGGGCATGTCATTTGAAATAAGAGATTCCCCTTTTTAAAGACTGTGCCCCCATGTGTGTGCCGGCCAGTATGGGAGAGATAGGCCATGACATGCACATAGTTTGAAGAGGTGACCATTGGGACTTAAAGGTCCCTTCCCCTTTTTGGCAATACTTTATTTTTTTAAACTGACGTCAACGCCGATATCCCTGCTCTGGGACAGCCCCACTGATTCCCTGGTGGTCAGTGCTGGTGGGGAGAGGCACTTTGCTGCAGATGACAAGTGGGACTCGTCATCCGCAGCTTTCAGGTATATGTGGCTGATGAGCCCCACTTGTCCTCTGCTGCGAATGGGTTAAAATGTAATACTTTATTTCAAAAACTGTTGCCCTGTAACAGACTAACCACATGAATATCACACATGGCACATCTCTATAATGGCAATAACTGCTGATTATATTTTGCTCTGAGTCAAAGTAGCTATTTTTGCTGGTATAATGCTTTAACATATTTACTTCTCAAACCTCAAAAACCTTCTATATGTTGGAAAATAAAATCAATGGGTAAACAAAGGTAAATATAGGAGAACTGTTCCCCGTTGTGTGTGTTAATAGGCAGTATCGATCTTTCTCCTCCCTGCATTCAGTGTTTGGACAATAAGAAACTAATCACCTTCAGTCCTTATACAGCTCAAAGTCCTATTTTACATCAATGTTTAGAACAGTTACGTTGCTAGTGGAGTCTAGAACGCACCTTCCCCTAGATGTGGTTATTTAGCTAGACTGGAGCGCTCATCCTATACTACTTACACGTACATAATGTGTTTGTAGCTCTGCCTGCACTGCTAGGTCCTTGATGTACATTGTACTTTAATGATCTTTCTGATGTATCCTGTGCATACATCACATTATTTCTGTTACGTTTGTGTAATAATAGCGTATGGGCAAATAGACTTCCATTCTAAGGTCCCTATGGGGCTCTGTTCTTTTGGGGTTTTTGCCAACCATCTGTAAATTTACTGACTGCCAGTAAAAAAGAAGTAACTGTTTAACATGTGGAAAGATTTGGTCAAGAAACAATTTTCCCCCTGATGAAACCAATAAAGTGCAAAATATATTATAACCCTTTTTTCTTGTAGTACCTGACTTTCAGCAGGGGAATTAAATTAGCATTGCAAGGATGTAGCTCCTTGATCAATTGCCCGGAGTTATTAATTTCACTGCATCATACCCGCACTTAACCCGGGTGATGCACGTTACTGTGACTTAATGCCCAGTGCTAAGTTGCGATAAACTGCATCTCCCGGGTTAAGTGCCGGGCGCAATGCTGCTACCGCACGTGGTAAGTCCTTGTTCAGCCCCAATACACTAGTTCGTGTGGATTTCTGCTCGCACCCTCAGGAGGGTGCGAGCAAAAATCTGCTAGTCGTGGGCTTACAGCATGAGCAATTGAATAGCTCTGGGCACTTAACCTGGGAGCTACATCTCTGCGATGCTAATTGAATTTCCCCATCATTGCGCCTGCTGACCAGGGGGTATATTTTACTTAAGGATGGTTTTGAAAAGTTGTCAGTTGTCGGCATTTCTGACCACCGTATGTTAAAGGGTAATTATATTAAATACAAAACCAGGAGTGTGCAGCATTTAATACAATTTGTTCTTTTTAAAGCCCGCTGTTAAAACCACTTGTACGCAGCAGCTTTGGAGAGTCCCCACTAGTATATATAACCGGTGGTCTTTTCAGACCCACAATATGATTCCAGCAGGAGCCAGGAGTGTGCAGAGGGCTGGTGCACAACGTTGGGATGGAGCATCCTAAACACCAGTCTCTGTGTAAGTAAATGATTTTGGGTAGGGGTGTTCATTGTGGTATGCCTCCCACAACGGATTCTTTGTGGCCTTTCTACTTCAGGGTCCATAGGGTATCCACAGGATACCTTGGGGTATAGGTGATGACGTCAGTCACGGGCACCACAGAGTTAAGTTTCTCAGCCTCTCAGGATGCACTAGGGTCCCCCTCCTATACCCCGCCGCGAGCCAAGGCAAATCAGTTACGTTGGTGTCCGGCTTGGAGTCGGAGCACCTGAACAGAGGGGGCCTGTTATGGCCCCTGAAGTTTTTCTTCCATGCAGCTGTGGCTGCATGGAATACGCCGGTATTGATCCGGGGATGATGGTTGGTATCTGGGGTCACAGCTAGCGATGACCCCAGATACCTGGACTGTGGCCGGATCCAAGGGAGGCAGGTAAGCGGCGGGGTCCCGCGGAGGGACCCCGCCGAGCAACACAGTCCTAAGTCCCCAGGTAGGGGGCTCCCCGGGGACTGGCTGCAGCGTGGAGCCAGCTACTAACCTGCACTTCCACTATGCCCTCGGGGACAGCGGGCCACGGCTGTGCGGCAAACATCCGGCATCCTGGGGGTTAAATGCAAGCCAGGGGAGCGCTCCATTCCCTGTTTACAGCCGGTGCCTCCCCCGCTGCACACTGCCTCTCCACAGCGGGCTGATCCCTCTGTGTCAGCGAACCTCCCCCGGGCCCGCCTCCTCTCTGCTCCTCTGCGGCCATCTTCCTCTGAGTGACTTGGAAAGCGCTGCTGGACGCTGATCATCGGTGGTCCGGGTCCCCCCGCATACCTCTCCTCTGCTGTAAGGTCAGTGTACGCAGCACTGTTTCCTACCAGACTCTGTGTAGTTGAGCTCAATGCTGATAGTGCTGGGATTTCTTCTGCATTGTATGTAACTTAACTACTAGCGCTGCTGCCTATACTTTCACTTTCTGACTGTCAGACATTTTTACTATCCCTGTCTTCCTCTTCATAAAGCCCTTGCGGTGCGGTGTTGCAGGGCGTTCATTGCCTCACTATACAAGTATTTGTCTGTGAGGTGTGTCACATACACTCCGTTACACTTATCATGTCTGAGAGTGAATTTGATTTTCCTCTTCAGCTAAAGTGTACCACATGTAATGTACCATTAGCGTAGGGTGATGGAAACGCTGACGGGTTATGTAGGGCGTGTTCTCTAATGTCACGCCCGATTTCTGTCACTGCGCCAGTACAGGAACCTCCCTGGGCTTGTTTTGCTAAGGCACTTACAACCCTTGTGGGCCAGCTAGCGACGCCTCCTTGCGTTTCCCCAGATGGGTTATCGCAGCAGTCAGTGGTGTCGTCACCCATGCAGGGGTTCCCCAGACAGTTGATGGTACCCCAGAGACTCCCGCTGTCGCCCCCCCAGGTCTCACGAGCCTGCGTGGGTTAATTCCTTGTCCACTGCGGTGCAACACCTGTCGGACGTTTTACAGGGGGAGTCATCATTGCGGCCGCATAAGCGACCTTTAGCGTCTCAGACAGCTCAATATGATGAGGATAAGCTGTCGTCTGACGACGGGGAGATATTTGACCTTTCTGACCAGGAACCCCTCCGTACTAAAGAGACGGAGTCTAAGTCTAAGGTCTATACACCTGGCATTATATGTGCAGTCCGTACGGCCTTGGTTATTGAGGATGATGATCCCCCCGTGGCCAAATCCAAATACACCTTCTTTAAAGATATTAAGGGTGATGCCACTGTATTTCCTCTGTCTGGTCAACTAGTGGATCATTTAGAGGAGGCGTGGAAAAATCCGGGTAAACGGTAGCAGCTTCAAATACGTTTGGCTTTTGCGTACCCCTTTGCGGATAATTATTTCTCTAAGTGGGAATCTCCTCCGCAAGTGGATTCACATGTAACATGCCTAGTGAGGAGTGCTACATTGCCCATGCCCTCCATGTCCTCCTTAAAGGATGCTACGGATCGCAAGGTTGAAATATGCCTTAAGTCCATTTATTCCCTTGCTGGAGGGGCGTCCAGACCGGCTATGGCCGTGTGTTGGGTGGGCAGAGCCATGGAGCGCTGGGCTCACAGTTTGGAGGTGTCTCTGGACTCTGCCAACTAACTCCGCCTGCTCCGCAGAAGAGTCAATCTCAGAGACTCAGCAACTTATATTAATGAGGCAGCCTTGGATGTCGGTCTCCTCTCCACCAGGATCTCCGTTGCCGCTCATCACACCTTATGGTTGCGCTCTTGGAAAGCAGACCATTTAATGGACAGGTCCTGTTTGGCCCTGATCTAGACAAGATAGTGGCCACTCTGGCAGCAGCCGAGTCTGCGTGCCTCCCATTGGCTACAGTCCCGTCAGGGTCTGGTTTTTCCAAGACAGGCCGGCCCCAAAAAAGTATAGTAAGCCCAAGAAACAAGCTTGGAGTACAAGACGCCCCGCCCCCAAGTTGGACGATGAGCCTTCGGCCTGATTGACCGGGCCTCCCTTTGGGTGATCCCATAGTGGGAGGCTGCATGCTTCGGTTCGCCCAGTGTTGGTGTCTGACCACCAAGGACACTTGGGTACACAAGCTGGTCTGTCGGGGGTATGCCGTCTCCTTCCGGTGCAGGTTTTTACCATAGGCCTTTCCGTCACATCAGACCAAGGCCCTGGAACTACAGAAAGTGTTGCTCTCTATGCTCCAGGCTGGAGTTACAGTGCCTGTTCCATTCTCCCAAAGGGGCATGGGTTTCTATTCCAATCTTTCTGGTGCAGAAACCCAATGGGTCCTACCGTCCAATCCTCAACCTCAAATCCCTCAACAAGCCCTTGAGGGTGCCTCGGTTCCGGATGGAGACCCTGCGTTCCATTGTACTGGCGATGGAGCCTGGGGATTTCATGGTGTCGTTGGACATCCAGGACGCTTACTTGCATGTCCCCATTGTCTTAACGCCTCAGCAATTCCTCAGGTTTGCAGTGCTCGACAAACATTTCCAGTACCAAGCCCTGCCCTTTGGTCTGGCAACAGCGCCTCGTGTCTTTAGGCGGTCATGGCAGCCCACCTGCGGATGCAGGGTGTCCGCCTGGTGCCTTATCTGGACGACCTTCTGTTATCAGGGTCTCCAGAGGTCCTCCAGCTTCATCTGCAAATGGCCATCTCAGTATTGCAGAATCACGGCTGGTTAATAAACTGGAAGAAGTCCACCCTGGTTCCCTCTCAGAGGATTCTCCATCTTGGGGCCTTGTTGGACTCTCAACAACAGAGGATCTTTGTAACGGAGGAAAAGATCTCTACATTGCAGTCAAAGGTACGCAGTTGCCTTTAGAGCCGCTGAGTGTCTATTCACTCAGCGATGAGGTTACTAGGTTCCATGTTGTCACACTTCGACATGGTGGAATATGCCCAGTTCCACTCCAGACTTCTGTAGCAGTTGATCCTCTCCAAATGGAATGGGTTGACTCAGCGGATAAAGACACAGACCATGGTGCTTTCTCCGGAGGTTCATCTGTCTCTGACCTGGTGGTTGCAAACGACTCAACTGAACAGGGGACGACCCTTTTAGTAGAGAACTGGGTCCTTTAGACGACGGACGCCGGTCTCCGAGGCGGGGGAGCAGTCACGGGTACACACTTGTTCCAGGGTAGGTGGACCCCGTCAGAAACGACGCTTCCAATAAACATCTTGGAACTTTGCGCGGTGTTCAATGCTCTCCAGCAGGCAAAACAGGTTCTGCACGGCGAACCCATGCAGGTCCAATCGGACAACGCCACCATGGTGGCTTACATAAACCGCCAAGGAGGAACCTGAAATCGGGCAGTGCTGGCGGAGGTGTCCCGCATCCTGACTTGGGCAGAGGGCAATCTCCCTGCCATCTCGGCAGTGTTCATCCCGGGAGTCCTCAACTGGGAAGCGGACTTTCTCAGCCGTCAAGACTTACATCCGGGAGAATGGTCTCTTCACCAGGAGGTGTTTTCAACTCCTGGTGGACAAGTGGGGCCTTCTAGAAATAGACCTTGTTGCCTCCCGACACAACAACAAACTGCTGGTGTACGGGTCAAGGACAAGAGACGCGGAGGCACTTCTGGTAGACGCTCTGTCGGTCCGGTGGACCTTCCAGTTTACGTATCTCTTCCCGCCATTCTCCCTTCTTCAGGTAATCCGAAGATTCAAGCAAGAAGGCGGTACGCTCCTGTTGATAGCTCCAGCGTGCCCCAGACGTCACTGGTTCTCAGACCTTCGAAGTCTCTCTGTAGACACTCCAATGCGGTTGCCTCTATGTCCGGATCTGTTTCATAGGATCCTTGTCATTACCCGGACCTGCATCGTCTGTCTTTGACGGCATGGCTGTTGAGACGGCTCTCTTGAGGTCCAGGGGTTTTTCCATCTCTGTGGTTAACCCCATGCTCGAAAGCCTACGACTGCAAGAATTTACCATAGAGTATATGTCATACTTAGTTTGAGTGGTGTCGCCCTAGAGGCTATGATCCTCTCGTGTTCCAGATATCCAGAATCTTGGCTTTCCTACAGGCGGGCTTAGATCACGGTCTGCGCCTTGCTTCTCTGAAGGTGCAGGCTTCTGCCCTGTCAGTATGGTTTCAGCGTAGGATTGCTACTCTTCCTGATGTCCGCACCTTTATGCAAGGTGTACTCCGTATTCAGCCTCCCTTTGTCCCACCAGTGGCTCCTTGGGATCTAGCTGTGGTCATGAGGGCTCTCCAAGGACCGCCATTTGAACCACTGGGCTCAGTGGATTTCAAATGGCTTACTGCTAAGACTGTATTCCTTCCAGCCATGGCTTCAGCCAGAAGGGTCTCAGAATTGGGGGCTCTTTCATGTAGACCTCCCTTTCTCATTTTGTCATAGAGACAGGGCGATGCTTCGCACTCGCCCTAGTTTCCTCCCGAAGGTGGTATCTAGTTTCCACATCAATGAGGAAATCAAATTTCAGAAGTTTATATTCATGAAGGGCTTCCTGTTCAATCTTCTGTTAGAGCTCATTCCACTAGGTCTATGGATCCTTCGTGGGCAGCTCGACGTGGTGCCTCAACGGTTCAGCTTTGCAAGGCAGCCACGTGGTCTTCTGTCCATACTTTTGTAAGGTATTATGCTTTTGACATCTTCGACTCTCAGGATGCTTCCTTCGGGCGGCGGATTCTCCTTACAGCACAGGAGCGTCCCACCCTTAAAGGATACTGCTTTGGGACATCCCCAAGGTATCCTGTGGATACCCTATGGACCCTGAAGTAGAAAATGAGAGATGGTAACTTACCATTGTTATCTCTATTTCTACGAAGTCCATAGGGTTCCACAGGACTCCCGCCCTGTCGCACCTGTACTGCAAATGGGCATTCATCTGGTCACCGGTTTTTCCGTCTCCTTCTGGTGAGAATGTGATTCTTGTTTGTTCCAGATCTTTCTTCTCTTTTTCCGCTCCTCCTCCGGCCTGGGGCTTGTTACGTAACCGATTTGCCTTGGCTCGGGAGCGGGGTATAGGAGGGGGACCCCAGTGCATCCTGGGAGGCTGAGAAACTTAACTCTGTGGTGCCCGTGACTGACGTCATCACGTATACCCCAAGGTATCCTGTGGAACCCTATGGACTTCGTAGAAATAGAGATAACAAGGGTAAGTTCTTACCAGATCTCTTATTTTTACATGCATGTTGTCTAATGTTCACCAAGCTCGTATTCCATTGCCAACATTATTCTTCATATGGAGCAGTTACAGGTGGTACCTCATATTCAGTTGAGATTTCTGTTGGTGATTTTATAGATCCCTCCCACAATGTGCCTGACAGCTGGTCACATTGCTTTGGCCATCACATGGTTCTGTGCCTTCCTTACTCCCACTTCTGCATCTGTGAATATACAATTTTGGTACTTGGAATTATAATGACATAGCGCATGGTGAGTCACAGGACTTCCCAGCCTTATATGTTATTGTTGTGAGTTTTCATTTGCTGCTTTTTTTTATTGTCTTTCTTTGAATTAAGACTAATGTACTTTATTGGTACTAAACGGAAGTTGTGCAATGTGCTGCAGAGAGGGTCTAGCCAAAAAAAGAATAGTCACTCTTTAACTCTGTGTCCAACACCTGGCAGAATGAGCTATAGTTATGTGTTCCCATTTATGTATTAATAGAGAAAAGGACTTCGGGGAAGAGAGAGTTAAAGTGGAAAAGTTGCCCATACCAACCTATCAGCTTCTAATGCTGCGTACACATGGTACGACAGCAACGATCAGATAACGATCAGACGATCGTTCTGCTTGTGCTGGATCGAGCATCCAGCACATGCGGCAGACCGCCACTACTATAACGTTGTTCGCGGGTCCCTATAGTAAACAGGCTAACCTGTTATAGTTCGTCGTCAACTACCATACTCGGACGCGCATCGTCCATCGTATGGTCGTTAGCAGGGCCCATAAACTGTCAGATTTTAACGATAGGATAGTTATCGTTGAAATCTGACCTATTATCTTACCATGTGTACGGGCAATTAGTGTCATTTTACAGGCTGTGCTAGTAAAATGACAGAAGCTGATTGGTTGCTATAGGACAACTTCTCCACTTTATTGGTCTTGAAGGTTTTAGATCTCCTTAACATTAATTAGTAATCCTTGTCTGTTTTTTTATTTTATTTTTTCATAACTCTTAACAATGATTACACGATAATGGCTTTCTTTGTTAGATGCCTGCACTCAGATGGGTATTTATTTATTTTTCTTCACATAAACATTTCAGTGGTTACTCACCTTTTATCAATTTTTGTTTTTTTGTTTTTTTTAACCAGAGTCAAAACAAAGATAAGGACGGCAACCCCAAATCAACCAGTGATCTCTCAGAGGACTTATTTAAAGTGCATGACTTTGATGTTAAAATTGATCTGCAAGTCCCCAGTTCAGGTAAATGCTTAAAACTCCTATTCACTTAATAATCCTTCCTTGTCTCTGGTGTTTCCCTGATTACTACAACCATGCTGTTAGTGTATTTAATGCTATGTTCTCATAGGGGGGAATTCAATTGATTTTGTTTCTGCTAATTTCCCAATTGTTTCTGCTAATGGGTGTGAATGTATGGTTTCTGATCGCACCCTCCTGAGGGGGAGAGTAGAAATATGTGAACAGTCCCTCGTTTGGGTGGGCTAAGTAGAACTTTAGACGAGTTTAGCCACATGTCTAAACCTGGTCTATTTGGACATGACATGTTTGGAAAACTAAAACAATTGGATATTGCCCGTCAGTTTAGACGGGAGATCAGGCGTGCAAAGACAGCTGAAATCTATGTTAAATTACAGAATTACCTATGAAAAAGAGAGCGAGGAATCTGGTTATGCATTTATAAAGACAGTGGGGATAGCCCCTCCACCATCTTCAATTGGAAGAATTGTTGTAGCCTTATATATAGATTAACATACATTTCTGAATTTTAAAAACTAGATAGAACATTACATATTACCCATTAGATGAAACTGTATTTGCACATTGCACAGCACTGTCCAGTTGTCAGGTTGATAAATGAACAGACTGTAATAGCCTTAAAATCTGTAAATATTGTCCCTTTAATCCAAACTATGAGTAAAGCTGGGTATCCACTATACAATTTTCTGTCAGATATCTGTCCATTCTGGCTGGTTGGAATGAAAACCTGGTAATGTATGGGAGCAAATGACAGTCGATCATATGGTTTTAAACACTGAAAAAGTCAAAAAAAATTGTTCATATTAGTTAAATTTGTGTGTTTTAACCAATTTGTCTGAACGACCATTTTTGGCTAATTTCCAGTGTTTGTGAGCAATTGGACGATTGTCGTTTGCTCCCATACATTACCAGGTTTTCATTCCAACCAGCCAGATTGGACAGATATCTGACAGATAATTGTATAGTGGATGCCCATCTTAAGAGCAATGTCAGAGTTCAGTTGAGTGTCCACTTACCCTACACTACTTCCCATCCCCCGGACAAAAAAAAAAGAACAATCCTTGTACACTAGTACATCCCTCCACCTGAATGGCAAATTGATTAGGGGCCTTTCTCTGGGATAATGATCGTACAGTGCCCAAAGCTTCTGGATGTTCTTCAGTATGTAATAATCTATTTGGAATACCGCCATAACTCATGTTACTACTTATCCTGCCTATTTTGACTATCATTGTGGGAGGAAGTTGGAGAGCGTGACTTCTCACTAATTGTGAAATTCCATGTGAGCTACCGCGGCCAATCTAGTAATGCACGATTGGCCCCTCCCTCAACTTTTCCTGTAAAGGTAGCTCCAAGATGGCGCAAAGTCATCGGCATCTTTCAACAATAACCTATATTTAATGTGAAGATTCAGCTCTTATTTTGAACCTATGATACTGAAATTGGCCATTGCCTCTCCTTTGTACAATTTAAAGACTTGTAGTTTAGTTTTACAGTTGTGCAATTCGGGATGTTCGGTGTTCATAAATATTAAGGAATCTGGTCAATAAAAGATCTCAATACTGAAACACATTTTACGTCTATTTTCCAGAATCCAAGTCACTTTCCATCTCCTCAAAGGCCCCCCCTGCCAAGGATGGAGCACCAAGAAGATCTTTGAATCTAGAGGACTATAAGAAAAGGAGAGGACTTATCTAAGCTGGACCAGCCTGCTGCTTCTGACCTTGCATGCTCCATTGTGTCCCAAATTCCTCCCTTCCTCCATGTATTTGCCTTCATTGGCCTGGAGCGGCAACACAGCTAAAAGTAGACTTTGAAGTATAAATAAAGTGAAACCTAAACCTACTGACTGTATAGAACTTTACGTCCATTCTTATTTGCCCTTTCTATGTGGATTTGTGATTTTTGAGTTGTCTATTTTTATTTTTTTTGTATTTTAAGAAGCCTGATCTCATCATGCTCAGTATTACAAATGGTTTCAGTGGTCTGCAGTGAACAGAACAGAAACTGCATAAACACCCTATGGGTTCCCAAATCATCTTTATACAAGGTCACCCGGTTCCATATTTAACGGGCAACCTGCACTTTCTTATTTTCAAAGGAGTCCCGGGAACATGACAATGTATTTGTGTTACGGGGGCAAAATTGGAATATTTTTTATTTTGGTGGGTGGGGTTACATTATTTTTCCCCACTTTTGTTTTTAAGCTGCAGTCCTCCACTGTTTATGGCTGTTTGAATATCATACTGTAAAGGAAGAAACTCATTAAATAATTCTTCTTATGAAATATGGATGGTTTAGTGATGGTTGTATTTTTTTATTGGGATTATGAATCTTTCTTTCCAGCTGCCTCCATATTTTGACTTAAAATTTTGTTAATGTGCGTACTTTACTTTTATATGACTGTAAATTGAATCTCTATTATACTTAAATGTAAATAGCATTTTCTTTGGCTAGATGGAAGGATGAGGGGGGTGGGGGATTATACTTGCATGATTTAAGATCTTTGAAGCGCTCCATGGCAGCTCTTATGTATTGGTTATTCTGTGGTCATCTGAGTAGAGGAAGAAAAAGAAGTTGACACCCCTCTTAAGGAGTGTACATAATGACTCCTATTTCTACTCTTCGTATTCACGTTATTTTCCAAGCTGCTTATGAATAATGTACTAACAGACATGGGAGGGATATATTGGGGTTTCCTTGGAGTGCTTCAAAGAAATGAAATTATCACTCAGATAAACATAATTTGCTTATTTTGGCAGCACGGACATAAAACAGGTTTTTATTGATCAATATCTTGAGAATCCTCTTCCCAAAAGCAGTGTCTTCTGCAATCATGATAATGTTTGGAAGAAGTATAAAGTGATGCCCAGTCTGCTGCTTTACGAGGATCATCTATTGAAGCCTTGTACCCTGGGAGCCCAGATGACCTCCAAAAATAAACTTGAAGAATGACTTGAGTAAGGAGCTTGACCGAGACGTGGACCTTCTGGAAGAGCAAAGAGAATATTGGGTCTCCTGCCATCCATTGTTCTAGGGAGTTGATAAATTGTTCCAGCATGTGAAATCTTCCTTCTCATTGCCTGCTTCAGAGCTGGAAGTAGAACCTCTTGGTTGTTATGAAACCTGCAGACTGGTTTAGACAAGAATGCAGTACTTGCTCATAGCACCACTTTATCCAGGTGCAAGTTCAGAAATGGTTCCTTGTACAAGCATAATGTCATCGCTACCAGGAATATTACTTGTGTGAGTCATGACTCACACAAGTAATGAGTTCTACTTTATGTAATGGTTCAAAGGATTCTAATTCTAGAACTCCTAAAACAATATTGAGATCTTGAGGTGCCTCAAGAGTTTATGCAGGGTGATTTCTATTGGCTGCTTGAAATAATTTCTTGATTAAAACATCTCTGTTCAACATTGTGTTCAACAATAATATACCTGCAATGCACTAAGGGCAAGGCCTTTAAAATAAACATCCTGATGAAAGTCCAGTATTTTAAGGTATGCTAGTATCCAGTGCCTCAATCAGCTTGGATTTGCACCTGTATATAAACTCTGTAATATACTTTGGCATAATTGTTTTCCTTGCTGTGGTAATACTTCCGTCTCCTTAGTAGTTCTTATTGAAGGTATTTTTAGAACTCTACACCATCAGAGAGCACTTTTCTGCATCTGGCTAGAGGTAGATGCTATGGTTCTAGGATCATCTCCACTTCTACAGCAAACCATTGTCTGTAATTCCTTCTCCTGCATCTCCTGCATCTCCTGTTCTTTCTTTTTTTTTTTTTTTCTTCCTCCAGGGTAATACAGTAACACAACAAATTGATCACTGACAGATCAGCAAGTTAAACAAATTAAGGCCACAGCAGTTTTACCATTGATACAAATAAAATAAATACCAATAGTAATTGTTGACCCTGATATTTTACTTATTTCGTTTGGGGAGAAATCTGGGAAGGGGATAAGGTGGAAAACACGTTAAGTAGAAAGAACATTCAATAAATGGCATTAAAGGGCATGGGGATATTGTTATATGGATATCCAAGGTTCCCAGGGTCTAAAACTATTTTGCTGAGTTATAAGAAGTTGTCCTATATTCCATACAATACATATTTGTGTGCTAACCATGGCAAATGAAGGAGGAATTCCAACTAGCTGTTAATGGGTCAGTGCCTCCTGCAATGTTATGGAGGATGAGCTTAGGCTGACATTTTTTCATGCCTGGGGGGAGCCAACGGCAGTAAGTAATAGCAGTTATCAACAAGAGTAGAGTGTTTTCAGTTTCTCCAATTAAATCCATAGTCTGTTAGTTTGGGACAAGCCTATCAAATATAGGGGGGAAGGTTCCAGGAACTGAGCTCCCATTCCCGCAAACATTACAGGTATTGGGAAATACTTTACAGCCTGTCTGGAGCATAGTATCAACAATACAAAAGCTGGTAAGAGTTTTCTTTGATCATGCATACGGTGCTTGAATAGCTATGCACCCAGATTTCAGCTCCCTGTCTATAGGTTCACCACTGTACAATTCCCATACTAATTCATGAGGTCCCCATTTGAAGCACCAGAGATGGAAAGCTGCTGCTTACATTGTGGAGAGAAGTCCACAATTGGAAACCTTTTTACACAGGGATACAAGTGTGAGAAGTGGTCTGATCACTGGAGACTGTGCATGGAATATGTGAAAATCTCTGATCTGTAGAATTGGTAAAACTGTCAAATATTTAATGTTGATAAAAAGTCTGCAAATTAAATCTCTGCGACACCTAATGCTAGCAGCCAACCATGGGGAATCAGGACATATATCAAAACCTGGAGTGAAGGCAGGATTGTCAGTAACAGGAATGACTATCATTGGGCATGTGCATGCTGTACTAACTTGGCCTCAAACTAGTAGAAGGTAGCAGCCGAATGAGCATTGCACTGATGGCATGACGCATGGGAGACGGAACAGAAAAGCAAAGCATTGGGTTCTCTACTTCAATGGGTACCCACAGGTTCATTGGTAAGGCTGTGTGCCGTAGGATGCACTGGGTGAGTTGTGTCACTAGTTGTGCATTTTAAGTTTAGTGGGCCTAAAACCTCTGGATGTTGTTTGTAAGACCTGAGGCAGAAGGTTTTGAAAGAGATCTGAAAGCCTTTATAGAATTTGTATAGTCTATATGTCCGAAGTGCAGAAAATCATCTGTGCCAGATTTCAAACAGATGCATTAATCTAGGCCATGGGTGTTGACCGTTTTTGTAAGTTCTATTGCACACTCAAGCACATGGGGAAAAATAAATGTCCAAAAAAAAATATTTTGAGCCAATAGGGGAGGAGACTCCATCTGACCCCTCTTTCTGGCTTCTTAACTTATACACTGGCCCTTTGGCAACTTACTTCCCCCTCACCCCCTCCTACTACATGCACACTTAAGGAATGGCTTGCCCGAAGAGATAGGTAAAAGTCTGGAGAACGTCCATGTGAGCCTGTAGAGCTCTCCGGAATTCTCCTCGACCTGGCACCCATGGCTGGAATTCAAATCCTCGAGATTATACCAAATGTCTGCTGCCTTAGCCTGTTTAACACTCCCCTGACTAAGATCTTATAGCTGCTTTTGTTGAAGACTGCCCCCCCCCCCCGTATCCTTTTCTACTTGCACTCTTGGGCTCCCAACTCTCTCCCCTCTTAAGTCCCACTCCTCCCTTTTTTTTTGTTTTGTCTTAATTTTTTGCTGGATTTCTGTCTGTTACCTATATTTTTATTGTATTGCACTGGATCAAGCTTCGGAATATTTATACTTGTTCTTGTATCCATTTCTATGACTAGTCTATGATGTGTATGGCTTTATTTCATGTTTTTTGATGTACTTTGACTATTTTTGTAATTTATTCTCAAAAAAAAAAGCCAATAAAAAAACTATTTTTAATCTACTAGGGTTATTAATGCTTTTTTTGTGAGTGCTTCAAGTGTATGTGTTGTGTTGATTTGCCTAAAGCAGTGGTTCCCAAACTGTCTTCAAGGCACGTTATCGGCCTCGTCTCCGCCTTGTATCTCCACCGGTTGGTTGACTTCCCTATAGTGAGTGGAATGGACCCACGTATCTTTCCCGGCCACCCTTTGAGGATGTGGTACTTTGTCAACGATCGTCAGATACGGACCTTTCCACCAATCAGTCAAACGACCTGAGCTAAAAAAAATTTGGATCATAACAAATTCCCCAGGTTTGACATCATGACAGTTTGCATTAGACATGTTAGTTAATAACACTTTCAGTTTCTGTTATTATTATTCATCTTCGTATCTCAAAGGGGGGGACAGATAAAAGAAATGACAGTCTGGAACAATCTTGGTTTTATTACCCATCACCTTACACATGTTCTGGGAAACATCACCTGTAAAATTAGTCCCCCTATCACTTTGAATAATTCTAGGGATATAGTATCTGCATAGGTTCCTGCAATTAAATCTTGTTAATAATAGATACTGCTCTAAATAATGCCTGGGCCCCTGGGTTGGATAGTATTCTGAGTATTTGACCTTAGCCTGGCATGGCTGCCGTTTATCCTTAGCAACCTTGTGTCCTGTGTCCTGTGTCCTGTGAGAGATAAAGCACAACAGTTAAATATCATTTAAACATGACCTAAATACAACAATAAATCGTCCACATTTTACATTAGAACAGATCCATTGTCAGGTTGAAAAGATTGTAAACAGTCATATAAGGCCTGGGAGAAGATAGTGGGGTTGCCTATGAACCCATGGGAAACCCGTGTTCATGTGTGGTGTTCTTCACTTTGCAGTACTTACTTATGTGTCCCACTTGGTGACAGTTAAAACATCTTTTTGAATGGGGTGGATGAAAGGATTGTTGTGGGAGTTGAGCAAGAGGGAAAGATGGTGGGTATGGGTAGGAGTATGGAGGATAAGGGTATGGTGGGAGGTATGAAATTTGTGGATAGCATGGGACCTGTGGTTGTGTATGATATGTGGGGTAAGGATGTGTTTGCTGTGGTGTGGGATTGGTGAGGACGTGTAACTGTTCAGGTGCAAGTGTGTGTATAGTGCAGGTGTGTCTACTGGCTGTGATGTTACAGTCATTCCTTCCAGAGCTTGGATACTGACAGCCATTAGTTTTTCGCTCTGGGTCTCTCTCTTCTTTGAGATGTTTTTATCATGTTCTATGGCAGATTCTATGAGGGTATCTATTGTGACTCCCCTCCAGCCAGGCTGTGAGGTCTGAACCCGAGTAACCCGAATCTTGGTTTACTTGGTCTGTTAAGGGAACGTCACCATCCAATACACAATCCGTGACAAATTTTGTCACATCGGTATTACGTAGTAGACAGGCCCTTAACACCACACGCCAATCTTTATTGGCTCATGATAACTACCCAAATTCCTAAAAAATCTCTGACATTTGGCTAGTTCCTTTTTGGGATCGGGGAAATCATTTATGATGGAATTTAGTTCTGCTCTTGTCCAAGGCCAAATCATTACCACTTCCCTCGTGGGCACTACACCGTTCGCATCTGCATTTCCATTCGGAACAGTTATTGTCCAAATGGGATGCAGACCGGTAGCGCTGCTACCTTTGACCTTGTTACCTGGCTGGGGATTTAATCTGCTGCTGCTACGTATGGTATTAACAACTTCCTCTACGGGTGCAGAGGGTGTTAGCACTTCCCTTACTGTTACTGATGGAGATGATGGCACCACTCGTGATGCAGCATTTATCATCTGTACGGCATGGGAAATGGCAGACATTACAATAGGCTCATCATCCACATCAGGAACATTTTCTTTATAGTTGCTTAAGAGAGGGTACAAATTGCTTGTTACATTTTTATGGGTATTTTTGATAACTGTACTTGCACCTCCATCCACATAAGGTGGGGGTGGTGCGCGTGAACTGCTGGCAATACCTTCCACAACGCTACCTTGCTGCACATGCGCGCCATTTTGTGGCTCACCCGCATTGCAATTCAGCGTCGCGGATGTATTCTCTGGCAATGCGCTCGCAATGCTAGTTTGCGTTGCTTGCGCATTTTTAAGCCACGCATCCCCTTCATGCTGCCACAACTTTAAACATTCACAATATTTGACATTTTTCTCTCGGGAGCGCATCAGACTGATGTGATCCCGGACATTATCTAATACATCTTTATCAAAACTACCAATTCTGGGAAACGGTCTAACACTCTTCATCGTCATTTTAAACCATACATCACAATACCTTATTGCATAAGTACCGTACTTAGTATGCATAATACGACGGGCAGATCCAAACGGCGCTTCCATTAGCAGCACATAATTGTCTAACATCTCTATTGTTTGCATGGCTCCCATTCTGAGACAGACAACTCCTACGCTTTTCAATAAAGATTTAAACTGTTGAAAGACAGTCAAGATACTTTCACTTACCTGTGGACGATTTAACGGCAGCGCCCACACACCTGTGAAGATTTGAAGAAGGCTACTCCACCCACCCGGATAAG
The DNA here is from genome assembly GCA_031769625.1 of Taudactylus pleione. Classification (NCBI taxonomy): domain Eukaryota; kingdom Metazoa; phylum Chordata; class Amphibia; order Anura; family Myobatrachidae; genus Taudactylus; species Taudactylus pleione. The sequence goes on along the minus strand of JAUIMM010000226.1, from coordinate 1,336,170 downwards.
ATTTAAGAAGGCAACTTCCACACCTATGGAAGTTTTAAGTCGGCTACTTCCATGCACCTCTCTACAACAAAGACAATATGTACACCTGCTACTGTGTATAGAACGGTAAGCTGCTTACCGAGCGGCTAGCACTTAGCCCTTAAAGGTCATACGGTACCTCTAACTTTAGGGAACAAGTTACCCCTACCAACAAATACTCACTGTTACACACTTTTCCTGCGCAGAAAAGTACACATTAACCCAGATATTGACAACAATTGAAAAGAATGTAAACCTCAATGGCTTTGTTTAAATACGTGGCAGCACGACCGGAAGTACGTATATGCTATTGTGTGACCAGTCGCATACACAATAATGCGACTACCACACAACTGTATGACAACCTTTAGCTGCGTACACAAAAGTGCGTCTTTACTGTGCACAAAACTGCGACTCAGCCGCGTGTTCAATACTGCGACACCCCTTTAAATGTTAGGTTCTATCAAAAAGGAAAACAAACTTTTTCCTCTCTTGTCTCTGGATTCTAGTCAGCGTCCCTGGCTCACATGAAAACGGGTAGTGATCTCTCAGCACCGAGCGGTTGCAGGTAAACCCTGCATGTGGCCACACCACCCTTTGGTGAGAAATCGATAACCGTAAGTGCCGTGTGAGTGGGTAAGTGACTTCACTATGAGCCCCCAACTAAGGATTCTGCCTTTGAACCTTATAAATACCCCTGCCTATACCTTCTAATATCCTTCCTATAAACCTCTAAGGATGATGCTAATTTGCGTATGCAGTCATACAGTAAATAAAGACTCCAGACCTAGAACCTGTGGTTCCAAAGCATAAAGTATTATTCAAGTAAAAGTACAGCAGTTACACGCTATGATCCTCATATAATCTTAGTGCAAAGAGATTATACAGACCCAAGTACAATTATACATACGCAGCGCTCTCTGGTCCAGATGTTAGGCATCAGCAAGAAACCCCTCGTCAATCAGCATTCAGCACGAAGACTAGAAACCCAGGGTCAGAGCACACATATTTATACCCCCCAGAAATAAACAACACAATAGAGAAGTTTGTTGCTTATACCATTGGTCCTAAATGAGAGGGCATATGTTGCAAGGCATTTAACAGGTTGGTTCAAATAGACACGATCCAGCCTCTAACAACTGGGGGTCTCTGGTTTCCCGCCCCATGCAAATCCTAACAGTTGTTCATATAATGTACATTTTGTTGCTTGAAGTCTCTGCAGTCCATAAGTTGAGAATGCATGTTGCGATCTCTCCATCGATATTACCGGAATACTGTAAAATGAGTCAACATCAGTACAATACCAAACATGGCTTACTTATCACGTATAAAACCTTAGTTACGAAATAATCTTTATTTCATAGCAATTATAGTAAATGTGCATACTTGAATCTTATACCTTAAAGCTTATGGAACCTTTTATGTGAATATATAATGTGTGAGTATGTGGGGTTTGATGTAAAGACGCCAGTTAACTTGGGGCAGATGCGTGTGCATGAAGTTAATATTCAGCGTTTTCATACAGGATCTTATGCATTCGCTAATATGCGACTAGTTAACAGCGCAATTGTGCGTATTAATCTGTGTATGAGAACACCTAGCATTGTGGAATGCTGAGTATTATAGTTCCATGACTTGCTCATGCCCCAGCAGCCCCCACCCTTTTCAGGCTCCAAAATACTGGTCTTTGTTCTCCCAGGGCCTGTGTGGATGCAAATTAGCACAGCTACAAGACCCAAACCTCAGATAACACTTTTGGCTTTGAAGGTATTTTATTGTAGGAAGCCTGCTAATGTAAGGTGCTACAAACGACACTCTTGCTGTATTCGAGCAGGGCCACCTGGAGTGAGAGCAGACGTTATGTCAATGAAGCTTGTCTTCACAGGCTAGTTGTCACGTGGCCATTTGCTCTGTTTAGCTAATGCAATCCAATTTTGACATACTGTACAGCCATTTCTGAAATATATCCTTTAGGGGAATTATAATAATATACACACTTTATCCAGAGCACCCAAACTATGTAAAGTCATGAAATGGGCTTTTGATGAATCGCCGTAACTTATGGCGATGGTCACAGATACAGTCGCATGATGCTAATAGTAATATCGCCACATGTACTAAAGTGTGAGTTTATCTAAAATGGCGCTTAGGCGGCCATTCGCAAAATGGCGTCTTGCGGTCTCATTTTAAACTGGTCTTGTCTCAGCCAATTATCCAGCTTTGACAAAATGTACCCAAAGAGTACTTAAAATCAGGTGGTCTGGTTTTCTAGTGCATCAGGTGGTAATCCAGTTGTAAAAGGGCAAATCTAAAAGTAATAGTGAATACTGGTACGTGACTAGCGTGCAGGGGGAGCGGCGGGCCTCAGAGGCAGCTCGGGCACCATAGCAGCTGCACCCTTGGCCCCCACAATATTTACACCACTGTTTGCATGCATGTTAGCAAACAGTGGGGTCCTTTCCAGGATCATGGAATGGGGTTATAGACGAGGACAATGTAAACTGCAGGTGCACTTCAGGGTCCAGTTTTCAAATCTGGCAACGTCCGGTATCCCAGCTAGTTATTTATATTAAAGGTATATTGTGAATTGATGTAAAATAATATTTAGAATTATAATAGAATTATCAATGTTGTCTGCCTCCTCATTCAATGCATAATGTTTGCCCTTATTATACAGATGTTTCCTCATACACTATTGCTACAGTTGTGCCAAACAGTCCTTCTCTGCGCGCCTGGTCCCGTCTGACTCTGCTTGCGCCGTGTCTTTTTTTTTTTTTTGCTCTAAAATGTGTCTTAATGGTTGTGATATTTTTAATTAACTAATTTTATATGTGACACATGAATATCTGTGCGACTGAGTCTGAATCTGTCTACAAAGTGCTACAATACAGCAGCCGCGGGGTTTTTTTTCCATGTCAAGGTCCGTTCAGATTCAGGGCCGTATTCAATTTGAGGCGAAAAGTCCATTTTGGTGAAAAAGTATCGTGGGTGACGTCATTTCGCCAGGCGGAAACTTTTCGCTGTATTCAATTTCAAAGACTTTTTCGCCTAGGCGGAGAGTCAATGCAATGTACCCGGCAGAAAAGTTTCACCAATGAATAGCAGGCGGAAAAAAGTGCAGAATTTAGGTTTTGGGGTGCAACTTTGCAGCCTTAAAACAGTCCCCCAGAGGTAAACTGCGTAATTTTTTTTTTTTTTTATAAAAACACCCCAAAAAAGTACTTTTGTTTTGGGGGTGAAAAAAAACAAAGTTGGGGAACAAAGTTAAAAACTAGCGAAATAGACTCCAGGGGGGTCCCCAAGTATGCCCCAGGTGTTTTTTTTTTTATTGCAGGTGCTCGCGGAAGGTCGATTTTTCACGATTTTTTAAACCTCACTTTAGTAACTTTTAAATATGCTACCCCCCATTTTCAGATACCCCAAATTTGCTGGGACTAATTATTTTCTCTAAAAAAAAAAATGCTAAATGCTATTCTTCACCACTTATGCAAATTCGCTAATTAGAATCTATTGAGAACATTTAAGTACCCCAAATACCTTTAGCAGGCCTATTCGGAGGTATCATAGTGATCCCCCATGTCAGTGCATCTTTTGGGGTATGTCAAGCTGATTTCCCCAAATCTGACAGGACTTTTCACCTGTTTTGGTTTCGTTGGGGGTGGTGTTCGCATCCATTGAAATTGAATATGGTGAAAAGCGGGCGCAGAAAGTGTTTTCTCCAAAAACATGAGATGCAGGCGGAAAGTCCGGGACTTTTCGCCTCAAATTGAATACAGGCCTCAGTCGCACACAAGTGTTGCATATCAAATTAATCATTACTGTCTCAGGAAGTGAATTTATCACATCATCAACGTGTGTTGAAGACTTCGCTTTTTTTTTTTTTTGTCAGTCACCCAGATAGCACAAACAGCTTGCTTTTTGAGCTATTTCACCTTTTACAACCACCTCATTTTTGTCGTCTGGTTTGTGGTGGATTCTAAACCCACCATTTAGTAAATCTTGAGTTTCTATGCTTATAATAGGAATGAGTTCAGTTTTAGCCATTGTTAAAAGGCAGTGAGAGATGGCAGAGAGGCAGCTTTCAATGTTATCAACATAAAGATGGTATTGAAGTCCATAGGAGCTGATGACATTTTCAATCAAGAAGGAGTGGAGAGAAAAAAGGCCAAGGATGGACCCTTCGGGGATACCTACAGGTAGAGAAAATGAGGGGTAGGTGGACTTAGGGGAAGAGTAACAGAAGCTAATGGAGGATATGAAGGAGTAGAGGGTAGTTGAGAGTGTCAAAGGCAGCAGACAGACTTAAGGAGGGAGAAGAGACCCTAAGATTTGGTGGTGAGAAGGTCATTGGTGACCATGGTGAGTACTATTTCAGTGGTATGGAGGGGGAGGAAACTGGATTGAAGAGTGTGTCGAGAAGGGAGTTGGTGGATAGGAATGTTGTAAGGCAGAGGTAGACAATCCTCTCAAGGTAGTTGGAAGCAGAGAGATAGGGCAGTAGCTTCCGAGAATCATGGCAGCGTACAAGACCGAAGCGAGGTCAGAGACGGGCAAAGTGGGGTGTTTAGGCAGCAAAGTTGTCAAGATAATGTACGTTGGATTAAGAAATTTCATTTACCTTTGAACCTAAAAAAAAAAAAATCGAAATTTTTCTGTTTATGATTCGCTGAAATGAAGTGAGTAAAATCTGTTCCTCTGATTGAATAATTTTATTACATTGAACACCCCAAAGATAAGACTTCGGAAAGACATTGGTGTGTAATGCAATGATCATTACTGCGCTGGAGGTCATTTATTTCTCTGTGTTCTGTCCTAGTATGTGAAGATTGGGTGTTTGTTATCCATATGTTGCAGCTAATCTATGACAAAGCAATGACTGAGTGTGATTTCACAAAAGTAACGGCATAAACAGTATTTGATATCTAAATTGTACACATATTCTTTACTCATAAACAATACATTTTCATTATTCCCAGTATTATGCAAGTCATGCCATGAAAAAAACAATCCACATCACGGGCATAATGTTGATCTTGAAGAAAGGCCATTTGGAAAGTGCCAATAACATTGTCCTGCTCCAAAGAAGTGTTAGTATATAAACCAGTATTTTGGATCTTATTGCAAAGGTACCGCAACTGAGCGTCTTGGCTATAAAGGTCCGCATTGGCAAGATTTATCCCACCATATTGTTAAATTGCTGTAACTTAATAAGGGTTAAATACTGAAGGTTTAATGATATAAACTCTGATGGTGTTATTTGAAACTATCAGAGAGCAATATCTTTGTCAGTGTAATCTTGACTCTAGGACTGACCGGAGCCATATGCGGCCTGTACGTACTGACGGCATCCAAGTGATGTAGACATGCGGGCACCACCTTAAGACACTGGTGCAATTTTGAGGGGATGTAGTCAGCATCCCGGCGTGCAGGATGCCGACGGTCTAAATACAGACACCAAAATCCCAACAGGTCGGATCCCGGCATCAGTATACCAACCGGGGTTCTACAGAAATGTGGAAGCAGTGGCAGGGTCTGTAAAGTAGATATTGGATATTTTCTAGTTCTAAATTCCTGTCGCTGAGCTGGGCAGTGACAAGATTGCACAGTCTAAGAAGACTAAGATGGTGCTTGTGCAGTCACATATAGGGACCACACACACCACAGAAACAAAATAACATTCATGGCCCATGGCCATGAATAATATTTTCATTGGGCAACTCAATCTCGGGAATCCTGGGACTGAGATTTTTTTCAATCCTGAATCCCAGGATTGGCTTCCCTAGTCACAAAGAACAGGACACAATCAGGCAGTCACAAGTCTATGTAACAAATTGGTGTTGTAGCGGTGCCCCAGCGTGTTTATCAGCCGTGCTAAATCTCCAGAGAAAGTCACTGAATTTCTTGCTTCCAGATTTCCAAAGGTGTTTGAGTTTTTGGAAATGGGTCTTTTAGATCTGCTTCCTCCTTTCAACCCTTGGAGTTATTTCAGTCATGGGAATTACTGATTCTTATGGGCACCTGACTAGGCAATCCTGATACTTACAAGCACCTGACTGGGCAATACTAATACTTACAAGCACCTTTTTCAAATAGACCATGTAACCTGTGCTCCTTCCGTCGCAAGAGTCCGAAACCAGATTTACACAACCATATGTTATCCAGTTCAAAAATAGGTAGGGCCACCAAGTGCTGGATTCTATTCATGTACTCAAGGAGATAAGAATTATTTATCGGTAAACATGTATTTCAACAAAGATTCCAAAGTCTTTAAACCTCTAATCAGATTCTCACCTTAAATAGGTGAAATAAGTTCCTTGAAAGGTATCTTTTTCTTCCCTTTATGCCAGCAGTTCTCAAACTGTGGGTCGTGACCCCAAAGTGGGTCGCGGCCATCCCAGCTTGGGGTCTCGACTCACATGGGGTCAGGTTGATGACTCCTCTGATCTCTCAGCCAGATCTGAGGAGAGTGAAACCAGTTGAACTGTCTGTTATTTCAGACTCCTCGGATCACTGGCTGAGAGATCCAAGGAGTCATCAGGCAGCCCCGCCCCCACCCCAGTGCTCAGCTTCTCTTGTCTTCCTGCCCAGCAGCAGAAATTGACACACAGGCAGAATACCTCAGCAGCAGACAGACTCAGAGGAGCCAGCTGCCGGACTCTCTCTGCAATCTGTGCAGATGTTGTTAAGTAAGTGCAGCCTGGGGGACCATTGCTGCCAGGGTGGGGGGACACAGAATGTGTGATGATTGCTGTGGAGGGGAGCATGAGGAATGAGGGGAGTGCTGAGCACAGACCCCATGGGGGAACAGGGGAGCACATAGTGTGGGAACTGGAGGGGGGAAACAGAAAATAAATGAATTTATTAAAAACCCACTGCCTCCCCCCTGTCATCCACTGCCTCCCCCCTGAGCAGCACTGCCCCCTCTGTCTTTCTAACTTACTGCCTCCCCCTATCACCCTCTGCCTCTCCCTGCCTCCCTGTCACCCACTGCCACCCTCCGTCTCTCCCTTTCACCCCCTGCCTCCCCCTGTCACCCACTGGTTCTCCCTCTTACCCACTGCCTCCTATGTCACTCTTTGCCTCCCCAGTCACCCACTGTCTTTCCTGCCACCCTCTGGCTCTCTCTGCCACCCTTTGCTGCTTCTTGCTAGCCACTGCCTCTCTCTGTCACCACTTCCTCCTCTGTCACCCACTGCTTCTTGCTGCCTTCCACTGTCTCCTCCTGCAATCCACTCCCTTTTCCTGTCATCCACTGCTTCTCCCTGCCACCCACTGCCTCTCCATCACCCACAGACACCCTCTGCCTCCCCGTTCTTCCCTATTACCCTCTGCCTCCTACATCACCTATTGCCTCCCCAGTTACCCTCTGCCTTTCCATGCCACCCTGCTTCACCCTCTGCCACTACCTGCCACCCTCGTCACCCTCTGGTTCTCCATTACCCACTGATTCCTATGTCACCCTTTGCCTCTCACCGCCTCCCCAGTCACCCACTGTCTCCCCTGCCACCCTATGCTGCACCTTGCCAGCCACTGCCACTCCCTGCCTCTCCATCACCTTCCGGCACCCTCTGCCTCCCCATTACCCACAGCTTCTCCCTATTACCCACTGCCTCCTACGTCACCTATTGCCTCCCCAGTCACCCTCTGCCTTTCCATGCCACCCTCTGCCACCATCTTCCTCACCAGTCACCCGGTTTCTCCCTGTCACCCACAGCTTCTCTTCCTACGTCACCCTTTGCCTCACCAGTAACCCACTATCTCCTCAGTCTTGCAAAGACAGGGGCTTCGAAAAGAGCTCATCCCTGCAATGTGTAAAAAATGAAATGATCGCATTATTGGACACCTTACAGTTTTGTGTCTCCCTAGTGTTACTGTGCATGAGCGGTCTGCTGACCACACGTGTGGCAGTCATTCTGCAGTAATATGCTGGGGTCCTGTAATAATTTTTATTGTTAGACGGGGTCCCAGAGCAAAAAAGTTTGAGAACCCCTGCTTTATACCATCAGCATATATTCACAAATGGGGAAGAAACCCAATGCTGGTCCTTAGTGTATGGACATCAGTCTCCAAAGCAGACAAACATGGAGAAAGAAATCTCTCATAGTGCTTTAAAAGTTTAACAAACTATTTTATTACATAACACACAAAAAATCAAACAGTAAGATTGCTTCGTACCATATAGAGCCTTCCGAGAAAGGCACACGTGAAATGAGTTGTGACAAAAAGACACCCGGGTTTACCACTCCTCCTTTGCACGTGAACCTTCACAGGATCTCCTATGGTCACAGACGGGGCGCACACCTCCGCCTAAGTGTTTCGGACCCAAGTCCTTTGTCAAGGTGTATAGGAGGTGTGCACTGGTGGCCATATTTAAACCTCTAGCAGATCATGCGATGTTCCACTTTGCTCTGCTCGTTTATTACTGAAAACATAATTTAATTAATTCATTTTTGTTTTAATTATGTTTTCAGTAATAACACATACTGCTAATGGTAATCTCCAGGAGGATCCATCACTGTGCACTTTATTCTGTTATTTGCACATTCACCATGTGACATGATTTTTTGTATATTATTTTATCTGTGGTATTTTATAACCTGTTTCACCCATTAGATATGGTTGTATACATATCTAATTATCTTGTTTTACAATAAAATCCCCTTTCTTTTATCTTGAAGGCTTATCATACCTCATTAAGTCTAAAGGTGATATATATTGTGTATAAAGAATTACATTTAACATATGTCAATTGGGAGCGCTCTCTGTCTCATAGATAATACTGTTTCTATATAATCAATTCCGGGGTCATGATGTATAACCCAATTTCTATGAGGAAGTAAGCTGAATACCGCTTGTTCACTGCGCTTTCTTATCACCAATTATTTTTTTGTCTTTAACGTGAGCAATACTACTACACATATAGTACTAACTGGGCATTTCTCCAACAAATGTGGATTTGACTGGACATTATTGCGGCAAATTAACACAATATTGGGCAGTGCTCCTACAAATGGGCAACTAAATTTGTGTGTAGGATTTAAAGATCATCGGGAACACACCTGTTTAGCTGACATCTTGCAACAGTCTGATCCCCTCATTTCAGCTACTCAACCCATACTCTCACTTCAGAGGGCACACTCTTGTTTGTCTGGCAGCTGCTGCATTTGCAACACAGCATGGAACTATGGAATGTAAAGAAATGACCGCCCTGGTCCAAGCGTTGGCTATCAACCAACTAGTTTTACCGTCGATTGGAGACCACCAATGGTGTATATCATTGGCGATGTCCCAACGGCTAATACCAGATGCATTATGTGCATGTGCAAAGTAAATCCAGTGATGGCTCAATCATCAATGCTTTTAAACCATCGGTTAGAAACCATCAACCATTGATGGTCAACCCAATGCAGTCGCACTGTGGAGTGTGAGGGAAAAGAGCTTATGAAGAGGAGGTAGAGGTAATGCACTGCAGCATTTGGTTTCAAGACACCATATCAGCCCGATATCGTGCAAGTGTGTACCCATCCAAACACTAGGTATCTTAGGCATTTCTCATTTATTTTATATTTGACTTTATAATGTACTGTATAATTAGACAAAATAATAATTTGTCATCATTCCAAAATATATATATTTACAGAGAGACTTAATTGGCAAAACCACTCAAATGCGGTGGTTTGTGAAACCACCGGTTAGCTAATAAACCTCTAAGACTAGTGGTTGATGCTATAACAAGAATAATAGTAACATGCTTTAGGAAAATAATCCATTTCCAAAAAAAAAAAAAAAGGACGGGCCAATATGTGTGTTTCTGCAAAACTATAATCAAGAACAATTTACTGTTATAAGGTTGTTGTCTTTTTTCATCAATTGTCCCTTTAGTGTCTGTGCTAATGCCATTGTGTTATTTGCTGAAGAGCAGCTAGACCAGCAATAGAGAGTCATTACTATGTGACTGATGCCAGAGTAAGCATAGAGTACTGAGCAAACATGCAGGGTCAGCACCAAGTAAATATTGATAAACTGCGGTAATACAATGCTGGGATGACAGAGATGCTGGCTAATTCATACTGCTCTCAAATATTTGACTCTTATCTATATACTATTATTAGTTAGCAGTTCCCAGTCATCATATGCCATTATGCCTTTAGAATGTAAGCTCTTACGTGCAGGGCCTCTTGTGATTCTCCTTACTTTACTTTCATCTACTTATTACCCCCCACCAGGGCACCTAACACTTGGCTGCTTACACTCTGTTGCATATCTAGGTGTTATGGTCACTAATGTAGCAATCAGTGTATATTATCCATGTCCTTGTCCTATATTGTATTGTGCTATAAGTCACTTGTCAAATTATTTGTTTATGTACTATGTAAGGCGCTGCGGAACACTTGTGGCGCCATATAAATAGAGGATAATAATAATTATGTAACCTGCTGCTACTTGGAATATAAGTATTTACCTGTATGTATTAAGGCACAGTTTGCTGTACTCTGCATACAAACATTAACCTACAGTACGTGGTGAAAAATGGTTTAACAAATCACACTTTCAGAGCATTAATGATATCTGCCCAGGTCTGTGTTACCGAACTGGCAAAACCAGAGTTGGCTGGTTTAAACAACCTTGGTTTACAAAAAAAAGAAAAAAGAAAAAAAAACTTTTTTTTTTTTTTTTTTATTATTATTATGCTGTGAACGGTATTGTTCCACATTCTTGTTGCTTGTGGTCTTTATCTGAGTAAGCTGAACCAATGCAGTAAATCACACACACTACAAAGATATAGGGAGGATGAACCAGTTAAAAGGCGTACTAATTCTGCCTTGTATCAAGCGAAAGGTGCCTATCCACTAGCAGACAGGCAAAAGACTGCACGATTACGACATTGTACTCGTGCAATCGTTTGTCAGACTGTAATGTGCCTACACCGAACGAGCAGTTCTTCAGTGTGGGCACAATCAATCATCCGCAAACATGCTGAACCTGACGTTATCGTCAGGTTAACCAGCATGTTTGCACAATGATAGATGTTTAAAAGAACACTTTTTTAAACAAACTGCAAACGATTATCAAACGATCGAATGTTATTGTTGTCGTTCAATAGCTCATTTTAATCGTCTAGTGGATAGGCACCTTAAGACTTCTCCCCATCAATCCCATAGGGCAGGAAAAAAAGCACAGCTTACATTCTCAATCTTAAAGAGTAAACACCAACACATAAAACAGGCAAAAAACAGAGAAACATCTCATGGTTTAATCTCCATGTTTACCTTGGTATTTCAATTCAAAACCTTCAATCCTATTGAGATGAGTGCTAGAAAGAAAGACTTAGGGCCAAATGTAATAGGTCACGAATGAAAGTAAAATTTCAACTCGCACTTTCTGTGTAATAGGCTGTGAACTTTTCAGCTCGAGGCTACTACACTATGCGAATCTATACAATTTTTTTCCTATGTAAACTAACACCTTTTAATGCGACTAGCATTAAAAGGTGCGAGTTATACAGAAGCCATCACAGATCAATGAGATCTGTGAAGGCTTCTGTGTATTTAAAAAAAAAAAAAAAGTTGCGCGCCCCCTCCCTGAAGCATAACCAACACTGGGCTATATAAAGCCTGTCCTGGTTCTAAAAATGCAGGGGCCAAAATGCGTAGGGGACCTCTGTATAAAATACCAGCACAGGGCTTTTTTGAGCCAGTCCTGGTTGTGGAAAAATGGGACAAAACAAGCAGGGGTCCCCTGTAATTTCCAGAACCAGCACCGGACTCTTTCTAGCGGCGGGGGGGGGGGGGTTTAATGCCACAGCCAGGTAAAACCTTTCACCGGTTTCCCCGGCCAAAGCATTACCCCTGACCGCTAGTCAGTCCAGGCTGGGGATCCCTGGGAAGGTGGTGACCCCTCCAATAAAGGGGTCCTCCTCTCCAGGGCACCCCAAGCCTAGTGTGATAGCCCGGGGCTATCCCCGGCACCTCTGGTTGATAGTGTAAATGTGTTGTGTGAAAATTATAAGTTAAAGTATAGTTTTTTAGCTGTGGTACTACTCATCCCAGCAAGCCTCCCCCGCATGCTGGTACTTGGAGAACCACAGCATCTGGGGCATTTCGGGCCCGCTGGTACCTGTAGTTCCACAGCCAAAGAAATACTTAAAAAAACACAACACACACACCATGTCAGTAAAAGTTTATTATATCCCTGATGCCATCATGTCCCCTTGCTTGTCCAGTAAGAATCCATCAAGGTACCTTTAAAAGAATATATATTATATTTCCTTAGTGTTCCTGGCCTACAGCACCATACTTACCAATTCTCTCACATCCACTGCACTTTCTATTGTTAGATTTATGGTTCTACCTGTCAATACTGCTTTTTTTACTGTATCCCAACTTATTACCATCCTCATCCCCTTCACCAGTTCAAGCATCCCTAAAGCTCCTGTAACCTCATCCACATATCTCCTCTTCCAGCCGTCCCCTTCTCGTGCAGCCTCAAAATGCCAATATAGCTTGCAACAAGCTGCCCCTCACAAATGACCTCTTCAGCTCTAACTCTATCAACCTACTCGCTATAACGAAAACCTGACCTATCTTCTACTGACCCCATCTCTTCAGCTGCCTTATCCTATCGGGTATCTACCTTCAGACCCACTGAAACTGCCCTCACCAGGGGCACCATTGACCTCCTCATGACCAAATCCAAAGGCCTATTCTGTATTCCTTGACCTCACAGCAGCATTTGACACCCTTCTCCAAACCCTCCATTCCAGTGGGCTCAGCTCTCTCCAGGTTCATCTACTAATTTCCTAACAGCTCCTCCTCTGTATCTGCACAAACCTTCACTTCCCCTCCACTTCCTCTTACCACTGGAATCGCCCAATGATTCTGTGGATGCATTCTGTATGTCATACCGGAAGCATTTTGTTATGCAGAAAGTGTTTATTACAGGAAATGTTTTTGCAGTGATTGTTCAGGTGCAGCTACAAGTAGTAAATACACACTTCTGCATCTCTCCAAAGTCTTGTGGTAATTTGCACACAGACCACATTGCATGGTGTCAGAGGTCTGAATGTGTTGGCACTAAGGTCTTGGATGCATAGATCCTCTTTACGATGCCATCGTGGATGCATGGCTAAAGTTCAAGAGGAATGGCGCATATACTGCTTTGCAGTGTGCAGGACTCTTAAGCCGGGTACACACCTATACATTCGTCTGGGCGTTCTTTCAATATCAAGACAACAGCCATTGGATTAGATAGGTGTGTATGCTGTCCCAATGCAGGAATGGCTCGTTAGCGATACTGGTTATATACTCTAAAAAGTTTGCTCCCACTCCCATATCATATGTGTAGACACTGGATTAATATTTCCTTACTTATTTCCCTTTTTGCAAGGGTGTTTCCGCACTTATGGACCACCCTGTGTATATATATATATATATATATATATACCGCCAAATGTCCCGCACTCTCAACTTAGACATGACATCTTCAGGGTGCTTCCAAGGACAACTAGGTCCCAAAATAGAGCTGGATTTCCTAAACGGAAGGATGCACTCACTGTTTTTTAAAACAACTTTTAAAGTTTATTCATCTTTAGACATCTCGGTGAAGTGAATAAAATTCTGTGTTCATGGTCGACGTTTCGGTACAATCATGTACCTTTCTCAAGACCTCAATTCAACAAAGTCATATATGATAAACACTGGAAACCGGATATAACAATATCTGTGAAACATGAAAAAAAACATACAATAACCTGTCTATCAGGCTCCTATATGTCAAATGTGACTGAATTATTATCAATCACTCATGGCCTCCGCCATACCATTAACCACCAATTGTACCGAAACGTCGACCATGAACACAGACTCTTACCCATTCCACTGAGATGTCTAAAGAGGAATAAACTTTAAAAGTTGTTTTAAAAAACAGTGAGTGCATCCTTCCGTTTAGGAAATCCAGCTCTATTTTGGGACCTAGTTGTCCTTGGAAGCACCCTGAAGATGTCATGTCTAAGTTGAGAGTGCGGGACATTTGGCGGTATTCAGAGTATTATTGATTATCAATATATACATTTACTGACACCCAACAACATATTTATATGTATTTATGTATATGTTTGTGAAAGTGATTAACATGATATCTGCTGACTATTGGTTGGTTTTCAGTTAACTGCATTCTATGTTTATATGTATTGGTCAGTTATAAATTTGTATTATTGGATTACTGTTGAGATTGCACATTGAAAATCAGATATTGTGCATAGAGTTCTTTTAATTATCATTTTCAATACTATACTGTAATATTGGTGACTAGTCCTTGTTGATATTTCTATATAATTTATTTTTGTATACTTTGATATCATGGCTTATGGAGGTTCAGGCCTACTGGATGAGGGTCTTCTCTCCCAAGCAGAAAGTGGGGCCTTATCATTTACTGATGATGAAATCAGCAAAGAACTATTTGATAAATTGGATTTTAGCACATTGCCAGCAGAAACATCTGCTGACCTATTCTATAGATTATTGAGGTTACAGAGGAGAGAGGTTGATCTTCAATTACATGGTCAGTTTCTTTCGGAATATCATCGCCGTAAACAGATCCCCCAAGGGTTCAGGATACATAATGTTCCCACATTAGGGAGAAATAACCCTGTGTTTTGTAGTAGATGGTGTGCGATACTAAATAAATTCTCATTAGATTTGTTGATACTTGTAATTGAAGAGGTGGGTTGTGAATTACAGAAAGTCAAAGTGGAAATAGAACAAGCGAAAATTGTGACTATACCCATACTGCATGACGACAAGGGTACTAATTGGCTAGAGAGACTACAAACACAGGTAGAGACATATAAAAGGGATTTAACATCATTTAAGCGGACGAAACTAGATGCAGTGACATCTGATTACCAGAAACATACTGTGTACCGCTGGCTATTAGGTGATAATTCACAATCCAGATCCAGACAATCAAGGAATATTTCCAGGTGCAGACAACCTCTGCAAATCCCGCTGGAATCAGGGTCGTCGTTTTCAACCTCCGATACTGAGGCTAATTATGGGACACAGAAATCTAGTAGTCATTTTTTAGATGTTGGACCCAACCAGGATCAGATTCCCCCCGAGTTCAACGAAGAAAGAGTCGGAGACCACACCCGAGGCGGGGTGGGTACAAGGAGACGACATCAGGGAAGGTGGATTTGAATGTGGTTTTCAATCTTTCAAGCAGTAACCTGGATGAAATACAGCTAAAAGTACTAGCCAAGGGCCTTTCATTTGTGCCTACCTATAGACATAGTGAGTTTAAGAGTTCCATCGATTTATATAAATTTGGTAGATCACTTAGATTGAAGGAATTCTTCTCTAACAAAAGTAATATAGTCAACACTAAAAAATTTAAAAGACCATCTGCCTTTGATCCACCCACCAACAATGCCAGTCTCAAAACGTTTTATAGGCTTGTCAATCAAGACATCAGGTCAACTGTTGCACCTAGGATATTTAACAATCTGAGTGCCTTGGAAGATAAGGCATTACAGTCCTTGGTCAAGAATCCCAATTTAGTTATTAGATCTGCCAACAAGGGAGGAGCAGTGGTTGTGCAGGATTGGGTTGACTCTGGCACAGAGATTATGTCACAGTTGGCTGACAATAACACTTATGTTAATGTGGCCCTGAGAGCAGTGGATGAGATTAAAACTCAGGTTGATGTTGTACTAAGTAATGCCAGGATACAGGGATGGATTGATGAAGATGAATTAAAATTTTTGACAGCTGACAACCCACAATGCCCTATTCTGTACACATTGCCGAAAATTCATAAATCAACAGTAAAACCACCCGGCAGACAAAATATCTCTGCGCAGGGATCGGTTCTACAACCACTAGCGATCTTCATTGACAATGAATTACAACCACTAGTGCAACATTATCATACCTACCTGAGGGATACTGGGCGCTTGTTACAATTGTTGAGTGACATTGGAGATCTTAATGATGTCTTTTTAGCAACTTTGGATGTGAAGTCACTTTATACTGTTATCCCTCACCATGAATCTTTGAGAGCGGCTTTAATGACTAGGATGTCTAAGTGTATCCCTACAGAGTTTTTGATCGAACTGGCGACACTGGTACTTTCTAAGAATCATTTCCAATACAAAGATAAGTTTTATCTTCAAATATCAGGTACGGCAATGGGATCGAACTTGGCACAAATGTATGCCAATCTGTTCATGGCTGGATATGAGAAGGAACATATTACCTCTAAGTATGGCGATAACATCAAATTCTACAGCCGATTCATAGATGACATCTTTTTGATATGGCAGTGTACGAAGGAAGGATTCAAACAAATGGTCATTAATTTGAATACACTTGATAGTCCAATATGTTTTACGTATGAGATTGATAGTAGATCTATCAATTTTCTAGATGTTTCTATTTGTCTATCTGAAGGTAAACTAGCTACCTCACTATTTAGGAAGCCGACAGATAGGAATTTGGCATTGTCACCAACAAGCCACCATCCAGTGGCATTGAAAGAAAATTTGCCAGTATCACAATACCTGAGGATCATGCGAATCAATACTACAACTGAAATGAGGGAAATCCAGTTGAAAGATATGACAACGAGATTCCTTGAAAGGGGCTATCAGCAATCCACCTTATATAGATGCCTTCAGAAGGTGAAACAAATCTTTATGACCCCTCTAGATAAAGACACTAGAAACAAGGACCAGCGTCTGATTTATACCACTACATATGATGGAAAAGCAAAGTACATTCAGAAATCGATAAAAAAACATTGGCCGATTCCACAAAGTGATAAAACGTTACCTTTTCAACATATGGCATCCCCTATGATGGCATACCGAGGTGGTCCCAATCTAAATCAGATGTTAATGAGGCCCACCCTGTATCCAAATAAGAAGAGTGAATTATTGTATTTGTTCTTATCAAGACCAGGAAGTTACTCATGTGGAAGTTGCATAACCTGCACTTCCATGATAGTGGGTCCGTCTTTTCCGCATCCACACTCAGGTAGTAAGATTGCCATTAAGTATAGGTTGCATAGTGCATTAGATAATTTGATCTATATTGTTATTTGCCCCTGTGGCCTATATTATGTAGGCCTCATGACACATCGCTTTAGAGACAGGATGGCGAACCACCGAGCCTCTATTAGGGCAGCCCTGTACACTGGCAAAAGTGATAAACCAGTTGCCAGGCAATTTTTGGAAAAAACTCATCAGGCGGCAGCCCTAAGATGTAAATTAATTGATTAGATTCCTCCAAAGCCAGGCTGTGATAGGCTCTTAAGTTTAAAAAGACGAGAGAGCTTTTGGATCCATAAACTTGATACAGTCATACCAAGAGGTTTAAACGAACACAATCCTTTGAGTGTGTTCTTGTGAGTCTTTATAGGAATGAAAATCATACTTTGTTTTACAATATTACGGTATCAGTTTTCTCATAATACATTTTTAATTATTTATACAGTAAGATTTAGGATTTTGGTTGGTATTTTATTTTATCACATGTATAAATAGGCAGTTCTCTGATATACTTAGCCACACGGGGTTCACTATTTAATGCATTGATTGTATCTATCATTATATGTTAAAATTGGTGTATTGTATACTTAATGTACTAAACTTGATTATCATGTTGTTTTTCATTTTTGCATTACTAGATACCTTGGTGTTAGTCGTATCAGGTTCCTATAACGTCATTAACACATCATATCTTTGTCTCATTGTGTAGGCTTAGGTACACTGCTGGCACACATTCCAGATTTGTGCTCTGTTATATAGCGTGAGCGCGTTGCCTGGATACTCTTTGTTTGCATACTACTGTGAATAGCCAGGGCGCGTTGCCTGGATACCACCCTTGTGCTTGCGTGTCTCTGTGACATGTGGAAGCGGATCTCACTAAGACCATGCGCTTCCGGTCTGGTAGCTTTTAGCCGCAACTGACCGTTGCTTTACCAGCATGGCAGGGGCTAATGGGAGCCTCGTCACGCCAGAGGCACGCGGGTGTTTTGTTTGCTTTCAGGCATACTATTTCAGGTAAGCTTGCATGTATAATGAACGTGGCTATAGGTCCTGTTTTCTACTGTGCCACTGATATAATCGTGGTGATTACATTTACAGGTTTTGATGTCCTCCTATGAATTTCTTTAGTCTGGCCACACTCTGCGAGCTCATGTGGAGGTATTTATATGTGCATTTTGTTATCACTGCTGTGATTGGGTCTCCATTAGCGGCAGTTTGGATAGTAATGCTATAGCAGGAGTTTTATCTCCGTTATTAGTTGTGAGCCTTAATTATAAATTATATATATGTATTTAATATTTAGATTATCCCCGATTGTCTATGCCTTGGTTTCAGTGGAGCACAGGTATGCAGTCTTTTCACATGTTATAACATGTGGTGTCATGTTGTATGCTGTGGGTGCACTTATTTATATTTTGCTCACACATTGGTGGTTAATGGTATGGCTGAGGCCATTAGTGATTGATAATAATTCAGTCACATTTGATGTATAGGAGCCTGATAGACAGGTTATTGTATGTTTTTTTTCATGTTTCACAGATATTGTTATATCCGGTTTCCAGTGTCTATCATATATGACTTTGTTGAATTGATGTCTTGAGAAACGTGCATGATTGTACTGAAACGTCGACCATGAACACAGAATTTTATTCACTTCACCGAGATGTCTAAAGATGAATAAACTTTAAAAGTTGTTTTAAAAAACAGTGAGTGCATCCTTCCATTTAGGAAATCCAGCTTTATCTCTCTCTCTCTATACATACATACACACACAGTATATATATATATATATATATATATACATATATAGATTGTAACAGGGTCATAGTAAATAGGTCACATGATAGGCAGGTTCACGGTGAAACAGTGCCTTTTAATTGTGGCAGACAATGCACTTTAACATACACTGGAGGCTGGACTAACAGGCACAGTAATTAGACATGCAGATGTTTGTAAATGACCCAGCACCAAAGTTCTAGTGTTCAGTCTGCTGTGGTAGAATGCAGCCACAATCTGCTATGCTCCTTAGCACAGCCAGTTCAGAAAAGTCCCTGGCATTAATGAGACTCCGACATACTCGCTGCCCGCTATTTGGCATCAGTTCCCATAACACCAGGTGGATGAGTGTTTTAAACCCTTCCTATTATCCAGTGATGACTTCCAGCTGGACCTGTGCAACCCGGAAAACCCAAACCTCCACTGCTGCTGCAGACTGTACAGGCTTTGCTTTGGTCTCCCTTGGAGGGAGCTGATCTCACAGGAATGTGGGTAATTCAGGTGAGAGGCAACCCCACACACCACACCCTCCCACACCCTTTTCACTGTTCCAAGCTTGGGGAAGTGCACATCTTTCTTTGTGATGGACGACACCATTCAGCTTTTTCAAACTTCCGGGACAATGCATCCGCATTTCCATGTTGCGCTACAAGCCGATGTTGTACAACAAATTTATATTGTTAAATGGTCAAGAACCAATGCGTAACCCTGGGGTTGACCTCTTTGTTGAGGTGCATCCACTTCAATGGTGCGTGATCCGTGACAAGGACAAACTCTCTTCCCAGGAGATAATACTTTAGGGCTTCTACTGCCATTTTATCGCCAAACATTCTAGCTCGACTATAGTGTACTTTGTTTCTCATGGCAGCTGTTTCCTACACAAGTAGAGAATCAGCTTCTCCACAACCGCTATGGACTGTAACAAAATAGCTCCCAAGTCTGTCGTGGAGGCATCGGTTTGCAGGAGAAAGGATTTCTGGAAATCAGATCCCTGTAGGATCAGATTGGAATACAGGGTCCTCCTATTATCTTCCCATGCTGCCTCAGCTTTTGTGGACCAGAGGATTCTTCCAGCTGAGCCTTCTTAATGGTTTCAGTCAACTGTAAAGCTCTGGAGGCAAAATTCGGAATTCGGCGGTAATTTCCCAACATGGATCAGATACTGAGTTTCCTCAGATGGAGGACTGAAGGCGTGAGGTAGGTCACGGGCCAGGGGATTGCAGAGTATGGTAGGTGAAGGACCTGTGTATATGCCTTCCTTATCCACCAGTACCAGATGTTGATGAGACCTGACAAAAGGAGCGGAATCTAACTTACCGGGAGGTGTCCACCAGTGACCCCCTCTAGTTGGGATTTGGGTTTAGAGAATATGATGGTTATTCTATGTATACCACAAACCGAATTTTAAATAATTTAATTACCTTGGTAAATGAATATGTGAATAAATCTGCATTGACGGAAGCAGAATTAAATTTTATTATTAATCTGGAACCATCGATACCTATTTTATATATTTTACCAAAGGTCCATAAGGATATTTTAAATCCTCCAGGAAGACCCATTGTGTCTGGGGTCAACTCAGTAACTGCAAACCTCTCTGAGTTTATAGATTATATTTTACAGCCTCTGGTTTTAAAGAATTGGTCCCATCTTAAAAATACATTGGATGTATTATATTTATTAAGAAATGTTGATTGGCAAGATGACTATTTTTTAGTCATGGCCGATGTAGGCTCGTTATATACAATTATCAAACACGAGCTTGGCCTAGAAGCAGTCACATGATTTTTAGAACAAAGTGATCTTAATTTAGAACTCCAGGAATTTTTAAAGAAAGGTGTTAATTTTATATTAGAAAATAATTATTTTCATTTTAAAGATTGTTTTTGTTTGCAGAGGGTTGGCACAGCTATGGGCACCATATTCGCCCCTAGTTATGGCAATATTTTTACGGGCGTGTGGGAAACTAGACATGTGTGGAATAGTAAATTTGGTGTCCTGGGCTAGATACATCAACGATATTCTATATATGGAAAGGTAATCGTCAGATGTTGGATTCCTTCTTCAAAGTTTTATATCAAAATGATTATAATATCAAATTGACCTTTGAAATTAGTGATATAATTGTCAATTTTCTAGATCTAACCATCTATGTGCAAGATGGAAAACTATTGACCTGCAATTTTACAAAACCTACAGACTCAAGTACATATATCGAAGCAACCAGTTGCGATCATTCTAACTGGCTAGATACAATCCTGGACAGCCAATTACAGAGACTGACAGATGAGAAAGTATTCAATGAACAATATATTAATATGATGGACTGCTTTATAAAAAATTTAAAATTGAGATGGCCATGGTCAAATGTAGCAATTTAAAAAAACAGAATCTATTGGAACAAAAACCTAAAAGACGGACAATAGCTTCAATTTATCCTTTATTACGAAATTTAACACAATATAGACAAATAGAATCCATTATAATAAAACACTGGTCCATCTTGAAGGGAGATCCAATTTTAAAACCATTTGTCCCCGAGAGACCTAAATTTATATACCATAGAGTGAAAAATATTAAAGATAAAATCATTAAAAGTGCCCTCTCACCTCCTATAGGTTAAGGAAGAACCTTAACACAGGGATTCCATAGATGTGGCCAGTGCATGATGTGTAAATCTGCCAAAGGGGAAAGAAAATGTGTGGAGGTGAAGATAAATGGTACAAATCAAACAATTACAGATTCTGTAACTTGTAATTAAAAAAAAAAATAAAAAAAAAAATAAAAAAAAAAATTATTATATCAGTTGTAAATGCAGTATTTTTTACATTGGAAGAACCTCGAGACCCCTAAAAGTGAGACTGGCGGAACACCTCCGCAACAAAAAGAAAGGTCTGATAACACATGCACAATCAGCCCACTTTAAAGAAATCCATCATTGTGATATTAAAGAAATAGGAGAATTTGGCATTTTAAAACAATTTAAGGGGAGCTGGAGAAATAATAATCTCACCAAAGAATTGGCAAAAGCAGAAATGCACTCCATTTATACCCTCAAACCTTATACCCAGGAGGGCTAAATAAAGACTTTGAGGTGAACTGGTTTTTATATTAAATTATTTTTAGGTTTTTATGTATTTATAATTCTGAATATCATGTGTTTTACATTGGAGTTTTTTTTATACATTATTATGTGTCTTGTATTTATATTTGACAAGTGACCCAGTTCTGTTTACCATTAGTAAAAATGGCGATTTTAGTCTTTTTCATCCATTAAGGCTAATTCAGGATGATTACATTTCTCTGACTCCCACAATGGAATGTAAATTGTCACATGCTAAAGGAATAAAGGGACACCTTTGAGCTAAGGAGAATGGACATGAGAAACTTTTATTCTCTCCATTGAGATGCGGGAGTACAAACTACATTTCCCACAATACTTTGCGACCTTTATAGCACAACTTCCAGTTTTCATGTCCAATATGTCACTCCCGGTTGAGCATACGGATACTGAGGTTCCTCCTCTCATGCATAGAGGTGGGAAGAGTTTTTTTCAGCTGCACAGGAAGAGAACCATGAATTTTCTACGAACTTTATTTATAGTTCACATAGAACTTTAGGACAGACATGGCCCGGAGGTAACGGGTCCGGTAACTTCCAGTTTCGGATTTTGAGATTATTTACATTTTTTTATATATATTTTTTAGATAGTGAGGCTATTTTATGTATAGTTAGGTTAGGTGATCATACATGCTAACTGTTGGATTTGTATTGTTTATTGTATATTGTGATGGATATGGTCCTCCCAGTTATCAGGTAGTAATTGATAGGGGATATAAGGAGGCTCTCAGAGTAGAACCCTTATTGCTTTGACAAAGACCTCCGGAGAGGTAGAAACGTGTTGGCTGGAGAGTGGGGAATCTGTTTGGCATTCTACCTGAATCAGTGTGGAAGACGTCCCTGGAAGGTGACTGTGGTGAATCCCGGGTATTACAATCATCCTTCAGCTTACTACAGGCTCTGTTGTGACTTGATTCTGGTACGAAGCCAACTTCACTAACGTTGGTGTTTTTTATGTATGTTTTTATGACTATTTAATCCCGAATTATATACAAGGGCTGTATGTTGTTCATATGTATTAAACTTTGTACAAAATTTATTTTTGGAAATCTATGATTTGAAGTATTTTCCTTATATAATAAGAATATTTATCTCTATGGCACATATTATAAGATTGGAAGATATTTTATTTTTTAAGGCTGTCTTTGTAGAAGTGTCTGCACTAGATTGTTCCTTTTGTCTTGCTTTACATGTATTTGGAGCACACTGTTGGTACCAATTTGTGGACGATTTTTAAGAAGACTACTTATGCACTTGACTAGGAAAGATAAGTAAATCGTCTTATATACCACTATGTAAATAGGGGGCACTCAGTTACAACTACTTCTAAATTCCTTTTGTTTCAAGGGATTTGGGTTTAAGCTGCACCTGGTACACAGGTCACGGCCCTTTGGTCAAGTATCCGGCACTAGTGGGAAAAAACAGAAGAACACAAACTCAGGAAGACACCAGAGATGCGCAAGGAGTATATATCAGTAATCAATACACAGAGGAAGACCTAGATGCAGGATAGTGTACAGAGGGGCAATGTAGCCAAACTTAGAATGATGCTCTGGGAATCCCGACATAGACTGGAGCAATAAGGGCAATGGGGATCCAGACGCTAGGTGATGAAATAGGTACACTGTGATTCCAGTCTCCTGAAGATAAGTAAGTACACAGAGGATCCAGACGTAGGAATGAGTACTGAGTGCACTGTGAATCCAAACACAAATAGTGTACTGAGGGCCTGATTCCGCAAGGAACACCAGGATGCAGACGCACGCCCCCGTCCACTGCGAGAATATGCTAATTAATGCATACGCACAGAGACCGCAGCACAAATTGCAGACGCCCAGTCCTATATTAAGCTGCCCATCTCCCTTTACTCACAGCCTGATCAGCATGCAAGATAGCACAAACGTCAGTAACATCAAGAACCATTAGCATAATGGTGGTTGACCTGATCTGTCGCAGCATTTTGCCTGCTTCCTGTGTACAGCTTATGGTATGGCTGCGTATGCTGCTGCACTGCTTTGATTATGCACACCCCTAAAACACTGTACAAATGCACAGACACGCCTGCGTTTGCCCGTCCACCCCCACAAAATGGCACTTCCTGTCAATCACTTTTCTCTGGGTCGGCGTTGCCTCTGCACATGCAGTACCCATCGCAAAAGCTAGTTTGCGCAAGCGCACTGTGATGCATGTGCAGGGCTAAAGCATCGGCTGAGTGCATGCGTTCTCTCCTGTGCGTTCCTTGCTGAATCAGTGCACTGTGAATCCAGACACAATTTAGTGTACTGAGGGCCTGATTCAGACCCGATCGCAAGGCTACGTTAGCATGCAGTTTGCGGATGTTTGCAATTTGCGCATGAGTACAAGATGCAGTGCGCGTGCGCAAACCAGTCACTACGATCAGGAAGCGATCGCACCCAGTACACAGATGCTCCGCAAGCATGAGTGACAGGACGTGCCATTTGTGGGTGGTGGCAGGGGGTGGTCAATGGTAACAGGGGTGTGGTGGTGCGAACGCAGGCGTTTCTGTGCGTCGGAACACCATTTCAGGGATGTGCATAATTAAGTTGCATCGTCAGCATACACATCAGATGGATGAATTACACTCGCAGTGCTTGCGGTATTGTATGGTCAGCCACAAGTGGTGCGTATCGGTCAGATGTCAGCCGATGTTACCGATTGTTTCATACACTTCTTGGAGATGAAGTATGTTACTAAGGGAAAGAGGGCATCTTGTGTCAGGCTGGTGGGCGTCTAATTTCATACCGCGATCACATGTCAAAACATAGTGGGCATGCTAATGTCTTGCTAGCGATCATGGGATTTGCATACTTTGGCCTCGGACAGCTACGTGCGAACGCAGCCTTGCGACCAGGTCTGAATCAGGCCCTAAGTGCACTGTGAGTAAAGACATGTACTGAGTGCACTGTGAATCCATACGCGTGGAGAGCATGGGCAAAGACACTGGAAACTTATACTGGATGAAGTACTGAGTGTGGAAATCCTGTTACCGGGAGAACACAAGCGGAGGTAGCTGGTAGTAAAATTAAACAAACTCGAGAAAAAGATAGTACACATGGGTATAAAGACTTGGAACTCCCTAGGAGATGCCTAGATAATACTGTAGCTGAGAGTCCTGCCGCAGAAGTATGATCATAGGACGCTGGAGGCCTAGACGTGGCCAAACACAGAATTATGAAGCTGGACGTCCGGACATAGGTAGGAACCCGGAGTGGCCCTGGAAACCAGACGCAGGCTTGCTCGAATTAGCACTGATAAGAATACACAGTGAGTAGTCTCTGATAGCAAATATAACTTGAACAAGAACAAACAAGGTATCACAGTCACTAGGGAAGCGAAGTTGAACAGCCACTTCCTGCTCTGGAGTGAGACTAAATACCCCTAGGTAGCTGGTCATTGGATCAGAGGATCAGCTGAGTGACCGCACGGCTACCATTGGGAGAGACTAGTCAGGTGATATGGACCAACATGGCTACGCCCATGCCCGCTACCATGGGAACCAGGACGCATGCATGGAAGCCCTAGCAGACCCCGGGGAGAATGCTCAGCCACCACTCACCTTGAATCCCAGTGACTGAACACCTAAGCCCAAGGACGCCAGAACGGACATGAGTAGCGGCCAATCCCAGGCCGCATCCTGACATGGAGGATCTTGGCCAGGATTTAACTGCCTCCACTTTCCATGTTGGGGTTTCACTTGTCCCTTGCCAATCACATACCCTTGGTAATTGGCCTCTGAAAGTCTGACGGTATAGTTGGCTAAATTAGCCGTAAACCAGTGCTGTCTTAAGCTGTCAAGCACTTTATGGACATTGAGCAAGTGTATTTCCCAATCTTCAGTATATATGACAATGTTGTCTAAATAGGCTATGGCGTACCCCTGGTATCTCCTTCTCTGCGAATAGTGGGTGTAGACTAGGTCACAGGCCAGTGGGGTGCCAACTTAACGAGAGCACATTCCCTGGTCCCTTTTCCGTCATTTTTGATATATTTCCTGCGGTTTCATATCGCTGCAATACTATAGCCTCCTCCAGGTTCTGAGGATCGGTGTGTATCACCCAGCACCCGAGGCCAGAATTGCATACTTCGACCTAGGGTCCTTATGTATTGGACGACAACTGCAGACTCCACAATCTGTGCGGCAGTGCATAACTCCGGCTGGAGCCAACTTTGCCCTTGTCTGTCGAGTTCTGCAACTTGCTTCTGATTTGGGATCCCTGGTAGTAGGGCCCACTCGTGAAAGCACTGTATCTTCCCAGCTGGAGTGAGTTATGACTGGGCCAAAATGGTATTTTTGACCAGGTCATACTTCTCTTCATCAGTGGAGGACAAATCAGCATATGCTTTTTGTGCCTCGCCAGTGAGATACGGGGTAAGTTTATTAGCCCAAGAGGTGGCTGGGCGCCTTAAACGTTGTGCCACCTGCTCAAATATCAATAAATATGCCTCTGGATCATTTGAAACAGACATTTTCTTTAAGTGCCCTGCAGCTGTCGCTTCCACTGACTGGCTCACCAACCATAACATTTCTTCCTCTGTCCTCTGATGAGAGGCCAACAAATCTGTCATTGTGAGAAATACCTCCTCCATTGTAACTTCTGGAGGTTTATGCAGGAGTTTAGGTGCTTTCAAATAAGGGCAATGAGAAGCAAGTTTATCCAACAATAAATATATGTGTGAGATTACTTTCATAACTTCCCAAACAAACACGGTTCCCTCCTCCAGCAGCACAATAGCTAACAAGGTTCAGCATAACATATCTCAAGCACCATATTAGGGAAAAGGAAAGTACTGCCCTTTCTTCAGCAATGCAATGGTTAATATAATTCAGTAAAACATGAATTAGGCACTGCAATAAGGTAAAGGGAAGAACACACAACAGATCTTTCCACAGCACACAGGATTCTTGATACAACTGTGGCTTTTATGGCTCGCCAAACGTACTTACATATACCGGAATGTTTTGCCTCGTTAGCCCCTTAGCTACGCTGGAGGCGCCTGGCATCTGTGCTCTTATCTAACAGCACAGCTGCCCGTACGGGCCACCAAATGTAACAGGGTCCTAGGAAATAGGACACACAATACGCATGTTCACAGTGAAACAGTGCCTTTTAATTGTAACAGACACTGCACTTTAACATACACAGACAGAAGCCTGGACAAACAGGTACAGTAATTAGACATGCAGGTCTACGTAAATGACCCAGCACCAAAGTGCTAGTGTTCAGTCTGCTGCAGTAGAAAGCAGCCACAATCTGTTATGCTTCTTAGTACAGCTAGTTCAGAAAAGTCCCTGGCACTAATGAGAATCCGGCTTACTCGCTGGCTGCTATACGTCGGCAGTGGATGATGGTTTTAAACCCTTCCTGACATCCAGTGATTACTTCCAGCTGGACCTGTGCAACCCAGAAAACCTGGAGTTCCAAACCTCCACTGATACTGCAGACTGCACAGGCTTTGCTTTAGTCTCCGTTGAAGGGAGCTGATCCCACAGGAATGTGGGTGATTCATGAGAGATGCAACACACTCTCATGTTCCTCTCAGCTCTGCTCCATTGAGACCTGTCATATATATAAACTGTGAGTATGGCTGTACAGACACATTGCTGCACAATAAACCATACTACTAGTTAAGTCCTGAGCTGTCTGTTGCACCTGGGATTCCGCTAGTGTGTACTCTTTATTCTGCTTGTCACCATCCAAATAGTACACACATATCAACAGGTTATGTGCCCAGGCACACAAGCGCCAGACATACAGACCCCAGCAAGCACACAGACGCCATAAACAGGCAGGGCCGTAACTAGGGTAGTGCGACCAGTGCCATGGCACAGGGCCCCGCAGGGCAGGTGGCGCTGTTTGGGCCTGCAATCTTCCTGTTTATTATGATTCTCACTTGCAGCTTCCTCTTCTGTTATCCCCAGCATCTCCTGGCCTCCCTTATCTCTTCCCTGGCCCTTACCCATGAGGCCATGGCCCTTTTTCAGGTGCAATATATTATGTCACTATCTAAAAAATTAAAGTTAGGAGCTGATTGGTTGGTACTTTATCACTCTCCACCATATCTCTCTCCAAGGCTTGATAAATCTCCCACTCTATCGAATAGTTTAACCAGGAAATCTAGTAAATGTGAGCACAATTATACTGTTTCAAGTTAAAATATAGGAACAAAAGTCTCTTATCTTCTTGATATATAAGCGTCAATGGAAAGGAGATAAGCTTCTGACAGTTTGGTGATTGAGCTCATTGATCTGAAGGAAGTTATGATAAGACAGCATACATTATGTTATGGTTAGGCCTTGTCAGGTGAGTGAAGATATAAACCACAGTAAAAAAATACCAGTAATTGATCTCATTTATGAAAAAGTCAGTATTTGTGGGTAGAACCTTCCCAGTCCAGAGAATATTACAATAGAAAAAAATAATTCTCTTTTTTTTACAAGCACCTAACATTATGTCACCTTAATTTTACTGTCTTTTATTTGTGATGTCCAGGCAATTGATGATTGTCCGGGAGTTAATTAATTATTAATTATTAATACAATAACAATGATACTGTTCTTTTATTTCAGGTAACAATTAATTAATTGCATAAAGAAAAGATTTAGTATTATTGACAGCAGTGTTTCCCTTGCGAAGAAAAAAAAGAGCATTTGGGGGGGATCCAATTACCTGCGGGGTTATCCCGCAGATAATTACCTGCACCGCTCGCGGAAATGCTATTTAATGATATAGTATTTCCCAGAGTGATAAATCAGTGGTTAACAAGCGTAATCCCTCTGATTTTGCGTAAACTCAATGTGCTTCCCCGTTCATTAAACCGCCGGTGGTGCCTTTTTCTCATTGACTTTTCCTCGCAGCTCCTGAAGTCAACCTAAAGGAAATGACACGCAGGGTCACCCCGATAATTCTAATATAAAATAAAGCTCCAATAAAGATAATATATTCAACTCTCAATTTCAGACAAGGGACCTGATTCAGACCCACTCGCTAGATGCCGCCGCTCGCTCCCAGCGTATGCAAATTCAGCTAAGCGACGTCAAGGCAGGCGATTCCACAGCAAGACATAAGCAAGCCCACTATGTCTTGGCGTGCGATCACTTTGTGTTCACAGACGCCCGCCAGCCTGTCCTTAGCCGCCCAGTTGCGCACATCATCTCCAGGAAGTATATACAACCATCGATACATCGTGGTCCATCGGAACTGACCGCAGAGCTTACGGTAGACTGTACCCTACCGCAAGCACTGCGAGCACATCAGTGTATAATTCAACCAGATGACGTGCACTATGACGTTGCCAGTTAATTATGCACGACTCTGAAACGGCGTTAAGATGCTCAGGCACGCCTGCGTTCGCAACTCCACTTCCCCGTTTCCAGTGGCCTGCCCCTGTTACCACCCACAAACGGCCTCTCCTGTCACTCATTCCACTGGGCTGTCTTTGCAGGGCGAGCGAGCGCATCCCGATCGCTCGTACTAGTTTGCGCACACGCATTGTGAAGTATACGCATGCGCACATTAGCAAACATCGCCATCAACAATCACAATCACAATATGAAAGGGGACACACATTCCTTCTATTCATAAAAACATATCTATGAACAAAATTATACACAACACTGTTGCACAATATACATTGTTTCATACAATGTATCACGCTCTAATACAGGGAAAACAGTCTTAAGCAATAAGAGTGTTATTGTATCTTTTTTTCAACGATAAAATGGATCACACTTGAATGTAGTTTCCCAAATTGAATCACAATCAATAAAAAGACATATACGCCCTGATTCAAGTTATTGTGACCATGGCCCTCATTCAGAGCCGCACGTTAACAACAGTACGCTCGTTGCGTTCCGATGTTGACTAACCGCGCATGCGTCAGTGTTACACTGCGCATGTGCGTACGGCAGATTGCGAGTTTTTTTTCTCTCGTTCCTAAAATAGCGTACAGGAAGTGACATGTCAAATGTGATTGACAGAACAGGGCGTTTTTGGGTGTTGACGGGGGTGGAGATGAAAAAACGCAGGCGTGGCGAGGCGTTTTTGGGGCGTACATACATTAGCAGATGCGAACGTCAAATGTGTTCGGACCGTCTCATACGTCACTGGAACATCCGCTTTCCCTTCAAAATGCTCGCACAGCTTAGGGTCAGGATTACTCGACCACATTGGCGATGGCCTTCTCCTCCGTCCCTGGACTCAAGGATGGTGCTGCGATTAATCGCGGCTGGTCAGTAAAGTAATTAGTGTTGGATTGAAAACCGGCTTGGTATGTGTTTGGAAAGCAGTTTATTGGGATAGTACAAAAGCGTACGCAGGTGGAAATCAGAGCTGCTAATGTCATGATTACACAATCAATTAGCGTACATTTTTGGTGTTTTATTTTGGCCACAATTTGTTGGTTATGGCCTATTGTAACAATAATGTCATCATGTTTTAATTAGCTCCCCTTTTTTTTGGTTTACTTTGGAATTTGCATCGCTATGTGATTTTTTAAACGTTCCTTAAAGAGGCCTTTTTTTTTTTTAAGAGGGTCAGTTTTTGCCTTTAGGGCCAGGATTAAATGTAACCCATTTGTACAATAATGTCACAATACAATGTCAGTTTTTTGTTTTAAATTTATTGTTTAAACACAAACAAATTGGCCTAATATTTTGTTGCCTTTTTTTTGTGGCAAAGATATTTGTTAAAAAAAAAAAAAAAGCCATAACTGGTAACATAAACGTAAATACCAAATGTAAAAAAATTTCACAAGAAAGGAGAGGGAAGTTTTGACCAGAAAGGAATATGAGCCAAGCACAGAAGGAGTGTGGGAAAAGTCGCCATTGCTGTCACCGTTTTCTCGCCCGTTTGGCTGGGTGAGGGTGGGCGCCAGACCGGGTCCGGGATGCCATCGGGCTGGCCTGTCCAGAGGCAGATGTTGTGGCCTCTGGACTAGGCACAGGGCTAGGCACATTTGGAGGATTGGCTGATGTTGTGCCAGAGGTGGAGGATCCGGATGTTCCGGCAGGAAGGGAGGTCGGCTCCACCATGTGCTGGCGAACGAGCTGCTCCAGGGCATCGGCGATGCGGATGTTGGCCCTGGTATTTTCCGCCAGGGCCTGAGCAATGGTCACGTTGGCCGCAGCATTTTGCTCCAGGGCCTCAGCCACCCGTATCAGACTGGCGTCCATCCTCTGCAGAATCTCCGTATGGAAATCCGATTTAAAATTGAGTTCTGTGAGGAGGCCCACTGCCTGCGAGGGGGCACGCCCTGGACTGGCTTCTGCAGGGTCCTCAGCCGGATGTACTGGTTCCTCCCCTGCAGAGCCAGCAGAAATTCTGCGGCCAAGGCTCCCCTCTGGAGCAGACTCATCCGCCTCTGTCTCTGTTAGGAAAAATGCGAAAAGACTCACATTAGAATCTACATATTGGCACAATAGCATTTCAGAGTTGGTGACATCACAAGACTTACCTTGGCCAACATGAGGAGCCGCAAAGTCTGGCATGTCCGTATCCATGTTGGACACGCCAAACACCTCCACAGCCTGCACACACCCCTGTGCCAGCTCTTCTAAGTCTGTCAACTCCAATGACACAGGGGTGGGACCCCCACCTGTCCCCCTTGCATGCCTAGCCCTGTCGGCAAGTTTTTGCTTGAGACGATATTTGAAGTCTGCCCATCTGTGGAATGAAATTGGAACCATTATCCTTTGTTTTACAATGGGGTTTGTTTATAGGATGGGAAAGTGTTTACTTACCGCCGTTTGACATCCCGGGCTAGACGGACATAATCACCCACCCTATTGACAGCAACGGCGACCTCCTCCCACATTCTCCACTTCTGGCTTTGGCTCATATTCCTGGCTGCCTGGGGCAGGATGTCAACGCACTTCTGGATCAAAACCTCCATCTCCTTGCTTGTGAAATGTGGCTGCCTTTTTTTTTTGGCAGCTTTGGCGGGTTGACTGGGGCCAGCAGTCTCTTCCATGTCATCCTCCTCACCTATTTGGGTAAATATGCAGATTTAGCCACTTCACAACTTGCACAATATTATGTTTAAAAAGAATCATTGAGACAAAATGCATGAAGGCCTTACCGCCGGATTTTTGGCCATTGTTTCCCTGGTCTGAAGCCATGTCTCTGCTTCCAGAATGAAATCAACCAGAAATTCAATGTGATTTTGTGACGTATTTATACATGCGTCCTTAGTTTGCGGCCGCATCATTGATTGTGCGTCCCTATGATTCATCCTTAATTTGTGCGGGAAAATAAACACTATTTATGGCTTGGTGTGTGTGGAGTCGAGGTTGGGTTGTTGGATTGTTGGCGGTTAAGTTGGTTGGATTTGGTTGTTTGCGGTTGGAGGATTTGGCAGAGTTGGGTTTTTTTTGGTTTTGCTACAGTTGTTTTGGTTTTCCGTTCGCATTTTTTTGCTTTTTTTCCCCATCCTTTCCTGATTTGATAAGTTTTGTGCAGTCTAATTTGTGGCCAATTGGTGTCTACTTCTGGTTTTTGGTTAGCTATTTTTTTTTTTACACTAATTTCATCTTTTTTAGTTTGTTTTGGCTTTCGGACCCAAAGACCTTTTTGTTGGAAATCTTATATATTCGAGTTGGGTAAGTCCATTTTTTTTCTTGCATTTGCGAACTAATTAACACATTTTTGACTGTTGGTGTAGTGACTTGCATTTGCGAACTAATTAACGCATTTTTGACTGTTGGTGTAGTGACTTGCATTTGCGAACTAATTAACGCATTTTTGACTGTTGGTGTAGTGACTTGCATTTGCGAACTAATTAACGCATTTTTGACTGTTGGTGTAGTGACTTGCATTTGCGAACTAATTAACGCATTTTTCGAGGCTTATTCATCATGTAAACCAGTTTTGCTTTTCCCTTTTCCATTTTTGGGGTCCATTTGAACCCTATTTGATGTACGGTGTGCAATGTCGTTTTCATCGATGGCCAAATGTGTGTTTCGCCTATTTTATGTGTTGGCTTGCAACAATTTGACAAACAAAAAATCACCCTCTAAATTTTTGATGTCTCATTTTTGGCTTTTTTACAGTTTATACGTATCATGACAATACCCCGGCATGTAAGCAGCTATGGATGGTATCAGAAAGCTAAGTTGTTTTATGTTACTTTTGGGGTGGCTCCAAAGCCTTACATTGTAAACTTTGAATTTCAGGTAGATCTGGGGCGAATTGTTCTGGCCCTGCTCCCGGAAGACGACCAACCTCAAACTCGTCCCAGGCGTAGGCATCGTAGGCATGCAAGGCCCCAGATATTTCGAACACGTGTCACCCTTTTTGGAATGCCCGATGATGAAGTTTTAAGACGCTACCGTCTACCTCCCAAAATCATCATAGACACTCTCTCATTAATAGAAAGTGATCTTGAGCGGCAAATTGACAGTCCAACAGCAATACCACCACTGACGCAATTTATGGCGGTGTTACATTTCTGTGCCTCAGGATCGTTTCAAACAACGGTGGGAATAGTGGCGGGCATCTCCCAATCCTCCTTTTCCCGGATCCTGAGGGCAGTGATGGAGGCACTTTTCAAGCACCTCCATCATTTTATTAAAATGCCTTTGGATATGGGTGCCCTTAGTGTGGCCAAGGCCAATTTTTACCAAATAGCTGGCTTCCCACACATCATAGGGGTTGTGGATGGTACTCACATACCACTTCAGCCTCCAGCACGGCTGGAGGCAATATTTAGAAACCGTAAACACTATCACTCCCTGAATGTAATGGTGGTATGTGATGCCTCCCTCCAGATCCTGTCCCTGAATGCTAAATTACCAGGAAGTGCTCATGACTCCTTCGTCATCCGGCAATCAGGGATATGGCAGAAATTAACCAACCTACAAGCTGGTGATGCGTGGCTTCTGGGTAAGTGGAGACCTTTAGTACATAACAATGTTAAGCTTGATACACAGTGTTCCTGATGTGGTCTATTTTTTTCCACAGGAGACAGTGGATACCCTTGCATGTCCTGGCTGCTCACTCCTTATTTGGCTCCCACACCAGGGCCACAAAGTGCGTATAATTCCGCACTTACAGCCACCAGGCAAGTGGTGGAGCGCTGTATCGGCCTTTTAAAAGGCCGATTCAGATGCCTCCACCGCTCTGGTGGCGAGCTCATGTATGTGCCGGATATGGTGTCTAAAATTGTGGTCCTGTGTGGGATATTTCACAACATTGCCATAAGGAGTGGTGTCCCAATGCAGCCAGAGGATGACTTACCTGAGGATGGCCCCCCCGAGGTTGGTCGAAGGTCAGTATGTGGGGGGGCCATACGCGATGATGTGGTGGCCAGATTTTTTAGGTAAGTTTGAACAAAACTACAGTGTTTATACCTAATGTGTTTGTGTTTGTTTGCGAACATCTAATTTTGTTTTTTTTTTCTCACCATCTTCTGTTTGTTCACATAATCTTTGGCACTCCAACGCTCACTACTTCCTGCTACCCTTACCAAACCTGGATCTGGTCCTTTTGGGCATATATTCTGGAACCCATATCGCAACGCCATGTTTGTGGAATCATGTTGGCATGGTCCTTCGTCAACCAGTTCTTGATTTTTTGTTTTTATTTAATTATTTCTTGGTATGTGTTGTATTTGAATTTATCACTGTGTTCTTTTTTTGGGAGTGACCACTTTGTTTTCTCTGTTATGTTGTGAATAAATGTTTGGAGAGTGAAATGGTCTTCCTTTTTTGGGACGTTAACAGCAAGTGTAACCAGGTTAACACAAGTTACATTTGACTAAGGGGTAAACCAGTACTGACGCCAGTTGAGCTAAACTGAAATATGTTTTCAGCTTCCCAACCCACACCAAAAGGAAGCCTGGCCCAACCTTGGGATTTGTAAGATTGGCCTAAGCAGCTTGCGCACCAACTAGGAACCTGTAAAATGTAGAAATATGTAATTGACACTACACCCAAAAAGGGAAATGACATTGTTACTGTTATGTGTTTCTTGTGTCTGTTTGACATACAAAGACAAAACACAATCTAACTTTTAAAAAAGGGAAATCCTTGCAGGAACAGTCTACTTATGTCATGCTAAACTATCTTGGTTTTGGATTTAAAAAATGAGCCACAACGTATATTTGTCTGAATAAATTTATTTTGAAAAGATAACAAAAATAAAAAAACTACTGCCGAAGGAGGCCAGACAGCCGGTCGAGGGCCACCAGAATGCCGATTACATGTTGCCGCATCTGCCCCACACAATCCGCCACCTCTTGCCGACGCCTCTGTTCCTCTGTGGGTGAGAAAAGTGTGTGGGTTAATACAACAATAGGGAATCCACATTAAAAAAAAAAAAACACAACCAAATCACTCCTAAACCGAAAAAAAAAAAAAAAAGGGGGGGCTGGCAAAAATACAAGGCCTAGGTACAAATTCCCACAGGTATGATATGTGTATGTTGAAATCACCAGGAAGAGGTAAAGGCAAACCTTCAAAATCACCAAAAGTCAAGCCACAAAAACACGAAGAAAGGCACGACACATGATTACATACAAACAGTTTGTGCTTAAAAAAAAAAAAAAAACATACCGGGAGCCAAAACGGGAGCTCCGGAAATACCTCCATGATCCTCCTCGGAGGATCCGTCATTCCCCAAAGAATGGGGAGGAGTTATGATGGACTCCGGGGAGGGGGTAATTGGAAGAGGGGTGGGTGGAGGAGAGGGGGAAGTGGGACGGAGGGGAAGGAGGCCCGACATTTCCGGGAGAGGGTCTGGGAAGGATGGGGAGGAGTGGGGAATAGGGGAAAGATTTGGGGTGGAGTGTTGGCTGGGGGTTGGGGATAGTGGCCGGGAACGCCGTCTGGACGGACGGTGACGGCGGAGTCTTGGCTGTCCCCCTAAAATATGACAAAGAAATTGCGGTTAGTTTATGGACAAATCCGGGCAACAAAACTAAAAAAAATAAAAAAAACAACAAATAAGCCAAATAGCAGTAGAATGAATAAATCAGAAATAGAGGGAAAACATGCACACGCAGATATGAGTACAAATAATAAATAGGACAGACAGGAAAACATGCACACGCAGATATGAGTACAAATAATAAATAGGACAGACAGGAAAACCTGCACACGCAGATATGAGTACAAATAATAAATAGGACAGTAAGGAAAACATGCACACGCAGATATGAGTACAAATAATAAATAGGACAGACAGGAAAACCTGCACACGCAGATATGAGTACAAATAATAAATAGGACAGACAGGAAAACATGCACACGCAGATATGAGTACAAATAATAAATAGGACAGACAGGAAAACATGCACACGCAGATATGAGTACAAATAATAAATAGGACAGACAGGAAAACATGCACACGCAGTTTGCCCCACAAACACAAACATTAAAACCACAATACATAACACTTACTTTCCAGGATCTGCATGCGAAAGCATGCCAGCAAGCGGGGCGTTCGCCGTTGCAGGTCGGACCACCTGCGCTCCAGCTGCCCGATGTTGCGGCGTGAGCCGAAGGACCGCAGGCGGGACCGTGCCTCCGCATACGCGGAGCGCTTCTGCCGGTTGGTGATGGGTTGAGGTTGGCTGGTGATCCGGCGATCCATGACCTCCGTAAGCACCAGCAGCTCGCGCCTGGTGAATGCGGAGGCTCTCATGATGGCAATGGTGTTTTTCTTAAAAATCATTTTTGATAAAGTGTGTAAAAATTTTCTGATTGGCTAATGTATTTTGGAAATTAACAGGAGCAATTTTATTGGTTAGTGTATGAGTCATGTGTTCGACAGGGCCAGAAATCTCTGGAGAGTTATGATAGGCTTGATGCAGTGACATGCGTAAGGAGAATTTAAATAAAGAAATGAACCCAGGGAAATATGCGGGGATCCACAGCAATAGTACAATTGTTTAATTGTGGTTCACATGTTTTTTGAACAATAAAAGCGAATGTTTCATCCGTACGTATTCTGCGGGTAAACACAAACACGGACAAGAGTAAAGTTTCTTGCATTGTGTTGAAAAAAACAAACAATTAAGCTAATTGATACATTGATTGGCATGATACGATTGATGGAGGTAGGCAGAATAAAGGAGCAGGTAATCGACATCTGACAAGGCCACTTCCTGTTTATACTTGTGCGTGCGTTCCTTTCAAGCCATTTCGGGGATGTACGCTCGCTATTTCGTACGCTCGTTAGTTAGAGGAGGGGTCGTCAGAGTTTAGGGAGGAATTTTAGATGCGAACGAAAATACGAGCGAGCCATTGAATTTAAATATTTTTGTACGTACGCCTAACGTACGTGCGCCCGCTTGCGAGTGGGTCTGAATGAGGGCCCATGCACAATACGTAAATAATGTATCCAGAATGCCAGCTCTAAACGGTCAATAACCAGTAAATAAAATATGGATTTTTGCTGGGGATCGTAGTATGCGATATAGCCGATGAATATGCTGGTGGTGTGTTTACTTTACACAGACGCTCCTTTATTTTTGGCTTCACACTGCACCAGCAATCTGCAGTCTCCGGATCCAGCTTTATGCTGCACTAGCAGCCAGCGATCTCAGGGCCTGATTAATCTTCAGATGGAATTGGAAAGCTGTTCGCAAGCAGCTTTGCAATTCCATCTGTGCAGATATGTGTCACACGCCACTCTGGAGACCCCAGAATCAGACCCCGTCGCTTACCTTTGCGGGCGCTGACCCGCGCTGTCTTCCGTGACCCGCGCTGTACGCTGCCTCCTCCTCTCTCAGGGCGGCCTCCGCTGTTGTCCTCTGGAGGGTCCCGCTGCTGTGCTGCTTCCACGCCGGCTCCTGCTGATCGCTGGTCCCCGCTGACTACTTCCAAGAAGCGCTGTCCTCCGGTCCATGGGTGCGGCCATCTTCGATGGCCCATGTGACTCCATTACCACCAATGAGGAGTCTTCTCCTTCTCTCTCAGCCTGTCAGCTCCCAGCGTCCACTATAAAAGGATCCACAATGCTGACACAAGTTGCCAGTGCAACTAGTTTCTTAGTTTACTAAGTGAGCCTTCCCACTGTGCTCCAAAGGTGTTTTCTGCTATCTAGATTAGTATTCACCTTCCGGCTTCCCAGCCGCCCCACGTAGCTTCCCAGCTACCAACGTCTCCACACGGCTACCCAGCCGCTCCACGTAGCTTCCCAGCTACCAACGTCTTCCCACGGCTACTCAGCCCCTCCACGTAGCTTCCCAGCTACCAACGTCTCCACATGGCTACCCAGCCGCTCCATGTAGCTTCCCAGCTGCCAACCTCTTTACACGGCAACCCAGCCGCTCCACGTAGCTTCCCAGCTACCAGCGTCTACACAAGGCTACCCAGCCGCTCCACGTAGCTTCCCAGCTACCAATGTCGCTACACGGCTACCCAGCCACTCCACGTAGCTTCCCAGCTACCAACCTCTTCACACGGCAACCCAGCCGCTCCACGTAGCTTCCCAGCTACCAACATCTTCCCACGGCTACTCAGCCGCTCAACGTAGCTTCCCAGCTACCAACGTCTCCACACGGCTATCCAGCCGCTCCACGTAGCCATCCAGCTACCAACGTCTACCCACGGCTATCCAGCCACTCCACGTAGCCACCCAGCTACCAATGTTTACCCACGGCTATCCAGCCGCTCCACGTAGCCACCCAGCTACCAACATCTACCCACAGCTATCCAGCCGCTCCACGTAGCTGCCCAGCTACCAATATCTACCCACAGCTATCCAGCCGCTCCACGTAGTTTCCCAGCTACCAACGTCCACTCAAGGCTATCCAGCCATTCCAAGTGGCTTCCAAGCTACCACGCTACTTCTGCATTACTCAAACTCCTTATCAGTTTGCTGCACCCTCTCATGCGGAGAAACTTTATTAAGCCAAGTCTCCTCCAGCGAGCGTCTGTGCCAAGTAGTACAGGTCCAAGGCCCAGTCCGGGAACACAGCTTCTAAATCCCACGATTGTGACAGCTTGCACTGGCCCGATGGACTCGGCAAGTGGTCAAGGATCTGGGGTAGATCCCTCACAGGATGTACTATCTCGTCTGGAAAGATAGGAGACCTCTCAGGCCCAGTTGATCCAATTCATCCAAGATATGTCATCATGCCTGGACAACATTCAGTCCTTACTGGCTCATCCCGCTCCCGCTGGCTCCCAAGCCACCTCTCCTCCTGTGGTGTCACCTGCTCCCCCGGTTCTACCTCCCGCTCATCTTCAGCTTTCCCCTCTGAGCAAGTTCGATGGCAACCCCAAATTATGCAGGGGGTTTCTAAACCAATGCGAAATCCAGTTCGAGCTACAATCCGCCAACTTTCCGACAGCCAGAACCAGGGTGGCATATATCAACTCTCTGGCCAAGCACTCGACTGGGTCTCGCCCCTTTGGGAGAAGTCGGATCCTCTGCTCTCCAGCTACTCTGAATTCATTGCCACATTTCGCAAGATCTTTGATGAACCGGGAAGAACCACTTCCGCATCAGCTGATATTCTACACCTCCGTCAGGGCAGCAGGACCGTCGGCCAATATGTAGTCCAGTTCCAAACTCTGGCTTCAGAACTCAATTGGAACGAGGATGCCCTCATCGCTGCCTTCTGGAGTGGCCTTTCAGAAAGACTCAAAGATGACCTAGCTACCCGTGACCTTCCAACCAATTTGGATGAGTTAATCTCTCTTTGCAACAAGGTGGATCTTCGTTACAGGGAGCATGCCTTGGAAAGAGGCAGACTTGATCATGGAAGGTGACGTCCAGCTTCCCGATTACCCTCTCCTCCTATGGGCGAAGAACCCATGCAGGTCAACCGCTCTCGTCTATCGGCTGAGGAACGACAGAAAAGGCAGAGACAGAACCTCTGTATGTACTGCGGATCTCCTCAACATTTAGTCAAATCCTGTCCCATTCATCCGGGAACGCCTCCTCCTAACTTATGACAGAGAGGTTAAGTTAGGAGTTGCCATTGAATCACATAGGAAGTGTGATTCCACCATCCAGGTTCATTTAAAGCTTCCTCGAGGTTCCAAAGCTGTATTAGCTCTTCTGGATTCTGGAGCGGCAGAGAACTTTGTCACTACGGACTTTGCCCAGAAACATCAAATCCCCATAGAAGCGTTGCCTCGAGTCATCACTTTAACCGTCATTGATGGTAGTCGCATTACAAGTGGAACCATCACCCATCGTACCACACCACTTAAACTTACCATTGGGGTGCTCCATTCCGAACAACTGTCCTTCCTAGTGATTCCCAAAGCCTCTCATTCTTTAGTCCTCGGATTACCCTGGCTACAAAGACATTCACCACAAATTGGTTGGACCACCATGCAAATAACCTCCTGGGGTTCCAATTGTTTTAAAGGCTGCCTTCAGCGGGTAGTACCTGTCCGATCTTCCATCGTATAGGATTCTACAGACCTACCCAAGGCCTACGATGGGTTTCTGGACGTCTTTAGCAAACAGAACGCAGATCTATTACCTCCCCATCGTGATTGGGACTGTGCCATAGATCTGATTCCCAGGAAGAATCCTCCTAGAGGCCGAACCTACCCTCTTTCTCTCCCTGAGACTCAAGCCATGTCAGAGTACATTAAGGAAAACTTAAGTAAAGGCTTCATTCGACCTTCCATGTCTCCAGCCAGGGCTGGATTTTTCTTCGTAAAAAAGAAAGATGGTGGGCTCCACCCGTGTATTGACTACCGGGGTCTTAATGAAATAACTATTAAGAATCGCTACCCTCTTCCTCTCATAACAGAGTTATTCGATAGAGTCAAGGGAGCCACAGTTTTTACCAAACTCGACCTAAGAGGAGCCTATAATTTAATTCGTATCCGTCCAGGCGATGAATGGAAAATGGCCTTCAACACCAGGGATGGGCACTATGAATATCTCGTTATGCCCTTCGGCCTCTGTAATGCTCTGGCCGTCTTCCAGTTTTTCATCAACGAAATCTTCCGGGATCTATTGTACAAGTGTGTGGTCGTTTACTTGGACGACATTTTGATTTTTTCTCAAGACCTCCAAACTCATCGAGACCAGGTGAAAGAAGTCTTTCTGAGGTTACGGTCCAATCAACTTTTTTGCAAATTAGAGAAGTGTCTGTTTGAAGTCTCAAGTGTACCATTCCTGGGGTACATCATCTCCGGAACAGGCCTTCAAATGGATTCTTCAAAACTACAAGCCATTCTTGATTGGTCTCTTCCTTCTTCCTTAAAATTCATACAAAGGTTCCTAGGATTTGCCAACTATTATCGCAAGTTTGTGAAAGGTTTTTCGACACTGGTAGCTCCTATTACAGCCCTCACCCGCAAGGGAGCAGATCAAACTAAATGGCCCGTTGAAGCTACCTCTGCATTCCAACTTCTTAAACAAGCCTTCATCTCCGCTCCCATCTTAAAGCAACCGGATTCCACCCGGCCATTTATCCTGGAGGTGGACGCATCCTTCGAAGGTGTCGGTGCAGTGCTCTCCCAGCGATTTGAAGATGAAAAACTTCATCCCTGTGGTTTCTTTTCCCGGAAGTTTTTGCCTGCAGAAAAGAACTACACCATCGGAGATCAGGAGTTACTCGCCATGAAGCTAGCCCTCGAAGAATGGCGATATCTTCTAGAAGGAGCGCATTACCCCATTACCATTTTTACAGACCACAAGAACCTGCTTTATCTTAAATCTGCAAATTGCTTGAACCCTCGTCAAGCCCGGTGGGCAATGTTTTTCTCCAGATTTAACTTCAAACTCTCCTATCGTCAAGGCTCACAAAACCTCAAAGCCGACGCACTCTCCCGTTCCATGACGAGTGACCCTGATCTACCCATGGAATAGCCCCAACCAATCCTGAATCCAGCTTTCTTCGCCTCTACCAAATTATCTTCTGTACCCCCGGTTGGGAAGACTTTCGTCGCTCCAGAACTCCACAAGAGGTTACTGCTTTGGGCCCATGCTTCCCGGTTCTCTGGTCACTTTGGTATGGATAAAACCCTAGAATTCATCCAGCGGTCCTATTGGTGGCCTTTGTTGAAAAAGGACATCAGGTCTTATGTGTCGTCATGCATCAAATGTGCCCAACACAAAATACCTCGGCGGGTTCCACACGGTCAACTCCAGCTTCTTGCAATTCCATTTAAGCCATGGACTCACCTATCGATGGATTTCATCTCTGACCTCCCTCCATCTCGGGGCCACAACACAATTTGGGTTATCGTGGATCGCTTTTCTAAGATGGCTCATTTTGTACCTCTTACTTGCCTTCCGTCTGCACCTCTACTCGCCCAGAGTTTTATCAAAGAGATCTTCAAGCTCCACTGCCTTCCTCAAGAGATCATCTCCGACAGGGGAGTACAGTTCGTAGCGAAGTTCTGGAGGTCACTCTGCTCAGCCCTTCAAGTAAAACTCAAATTTTCTACCGCTTATCATCCCCAGACCAATGGTCAGACCGAAAGGGTCAATCAAGACCTGGAACAGTTCCTGCACACTGTTGTATCCTCCTCCCAAGATGACTGGATTGAACTTCTTCCTTGGGCCGAATTTGCTCACAATAATCATTATCACACGTCCACCAACTCAACTCCTTTTATTACAGTTTTTGGTCATCATCCTCGAGTGCCAGATTTCCCTCTTCTTCCAACATTAGATGTGCATGCAGCCAAAATCTCTCTTCAACAGTTCTCCAACATCTGGTATAAGGTTTGTTCCTCTCTGACTAAAACCTCAGCCCGGTACAAGAGATTTGCTGACCGCCAAAGTCGAGCGGTTCCAAATTTCCAACCTGGGGATATGGTCTGGCTCTCTACCCGAAACCTAAGACTCCGAGTACCCTCAATGAAATTTGCCCCGCGATACATTGGTCCATTCCCAATCATCAAAGTCTTGAATCCTGTGGCTTACAAGCTAAAGCTTCCTCCATTTCTGCGCATTCCAAGTTCATTCCATATTTCTCTTCTAAAACCACTGGTCTTAAACCGATTTCAGAAGGTCCTTCCTAAAGCTTCTAGTGTTCAAACACAGCAAGGAGAGGAGTTCGAAGTTGACAGAATCTTAGATTCCCGTTACAACCGTCTTCAATACCTCATCGACTGGAAAAATTATGGTCCAGAAGAACGAATCTGGATAAATGCCTCCGATGTCCATGCGCCCCGTCTGGTCAAAGCGTTCCATATGAAATTTCCTCATAAACCACGAAAGTGTCCGGTGGCCACTCATGAAGAAGGGAGTACTGTCACACGCCGCTCTGGAGACCCCAGAATCAGACCCCGTCACTTACCTTTGCGGGAGCTGACCCGAGCTGTCTTCCGGCTCCCGCGCTGTACGCTGCCTCCTCCTCTCTCAGGGCAGCCTCCGCTGTTGTCCTCTGGAGGGTCCCGCTGCTGTGCTGCTTCCACGCCGGCTCCTGCTGATCGCTGGTCCCCGCTGACTACTTCCAAGAAGCACTGTCCTCCGGTCCATGGGCGCGGCCATCTTGGATTGCCCATGTGACTCTACTACCACCAATGAGGAGTCTTCTCCTTCTCTCTCAGCCTGTCAGCTCCCAGCATCCACTATAAAAGGATCCCCAATGCTGACACAAGTTGCCAGTGCAACTAGTTTCTTAGTTTA
Organism: Taudactylus pleione; assembly: GCA_031769625.1. NCBI lineage: Eukaryota > Metazoa > Chordata > Amphibia > Anura > Myobatrachidae > Taudactylus > Taudactylus pleione. The sequence goes on along the minus strand of JAUIMM010000226.1, from coordinate 1,292,634 downwards.
CTAAGTGAGCCTTCCCACTGTGCTCCAAAGGTGTTTTCTGCTATCTATATTAGTATTCACCTTCCGGCTTCCCAGCCGCCCCACGTAGCTTCCCAGCTACCAACGTCTCCACACGGCTACCCAGCCGCTCCATGTAGCTTCCCAGCTACCAACCTCTTTACACGGCAAGCCAGCTGCTCCAAGTAGCTTCCCAGCTACCAACGTCTCCACATGGCTACCCAACCACTCCACGTAGCTTCCCAGCTACCAACGTCTCCACATGGCTACCCAGCCACTCCACGTAGCTTCCCAGCTACCAACCTTTTCACACAGCAACCCAGCTGCTCCACGTAGCTTCCCAGCTACCAACATCTTCCCATGGCTACTCAGCCGCTCCACGTAGCTTCCCAGCTACCTACGTTTACCCACGGCTATCCAGCCACTCCACGTAGCCATCCAGCTACCAACGTCTACCCACGGCTACCCAGCCACTCCACGTAGCTTCCCAGCTACCAACGTCTCCACACGGCTACCCAGCCACTCCACGTAGCTTCCCAGCTACTAACCTCTTCACATGGCAACCCAGCCACTCCACGTAGCTTCCCAGCTACCAACGTCTTCCCACGGCTACTCAGCCACTCCACGTAGCTTCCCAGCTACCAACGTCTCCACACGGCTATCCAGCCACTCCATGTAGCCATCCAGCTACCAACGTCTACCCACGGCTATCCAGCCACTCCACGTAGCCACCCAGCTACCAACGTTTACCCACGGCTATCCAGCCGCTCCACGTAGCCACCCAGCTACCAACGTCTTCCCACGGCTATCCAGCCGCTCCACGTAGCCGCCCAGCTACCATCTACCCACGGCTATCCAGCCATTCCAAGTGGCTTCCATGCTACCACGCTACTTCTGCATTACTCAAACTCCTTATCAGTTCGCTGTACCCTCTCATGCGGAGAAACTTTATTAAGCCAAGTCTCCTCCAGCGAGCGTCTGCGCCAAGTAGTATAGGTCCAAGGCCCAGTCCGGGAACACAGCTTCTAAATCCCACGATTGTGACAATATGGTAATGCGGCAGGAGGCATCACGCCCCCTGCTGCATTACGTATTCGAGCTGCATAGTCCAACGCAGCATCGGATACCATGGGGCCACACAGCCAGCCGCCGCAGGTGAGAGGAAGAAGCCAGGAAATCTCTGTCAGCCGATGGAGATCCTGGCTTCTCCTCCTCCCCAACGGCAGCAACACATCTCCATTTCTGGAAATGGAGGGTATCGCCGCCCCCTCCCCGCCCACAAATGGCAACAGACTGTCAATCACTGAGAGCGTGCACTGCTGAATAAGGCCCTCAGTCTCCAGCCTTACGCTGTAACAACAGTTTACATTCTCACCCAGCTGGACAGCACACTTCATGCTGCACCAAAGGCTCAGTTAAAACAGCACAGGTCACCGCGTCCTCCCCAGAGCTAGGTAGCAGTGGCAGTGCTGTGTGTGATGATTCTCCAGTATTCAGCTGGTATCAGGAATAGCACTCTCTTGAGTCACTAATTGAATTGCCGTCCGTGAGTAATTAGCCGCGGGGTAAACGCCGTGACCAATTGGATTCCCCCCTTAGCTGGGAACTGTGTATATTCTGTCAGGAAAGGCAAAGGAAACTCTAAGTATAAAACAAGAACTGGAGAAGGCTGTACAACCTTGGCATTGGAGTTACAGAAGTTTAAGTATGACTAACTTTTGCGTGGTGAAATAGTTTTCCATGTTCTCAGTGAAGGCTCATTACTAGACAATCTTACAAAAAAATACTTTGCAAAGTTTCATAAGAACTGCCCTGCAAAATGTATACTAAACTGAGTAGATTTCCTGAGGCTAAAAGCTGGCAGACGAGTAATGAACAAGCATGTGCAGCTGACCACATTACTAGGTCTAAAGGTGAGACTTCGAACTATAAAAAAACAATACTGCTTTCGTGAAGGTGAAAAAGGTATACTTCATGCAGGTGCTACCAAGTCTTTAAGTGAAGAGATTGCATCATTTGCAAATGCTCTTCAAGATCAGCAAATTATGGCCAAAATGAGTGAAGGTGACTTATACCCCTTTTACACCAGAGCTAAAACCCGGGTTATTGAGGGTTTAACCCGGGTAGCTCCTTGGTGTAAATGGGAACAGGGTTGGATCCCCGGGTCGAGTGACCCGGCAACCCATCCCAGGTAATTAGCAGGGTTTAACACGGGAATGACCAGTGAAACCATGCAGTGTAAACGGGGCAATCTGGGTCACAATGACCTGGAGTGCGCCGCATACCGGCTTCAGTGGCGCTTTGAGATGACGTCTGGAAGAACCTGGTCACTGCAGACCCGGTTCCGGTGTGAACGGCGCCGACTCGGGAATATTCTGGGTTGATTCCGGCTAAATTCCGGGTCTGATCTGGTTTGGAACCCTGGGCTCGATTCAGAGCTGCTTGCTAGATGTGTTCACTCGCTAGATGTGATTGCAAATTCGGCAAGGCAGGCGATTGCACGGCAATGTATTAGCACGCCCACTATGTCTTGGCGTGCGATCGCTCTGTGTATGCAGATGCCCACCAGCCTGTCTTAAGATGTCCACTTGCGCACGTCATCGCCAGGAAGTGTATGCAACCATCGGTAACATCGAGTACCTTTGGACGCATAAGCAGCGCTTGTGGCTAACCATACTCTACCGCAAGCACTACGAATGTTTCAGTGTAAAATTAAGCCAAGTGACATGTACTATGATGCTGTCTCTTAATTATGCACACCTCTGAAACGGCATTAAGACGCTCACGCACGCCAGTGTTCGCTGCCTCCACTCCCCCGTTTCTAGCGGCCAGCCTCTGTCACCTGTCATCACCCACAAACGGCTTCTCCTGTCACTCATTCTGCTGGGCTGTCCCTGCGCAGCAGGCGAATGCTTCCCGATCACTCGCACTGGTTCGCCCATGTGCACTGCGATGCGTACGCATGCGCAGGATGCAAACATCGGCTGGCTGCGAGTGAACGCTTCTTAGTGAGCGGGTCTGAATCAGGTCCCCAGTTGCAACTTCCGGGTCAGACCCGGAATTTAGGTATAAAAGCGGTATTAGTTGCCATTGAAGCACAATACCGTAAGGAATGTTTATATAGTAGAAGGCGATGTTTCCAAAGGGTACCAGCAAATCAATCTAACAGTGACAAAGAAATGTTTGCTCTTGCTTACACAAAAAAAGAGTTGCAGATGCACTATGCGATCATTACTGTTTACATTTAAATTTATTAAATAGAATTTCAGAGGTAGTTTGTATATCAATGGCCAATGATACGGGCCTGCCCACCAGCGTCAAGGTCACCTTATTGAGCAGGTCCCTAACACTCTGGGGTTCACATCTGGAATGCAAGGCACCCCAAAAGACAGTCCAGCCAAAGACCTCCCTAGGGCATCACACGAAAAGAAAGGTGACAGTGAAGTGTTAAAGTATCAAGTGTGTAAAAGTAACTGAGTGTTAAGAAAATAATAAAAGTAGAATATTTGTGAAAAAATACATAAATAATAAACAAACATGAAGGTGATATACAAAGTGACTATATGTATTAAAAGGTGATTCCCTGAAGAGGTCCAGCCAGAACAGCTCAGGGGGCCCCACGTCCAAACGCTCACCCCAAATAAACTGACACTAACACTCATTAATTACTTTTACACACTTGATACTTTATCACTTCTCTAATTGTTTGTATATTATTTATGGCATTTTAATTCTTTCACATTTCATTAACACTTATTGATTTATACTTACACATCTATCCTTTGCACTTCACTATCACCTTTTTTCCCCTTTTCGTGTGATGCCCTGGGAATGGTCCTTGGCTGGAATTTTTTGGGGTGCCTTCCTTCTCGGACATGAACCCCTTAATGTTAGAGACGCCAGTATAGAGGAGCCTTGACGATTGGCCTGGCGCTTATTCATATATTTGAAAATGTATGTAACTAATACCTCTGAATTTCTATTATCATGTAGGATTTAAGTATTTTTGATTTTGCTACAGTGTGCTGGAGGGAAAATCCCTTTTTTCTGTGCTCAGTGTAAACCCCACCCTTTACAAGCACCTGTGGTATGTCATTAAGCTGATTTGAGCAACTACCATGCTTTTTGTTTGCAGTTTGGAGAGGCATGAAGGGAGTCAGCATTAGGAGGATGTGCTGATCCTTATAGTGCCATGTGGAGGTTTTTTGGGGTACCTCCAAGGTAAGTTAGCTCTCAGCTTATATATGTGCTGTTATCATGCAGTACACCAATTTGTAATTATATGACCCAGAGTGGGTGCTACCATTATGTAGCAATAATTATTTTGGGGTGACCGTTTGGGAGTGGGGCCCCAGGGTTGTTCTGGCTGGACCTTTCTCATGGCATCACCACTTAAGTCACATAGAATATTTTTATCACTTCTCTAATTGTTTGTATATTATTTATGGCATTTTAATTCTTTCACATTTCATTAACACTTATTGATTTATCCTTACACATCTATCCTTTATACTTCACTATCACCTTTTTTCCCCTTTTCAGGTGATCCTCGGGTATGGTCCTTGGCTGGAATTTTTTGGGGTGCCTTGCTTCTCAGACGTGAACCCCATAATGTTAGGGACGCCAGTATAGAGGAGCCTTGATGATTGGCCTGGCGCTTATTCATATATTTGCAAATGTATGTAACTAATACCTCTGAATCTCTATTATCATGTAGGATTTAAGTATTTTTGATTTTGCTACAGTGTGCTGGAGGGAAAATCCCTTTTTTCTGTCATCATCCATGATCATCCAGCCCTCTTTCCTATAGTCCCTCCTAGTCCCCGCCCGCCTTCTGGAGTCTGGTGTAAAGTGAGAGAGCCCCGCGAGATGATGTCATCATCATCTCGCGAGAACTCTAGCTCCGCAGCGGTGCGGTGTCACGACCAGGGTTTCTCGGCATGGTGGTCGGCGGGTGTTACCTGTGTGGATGATATGGCGGGGGGCGTCTGGTGGTGGTGCTGGTGGGGAGCATTGGCTGTGCGCGGTCCTGTGTGGGCATATTGTCACTCTGTGCTGGGTAGGCCTGGCGGTGTTTCCGTTCCGCTCCGGCATGGGCGCCGCCATCTTACTTTCGGCCATGTGACCTAGTTCCCCAATCCTGGTGTTACATGCTCACTCTCTGACCACTCACGGCTGGGCGCTGGGTATAAAAGGGAGTTCAGAGCTCCCTTGCATTGCCAGTGCAACGTGTTTCTCAGCGCAAGCTGAGAGTTCCTGAGCTTGTCCGCCTGCCTGTTGGATCTCTGCCTAAGCCTGCTTCACCAAACCTGCTCCTTACCCTGCTGGACTTCCACTGCCTTCTCCCACTGCCTCCCCTATTGCCTGAGTACCTGTGTCAGCTGTTACCCTGCACCTTGCCTCCACTTGCACCTTCCTCTGGATATTATTTCTTCAGCCACAATTAATTTCAGCCTCACAAGACCTGGAATACTGGACTGCCTTCTGTTATCACTACCTGGACTTTTTCCCATTGCCTCACTACAGTTCCCAAGTGCACTTTAGTGCTATACCTGGACTTTTTGTTTTGCCACACTCATGTCTGTTAAGCCACTCATTAAAAACTCCACATTTATTTTTAAATCTGCTTCAGTGTCTGCTCCTATTACCACCCTGGGGCCACAACAAAACCAGAACCTCACACACGGCAGCTAGGAGTTACATTAGTACTAGGAGGGAGTGATACACGGTCCATGAGTCTGGCGTCAAAGTCCCCCCCCCGCGCTTCCCAACACCCCCACCTGAACGAACTGCCACCCTCAGCGGCGGAGGGTTAATAAAAGGGTTTTTTTTTATAAAAAGATAAAAAATTTCAAAACAGTTACTGACTGCTGTGCTGCCAACCAGGCCCCCTGACATGGTGCCCGGGTAATCAGTACCTGCTCCACCCCCCCTCTCGGTCCCCCTGGATACAGTGCATCTGGAGAGTATTCACAGAGCTTCACTTTTGCCACATTTTGTTATGGTACAGCCTTATTCCAAAATGGAATAAATTTGTGTCTGTCCTCAAAATTCTACACACAATACCACATAATGACGTGTAAAACGTTTTTTTTGCGATTTTTGCTAATTTCATTAAAAAAACAAACTAAGAAATCACATGTACATAAGTATTCACAGCCTTTGCCATGAAGCTCAAAATTGAGCTCAGGTGCAACCTGTTTCCACTGATCATCCTTGAGATTTTTATACAGCTTAGTTGGAGTCTACCTGTGGTAAATTCAGTTGTTTGGACATGATTCTGAAAGGCATACACCTGCCTATCTAAGGTCCCACACTTGACAGTGCATGTCAGAGCACAAACCAAGCATGAAGTCCAAGGACTTGTCTGTAAACCTCTGAGACAGGATTGGGGAAGGGTACAGAAAAATATCTGCTGCTTTGAAGGTCCCAATGAGCACAGTGGCCTCTGTCGAAGCCAGATGATTGGCAGAGACCAGATCTTAAATTAATATCTGGCAACGCCATCTTGTGTTGCCCCTGACGACGCCATCTTGCGTCGTCAGCATGAAACCATTGTGTGCGATGCTAATATTCGATTATTAGCATCGTGCATGTGCATTGCTACCGCATATTGTTAAAAGTCCTACCATACCCCATACGCACATTATTTAAAACATAAAATATTGAGACGCACAGCGCACAGTTGCGCTGTTTATCAAAGCATTCTACACATAAACGCACCACGCATATTAGCGACTATACACAATATTCTCACACTTACACATACCAAAACTTATAAAAAGGTTCCTCCACATAAATATTAGAGGTTTTATTAGCAAATACTTATGTTATGAAATGTAAGGTATACAATATTTAAGGTACATAAGCTAGTAGACCTATCATGTTTGGTACCATTCTAAAGCACTGTTTATTTGCAGATTTTCAGTTCGACCCGCAAGGAAATCGCATCATGCGTTCGCAAGATATGAACAATAAGAAAATAGTGGTTAGAATGTGAAACTGTATGAAGTGTTTTTTATTAAAACCAGTCCTTCGGCAGGAAAACCACTCAAAGCAACATCTGAGGAACTGGGACATAACCCTAGTGATGCTATATGAACTTTCCAATGACCTGCATCGTACCAGAAAGTCCACGAGCAAGATCCAATGGAAGCCCATTAACTAGTTTCTTTGTTCTGGGAGGGTATATAGCTTGCATACTGGTTCTAGTATACAGCCATTCTTTTTGGATGACCACAGGCTTCTGGACTGATGACTGTATGCTGGGACCAGTGCGCATGCATATGTATTGGGCTGTATCGTATATTCTGTATTTTATTGTCTTTGCGCTAATTGTGCTAGATGAAAGCGTGTAACTTTCTTTTATTGCAATAAGAACTTTTTGTGCGTTGGAACCACAATTATTGTCTGGACAGCGATTATTTCTCTCTAGCAATTTAAGGGTATTTATAGATGGGGGCTCGCAGTTGATATCATGCCACCGTGATTCACACGATAGCGAACAGACCTCGATTCCGCAACAAAGGGTGGAAGGCGCCATAAGCAGGCAAGAATGCACTGTGTTCGAAACCCTTGTGGAATCTATGTATTTTATTGTGTGATCTTATGGGGCGCTGATTAGGGACTTGGGGAGAAGAGAGAAAGGTTTGTTTCTTTTATTGTCTGTCCGTGTTTTGTGTGTTAGTCGCATTACTGTGTATGCAACTAGTCACAAAATAGCGTAATTTTTATTTCCACACTTTTGTGTATCAGTCGCATTATTGTGTATGCGACTAGGCGCACAATAGCATATACGTGTTTCCGGTATTGCTGCCACGTATTCAAACAAATTGTTTAAGATTGCATTGTTGCATTGATAGCATGATTACATTGTTTTAAGGGCCTGATTCAGACCCACTCGCGAGCGGCTGTCCGCTCGCAAGTGGGTCGATGTTCTGGACTGAGCATGCGCACGACGGAGGGAGCTCCGTCGTGCGCATGCGCCAGACGCGACGAGCGAAGGAAAGTCCTTCGCTCGTTGTGTCTGATCAAAGGGGGCGTGCTGTCGATGTTGATTGACAGCACGCCCCCTTTGGTGGGCGTGCCTCCCTGACGGGGGCGTTCCCACGGGAACGCCTCCCGTCAGAAGCCGGCCCACTGACATCACTAGTGATGTCAGTGGGAGTGATTTTGGCTCTGATAGAGCCAAAATCACTCCGGAGCTTGCGGTTGAAAACCTCAACCGCAGGCTCCGGCTCGCAATTTCGATGGTCGCGATGGTCACGACCATCGCGGCCATCAAAATGCACGCTCGTATAGCCTGTGGGTGGTGACCCACAGCTATACGAGCGTCCAGGAGGACGCTCCATTTTCATGGAGCCCGGCCCTCATTCAGAGTGTGCGCTCTGCTCAGAGCGTACGGCTCTGAATGAGGGCCTAAGTCTCTTAATCATGCTGCCATATCTGGGAAAAAGTTTAATTTCTTTTCTGCGCAGAAAAGGTGCATGATAGATGTATATTTGTTGTGAGAATAGGTGTACTGTGTGTTCCCTATTACTAAGGGTACTGTGTGTTCCCTAGACCTAGGAGTACTATGTGTTTCCTAGGGTACACATAGCAGGTGTATTGCAGAAAGGGGTACTGTGTGTTCCCTACTGATAGGGGTACTGTGTGTTCCCTAGAGGTGAAATCGGCTCTCAGTGTGATCGCAACATCCATTGATCAGTTAAGTTCTTTGGGCATTGCGATTGAACCACACGGTTGGGGCAGACCGTGATTGTGACCTGAGTTGTGGTGGAGGAAACCACTGCTAGCAGTGAAAAGTACTGGAAAAGGGATTTTTTTTTTTTTTTAATTCGGGGTACCGTGTGTTCCCGTTGGTTTGGGGTACTGTGTGTTCCCATTGGTTAGGGGTACTGTGTGTTCCCTATCCAGAAAGCAGGATATTGTATAGGCGGCATTCTGCAGCTTGTTGTGTAGGTTGACTGTAACGATTAGCGAGTTGGTTGTACACAGCGGGTGAGTGGATGCAGCTTGTGAATTCGTCCACCGGTCCACATACTAGCGAAAAGTGCTTAGCGTTTTCCCAGATGGGTGCCAGGCTAACACTAGGTATGGTGGACAATGTGCTGCTTTTGAAAGGGCCGACAGGGTCGGCACGGCATATAATGCATACGAAGTATGGAGCGTATGCAACTATGCACTGTAATGTATGGGTTAGAATGACGAGGAAGTGTGTGAAACCTTTTCCGGAGATTGGCAGTTGATGAGGAAATATTGAACAATGTTAGAGATAGCATCTGTGTGGAGAAATCTCTGAAGAAAAGAGTAGAATATAACAATTGCTTGAAACTGTGGCAGCATGAGGGAAACATGTGGCTTAGCGCTGTGCACACAGCAAAAAATAGCGTTGAGCGCACAACGCAAGGGAGTGCGCACCCAACGCACAATAGTGTTGTGTGCGCGCCACAAGGGAATGCGTACGTACGGCATGGTAGCATTGCTGAAAGTAGTTAGTAGCGCAGGCACACCTCCACCGCCCTACGCGGTGGGAGGTGAAGATACAGCCCATACCAAAAATAATACAAATGTAACAAGTAACTTGTACCCTCTCCTGAGTAATTATAAGGAAAATGTTCATGAAGCAGATGATAAACCTGTTACAATGTCAGCCATTTCTCATGCAGTTCAAATGTTAAATTCTCCTCCACAGCAAGTACAGGAAGCGCCCTCACCAATGGTAGTAGCAGAAGTGCTACCACCCTCAGAAGCTGGTGTAAATAATATTAATTATACGTTGCAGTAATAGACTGAACCCCCCAAGTACCAAGGCCAAAGGTAACAGTGTGGTAGGCATGCATTCCAGTCCGGACAATAACAGTTCCCAATAGGAATCCGGATGCACGTGGTGTAGTACCTACAAGGGAGGTAGCGATGCATTGTCCATGGACGAGAGCGGAGCTACATTCCATAATGACAGATCTCTCTGACCCTAGAAAAGAGTTAGCAAAGTGTCAGAGATTTATAAAAGATTTAGGTAATGCTCATGAGCCAACCAACAAAGATTGGCAAGTGGTATTATGGGCACGTCTTCCACACAATACTGACGGGAAAAAGTTTGTCACGGCCTGTGTATTGGATGGAGATAGTCCCTTAACTGACGAAAGTAATCAGGACAACATAACCTGCATAATCACCCAATTGGCCGTATATTTTCCAGTGGTAGTTAACTGGAGTAAAATTTTTACAATTAAACAGAAAGAGAGTGAGTCTGCAGAAGATTATTTCACCAGAGCGCTGCAGACTATTACCCAGTACACTGGGATAAAGGACATAAAAGATAGCACACACCAAAGGGAAATGGTCATCACGGTACTTATGGATGGTCTTAAAGACAATCTAAAGACCAGGGTTCAGACATCACATCCTGGGTGGAGGGGAATTACGGTAGACACCCTCAGGGAAACTGCTATTGAACATGACAAAAACATCCTCAGGAAGTGTGAAACACAGAATGAGAAGCTAATGGCTGTTAGCATTCAAGCTCTTGAAACAATGCACCCACAGCCACCAGCCATCTACTCACCTGCGCAGCTACAAGTTCTCAATACATATCATCCTGCGCAGTCACAAAGCACACAGCCATACCACACATATCACACTTGGCAACAAAACACATATCAACATACCTTGGCTCAGAACACATTCCACACACAGCCACAACCCCCATATTCACATCCTCCTCAGCCATTATCTTTCCACACTCCCTAACCCACACAACAACAACCTTTCAAACCATACTCACCACGAAGATGTTATAACTGCAACCAGAAGGGACACCTAATTAGGGATTGTAAAGCAAGGAAACAGGGACCACCTAACCAGGGAACTCCAAAACACCCCCAGAATGCAGGAAACTTTCAGCAATCGCCTGCTCACATAGTGGCAGTAGATGCTTTATTGGAGCAGGACAGTCAACTGTAGGGGTCAGGTCACACCTAATCTACAGACAGTCAGGTCAACTGGGAGTACTAGGGAAGAACCTGTAATGACGGTTGATGTAGCTGGTACTAAACACAGACACAGGGGCGACCAGATCAGTGTCTTGTAGACACAGGGGCGACCAGATCAGTGTTAAAATCTCCATCCACTTTAGAGGTGACTTGCAAGACAGTACCAGCAATGGGTGTAATGGGTAAAGTGCAACATTATCCTTTAATCGAATCTGCAGAGGTTACTATCGGGCCATTGCATACCAGGCATTCCTTTCTCCAGGGAGAGTTGCGCATGAGGTAAGGGATATATTGGACACTCCACAAAGGTTAATGCTTCACTCTACCATTCTAGAGCAAAGTCCATCCCTTTGGACCAAAGATGGACAGGACACTGGTTTAATGTCAAATGTAGCTCCTGTAATGATCAACTTAAAGGTGGGAAGACAGGCTCCAAAAATCCCTCAGTACCCTTTAAAACCAGAGGTGGAGTTAGGGGTGTATTCCATAATTGAGATTGCTCCAGCAGGGGATTTTAGTCCGTACAGCTAGTGTAGCCAACAGTCCCATCTTTCCTGTGAAGAGTGGTGGGAGGGGTTATAGGCTAGTACAGTACCTTAAAGGGGTTAAAAAGGTAGTTGAGAGCTAATTCCCTGAAGTACCAAACCCAGCTGTCATTCTCATGCAGATCCCACCAAATGCAACCCATTTTACTGTTATTGACCTCTGTTCTGCCTTCTTCTCTGTCCCTCTTCATCCTGACTGTCAGTATTTATTTGCCTTCACATACAAGGGGGTAAAATACACATGTACACGGTTTCCCCAGGGCTTCATAGACAGCCCCAGTATCTTCTCCCAGGCCTTACACGACTGTTTACAATCTTTTCAACCCGCCAATGGATCTGTTCTAACCCAATATGTAGATGATTTATTGTTGTGTTCTGTTTCGTTTATGTCATGTTTAAATGATACTAAACTACTGTTGCTTCATCTATCACACACAGGACAAAAGGTTGCTAAGGACAAATTACAGCCATGCCAGACCAGGGTTAAATACTTGGGACACTGCCTAACCCAGGGGCTACAACATCTGACTACTGACAGAATTCAGGCCATACAGACCATGACACTGCTGCAAAACCAACAGCAAATCCGTACCTTCTTGGGCATGTGTGGATACTGCAGATCCTGGATCCCAGGTTTTTCTATTTTCACTTTACCATTGCAGGACTTAGGCCCTGATTCAGAGCCGGACGTTCTGAATCAGGGCCGCCCCTCCTTTTTGGAGCGGCCCCCACAACTATAGCGAGCGGCCAAAATGATGGTCGCGATGGTCAAGACCATCGTGACCATTGGGCTTGCGATGAGACCCTTGCGGTAGGGTCTCGCTGCCGCAAGCCCTGGAGTGATTTTGGCTCTATAAGAGCAAAAAGCACTCCCACTGACATCACTAGCGATGTCAGTGGGGCCGGCCCCATGGGAACGCCTCCGTCTGGGCAGCCATGCCCCCGTACGCCCACTAAAGGGGGCGTGCTGTCAATCACCATCGACAGCACGCCCCCTTTGGTGCGAGACCCATAACGACGGCTTGGCCGTCGTTATTCGGGTCTCGCGCATGCGCACGACGGAGCCGCCTCCGTCGTGCGCATGCGCACTTGGGCAACATCGACCCGCTTGTGAGCACTCAGCGCTCGCGAGCGGGTCTGAATCAGGCCCTTAGTTTCTTCCTCAAACACGACCGTGTCACACACACTGAGGAAACAGAGCAGGCTTTCCTTAATTTTAAGGATAGTCTGACAAGAGCACCTGCATTGGGAATACCTGATTCCGAAAAACCTTTTGATTTGTATTGTACAGAGGCTAATGGTTGCGCAGCAGGTGTCCTCACACAAAAACATGGTGATGCTAGTAGACCCGTAGCATACTACAGTGCACAATTGGACACTGTGGCAAGATCACTCCCAACGTGTTTAAGAAGTATAGCAGCAACTGCTCTTTTGGTCAGTAAGAGTAAGGATGTAGTATTAGGCCATGATATGATTGTTTATACACCCCATGCTGTATCTGCTTTTCTGAATTCTGCCCAAACCAAACATGTTTCCTCAGCTAGGTTCACGAAATGGGAACTAGCTCTAATAGCACCTGCAAATATCACCATTAAACGGTGCAGTATGTTAAACCCAGTAACTTATTTACCATATGTGCCTCATGATGCACAAAGGGTGGAGAGAGGTGAGTCGCTGGTGAAAGGTGAGTTTTGCAGGTATATTGATGCACATGATTATAAGGAATATTTGAATCAGACCTTTACTGCAAGACCTGACATACGTGATACACCTTTAGAAAATGTAGATGTGACATTTTACATGGATGGGAGTTGTCATAGACAAACTGACACTGGAGAGTTATGTACTGGTTATGCTGTTGTAAATGAGGAGGACGTTATAGAAGCAGAACCCCTTGGTCCACCTCACTCGGCCCGAGTGGCGGAGCTAGTGGCACTAAGAAGAGCGTGTGAGTTGGCAGAAGGCAAATCTACACTGACTCTAGGTACGCCTTTGGAGTCGTACATGATTTCGGAGCTCTATGGTGTCTTAGAAATTTTATGACAGCAGCAGGCACACCAGTAGCACACTCAAAACATATAAAAAGGACTATTGACAGCAGTCCAGATGCTAAAGGCAGTTGCCATCATTTAGTGTAAAGCCCATACATGTGAGGACGATCCGGTGACACTGGGCAATAATAGAGCAGACGAAGCTGCCAAATGGGCAGCAGTGTTAAGAATGAATACACAAATTGATCAAATGATGATATTTCAAACTATTGATATGCAGAAGTTAATTGAGATGCAAAATGTGTGTTCCATTCAGGAAAAGGCAGTCTGGAGATCCAAGGGATGTGGGCAAGAGTCCTCTGGACCCTGGAGAGATGGACAAGGTAAGCCGGTGGCTCCCAAGGCATACTACTCAAACTTGGCTGAGGTAGCGTATGGTCTGACTCACCTAGGTAAACAAGGTATGTGCAAGTTGGTGAGGGCATATTGGTGTGCACCGGGTTTTTCTTCTCAAGCGGAAAAGAGTGCAATGTCCTGTCTGACCTGCTTGAGGAAAAATGTTGGAAAAACAATACCGACTGAGCCATCTCACATCCCTCCAACAGACGGATCTTTTCAGGTAATGCAGATTGATTTCATCCAATTACCACCCTGCAGGAATCTCAAGTACATATTAGTTTGTACCGATGTGTTTTCTAATTGGGTAGAGGCATATCCAGCTGCCACTAATACTGCTAAAAAGATAGTTCAGGAATTTGTATGCAGGTACAGTATCCCTAGAATCATAGAAAGTGATAGGGGTACTCATTTTACTTCCAGAACATGTGTAAGTTAATGGGTATTAATAGTAGACTTCACACCCCCTATCGACCGCAAGCCAGCGCCAAGGTGGAGAGAATGAACGGTACTATTAAAAACAAATTGAGTAAGATCATGGCAGAAACTGGATTAGGTTGGCCAGAAGCTTTAACGCTAGTCCTTAATAGCATCAGGACAACTCCTAGACCCCCTCTTAATTTGTCCCCTTTTGAGATACTGTTTGGGAGACAACCTCATCTGATTGTAAGTCCACAGGAAGACTTGAAGAGTAACAACGAAGTTACTGTAAAGTATCTTATAACAATGAGTAAACAGTTGAAACAGCAGCAGCATAAATTGAAATTGTTGTCACCTGATATGCCAGAAACAAACTGTCATGATGTTGAACCTGGAGAATTTGGTATGATCAGAAATTTCTTACGTTCAGGTTGTCTGACAGATCGGTGGGAAGGTCCGTATCAAGTGTTGCTGACAAGTACGACATCCTTGAAAGTGTCAGAGAGAGATACATGGGTCCATTCCACTCAATGCAGAAAGGTCAACTATCTTGTGGAGATACAAGGCAGGGTCGAGGCAGATAACGTAGACCTGTCAATTGCGAGCTTGTTTCAGGAGTTAAATACTGCAGTGAGATACCTGAGCTAGGGAAATTTACAGTCCACTATTCCAGCAATGGAATGGCGGGCTGGGTTTGCATTTTCATCCAGAGTTCTCATCATCCTTGTTTGGTTCAGGATGTATTGTTTCTGTAATGGTCCTTTAGAGGATTACCATTCCTTAGTGGGTAAGGTCTTAAACCAGACCGAGTGTTGGGTTTGCACTCATGTGCCTCAGGGACAACTTAATGTCGGTTTAGTTCCATTCCCTTTAAATGTCTCTGAGGTTCTTGGATTAAATAAGGGGAAAACGCTGGATAGGAAGTTCCTTAAGTCCAAACCTCCAAATTTTAAGCTTCACCCATACCCTTAAATAGAACTCTCTTATGTTTTAATTTCACCAATTCCAATACACCAGGAAACTGGGAGGTGGCCAGGAACAATCAGACAATGACCTTCTCACTCAGAGCTGATAATGGACCACTAGATGATAAACTTGTACATAACATTACTTACAGTGGGAGATACTTCCGGTATAGGTATACTCGTAGTCCCATCAAGGAGATGGTTGGCAGGGTACCAGTAGGGTACTGTGCAGATATTATACAACCAGAGACATGTATTAGCCAAATGGGAGAACCTGGGATAGGATCCTTTGTCAGAGAAATGTGTTTAATGGTAATGATGCATTCTATTCCCTACATACTCCCAGACGGTGTATTATATATGTGGAAAGAAAGCGTACAAGTGGCTCACTCCGAGTTCTGAAGGTTTATGTTACCTGGGAAGGGTACTCCCAGAGGTTATGACCGTTACACATTGTGAAATGCTTGGTATTCATAAAAACACACCATCACTATATCTTCATACACAGTATGAACACAGAGACAAAAGATACCTGGTGATGAACATACAGCCACACAGTTGATTAGCGAAACTGGCTTCCAAATTTTGGTAGCATTAGATCCCACCAGGATCGCTCAGGGTACTTTAAATTTTAGATACATCCAAGACCTTGCTAAATTAATAGATATCACTGAGATGTATAATGACACGTTCAGGAACACTGGTAAGGAGCTACAGGCCTATAAGAAAGAACTTGTGCAACATAGACTAGTATTAAATTATTTAACAGCTGTTACTGGTGGATACTGTGTGACTCTGGCCACCCAAATTGGTGTCAAGTGTTGCACTTATATCACAAATATTACTGGCGATCCCAAGGAGGTGATAGACCAGAAGATGGATGACATTCGGCAGCTGAAATGGGAATTTCAAAAGAACCATGATGCCTCATTGACTGAGGTAGAGGAAAAGGTAGAAGAGTGGTTCTCTTGGTTGAACCCTGTAAAATGGTTCTCCGGTCTAGGAGAGTGGGTCCAGGAAATGGTTGCTAGTGTAGGTAAACTCCTGATCCTCATATTGGTTGTCATCTTAGTAATTGGCTTATGTGTCAGATGTGTTCCTGCTGTTTTGAAGTGTGGAAAATGTAATGCTAAAGGTAAACTGAGAGAATGAAATTATGATGGTGGTTAGTAGTAATAGTATGCATACTAAGGTAAATGAAGAACTGCATTACAATCCTGAACTATAATGTACCATCAGATGATGCATAGATTTGGCCAAGCATGAAATGTATTATTAAATGTTATTTTAAACATCCTAAATAATCTAAGTCCCTATCCCCTTCAAGACTTCCTTTATAGGTTAGGTGCATCCCCACATCTTTCCTATGATCTTCCAAGATCCGCGGTGTGCGTATAAGGGTAGTTTCCTGTCCCTCCCAGGGACACATTATTGATGGTTTAAAGACCAAATTGTGCCATCCCCTTAATATAACTTTAAATAATATTTCATAGTGTATCACTGAATAAATTTAAGACCAGAGTGTGATAGTGTATTGTTTGCTATCAAAGGGTGGACTGTCGAAGCCGGATGATTGGTAGAGACCAGATCTTAAATCAATATCGGGTGACACCATCTTGTGTTGCCACTGCCGACGCCATCTTGCATCGTCAGCATGAAACCATTGTGTGCGATGCTAATATGTGATTATTAGCATTGTGCATCTGCATTGCTACCGCATATTGTTAAAAGTCCTACCATACCCCATATGCACATTAATTAAAACATAAAATATACAAGACGCACAGCGCAGTTGCGCTGTTTATCAAAGCACTCTACACATAAACGCACCACGCATATTAGCGACTATACGCAATATTCTCTCACTTACACATACCAAAACTTATAAAAGGTTCCTCCACATTAAAAGCTAAATATTAGAGGTTTTATTAGCAAATACTTATGTTATGAAATGTAAGGTATACAATATTTAGGGTACATAAGCTAATAGACATATCATGTTTGGTACCATCCTAAAGCACTGTTTATTTGCAGATTTTCGGTTCGACACGCAAGAAAATCGCATCATGCGTTCGTAAGATATGAACAATATGAAAATAGTGGTCAGAATGTGAAACTGTATGAAGTGTTTTTTAGTAGTTAAAACCAGTCCTTCGGCGGGAAAACCACACAAAGCAACATCTGAGGAACTGGGACATAACCCTAGTGATGCTATATGAACTGTCCAATAACCTGCATCGTACCAGAATGTACATGAGCAAGATCAAATGGAAACTCATTAACTAGTTTCTTTGTTCTGGGAGGGTATATAGCTTGCATACTGGATCATACAGCCATTCTTTTTGGATGACCACAGGCTTCTGGACTGATGATTGTATGCACACGCGTATATATATGGGGCTGTATCGTATATTCTGTATTTAATTGTCTTTGTGCTAATTGTGCTAGATGAAACCGTGTAACTTTCTTTTATTGCAATAAGAACTTTTTGTGTGTTGGAACCACAATCATTGCGGGACAGCGATTATTTCTCTCTAGCAATTTAAAGGTATTCATACCTTCATCATCCGTAAATGGAAGAAGTTGGCCGGCAGTCTAAACTGAGCGATCGTGGGAGAAGGGCACTAGTCAGGGTGGTGACCAAGAACCTGATCGTCACTCTGTCAGAGCTACAGCAATCCTCTGTGGAGAGAGAAGAACCTTCCAGAAGGACAACCATCTCTGTAGCAATCCACCAATCAGGCCTGTATGGTAGAGTGAACAGAGGGAAGCCACTCCTTAGTAAAAAGCACATGGCACCCCTGCCTGGAGTTTGCGAAAATGCACCTGAAGGACTCTCAGACCATGAGAAACAAAATTATCTGGTCTGATGACACAAAGATTGGACTCTTTGGCATCAATGCCAGACGTTATGTTTGGAGGACACCAGGCACCGCTCATCACCAGGCTAATACAATCCCTACAGTGAAGCATGGTGGTGGCAGCATCATGCTGTGGGGATGTTTTTCAGTGTCAGGAACTTGGAGACTTGTCCGGATAGAGGGAAAGATGAATGCAGCAATGTACAGATACATCCTGGATGAAAACCTGCTCCAGAGCGCTCTTGACCTCAGACTGGGGTGACGGTTCATCTTTCAGCAGGATAACGACCCTAAGCACACAGCCAAGATATCAAAGGAGTGGCTTCAGGACAACTCTGTGAATGTCCTTGAGTGGCCCAGCCAGGGCCCAGATTTGAATCCGATTGAACATGTCTGGAGAGATCTGAAAATGGCTATGCACCGATGCTTCCCATCCAACCTGATGGAGCTTGAGAGGTGCTGCAGAGAGGAATGGGCGAAACTGCCCAAAGATAGGTGTGCCAAACTTGTGGCAACATATTCAAAAAGAAGAAAGTGATATACAGTGAGCGCTATCAATTAGTACAATGGGATGTGTATACAGTATGGGCTAGTCTAGGCTGCCCCTACAATGTGGGTCTGGATACTCCACAAAAATAAGATATACAACTTAAAAATGAATAGAGGCGCCTGTAACCAGCTGCTGATTTAAAATGTTTACTCAATTCAAAAAAATCACAATAATACACAATCATAAATACACATAAAAATTGCCAATTCTTCTAAATTATATTAATGACAATAACAATAGCATATGCTTATTCTAAAATAATAATTTAAAGTTCCTGGTCTTCAACTGGAAATAATCCCAATAACATGACCCATTTAGATTAATGGAACCTGATAAAATTTAAATTTATAGCAGCATTAAAGTTTGTTAATATAAGCAGGTTAGTGTCAGGAAGTATATTGCAGCAGATAGTTAGTAAGCCGAGGGATTGCAGAAACCAGCAACTGTTTATGGAGAAAGTTCATGCATTTGTTAGTTTGAATCCTCTACCTTTATTAAAGGGAGGGTATCTCCGGACAATCCGTACTTAGTGTATCGTAAGAAATGTGCCAAAGTAATAATCCTGGCATTCAAAAGCCCACGTGGTTGTGAGTGGTATGTTAGATACCTGATATGTCCCGCTGGTATATGTCTGGCGGCTGCTCACCCTATCTCTGGTGGCGCCGAGTCCCAATGCAAAGGGACCTCTTCTCCTGTGACGCGGCCCCTCCGCAGGCCTGGAACGGGAGTGATGCGGATATAATCCACCGCTTCCTCGTGCTACTAAGTTCCAGATGCTGCTGTACAAACTTCCTGTATCTGCGTTCCACCTGCGTGTCAACGACAGCCAATCACCTGACGCATTTCTCCGCCCACGAGACCGGCGGTTTCTTCAGAGGGATGGTCTTACAGCAATCGTGGCCTCCTTAAATACCTCATATGAGGTCTCCAATTAATTATAGGTTATCTCATTTATTATCCACTTTGGCTCTTTCATGGATTGTCCGGAGATACCCTCCCTTTAATAAAGGTAGAGGATTCAAACTAACAAATGCATGAACTTTCTCCATAACCAGTTGCTGGTTTCTGCAATCCCTCGGCTTACTGTAATGCTGCTATAAATTTCAATTTTATCAGGTTCCATTAATCTAAATGGGTCTGATTATTTCCAGTTGAAGACCAGGAACTTTAAATTATTATTTTACAATAAGCATATGCTATTGTTATTGTCATTAATATAATTTAGCAGAATTGGCAATTTTTATGTGTATTTATGATTGTGTATTATTGTGATTTTTTTGAATTGAGTAAACATTTTAAATCAGCAGCTGGTCACAGGCGCCTCTATTCATTTTTAAGTTGTATATTCAAAAAGACTTGAGGCTGTAATTCCTGCCAATGGTGCATCAACAAAGTATTGAGCAAAGGTTGTGAATACTTATGTACATTTGATTTCATGGTTGTTTTTTTTTTTATTAAATTTGCAAAAATCTAAAAACATTTTGCTCGTTGTCATTATGGGGTATTGTGTGTAAAATTTTGAGGACAAAAATGAATTTATTCCATTTTGGAATAAGGCTGTAACAGAACAAAATGTGGAAAAAGTGAAGCGCTGTGAATACTTTCCGGATGCACTGTATGTGGCCCTCGCAGCTTTTTTTATATTTTTACATTTTTTTTGCTGCTTTATTATGTATTTTAATCTATGATTACATTTCTATTTTTTATCTATGTTGATTATTTATGGACTTCTATATACCTCGATGAACATGGAAAGCCGGTTACCATATGCGAAGAAACACAAATAATAATTGTAACAAGCTATCTTGCATCTGAGGAATCTGAGAATGTTAGTTCCGTGCACATAGCGCGTCACCGCAGAAAGCTGTATGTGCAGGTGTCTCCACTGTGGAAGAGCATAAATCCCCTTCACTAGCTGTACCTGGAAGTGACGTGAGGGCGGAAGTGGAGATTTCTGACCACACTTTCCACAAAAATAAGAAAGTTGGCCCCCTGCGGGCTCGGTGGCTCGCCACATGAATATTTTCCTCTTCATTGCCCACATGGATGGTAGGGAATGACGGACACTGGCAGATGATGTCATCGTACATCTACAGAAGGGGATCTATCTCTACCCTCTCCAGTGTGCTCGTCATTAGAGGCTCGTGGATAACACGTCACCACAGGAGGCTGCATCCGCAGCTGCCCTCAGTTTGGACATCATTAGAAGGGGTATATTTAGGAGTAATAGTTCCTGGGTCACTCTGCCACTGAGGAAGTTTATGATAGACCGAAATGAATTAGGCTGGTGACACTGTACCACGGGAAAAGCTGCCATAAGGACTGATCTACACTTACCTGTGTGGGATTTGGCTGCTGGCACCTGATTCACGCTACCCATTACCATCTGGGCCAGGTGAAGGTAGCAAGTTACCCCTGGGAGGAAAACCACTAATATGTGGTGATATGCTTGTTTTTATCTTATTTAATATGAGTGCAAAGTATAAATAAATTGTTACAATTTATCCAGGAGATTACACTATTGTGGCGACTGTTTCTGTTTGCTTTGAAGTACAATATATAATTTGTCATGGTTATGAAATATTCTGTCTGTGAAACTCCTTGGTAAATAAGGAGTCCATTCAGTATTGAGCACACACCAGAGAACAGAAGATAACCTTTTTGATTCGAAAGTGTAGGAAGTTGTCTGACTTGGCTTTAGATCTATTCACATTTGAGAATCAATATATGCAATTCACATTAGTGCCTCTGTGGTACAGAACGCTTGTCAGATGTCTGTGCCGGGACTTCTGCACACGTGACCGCCGGGACCTGGAAGAAGATGCTGGGTCACAAGGGACGTTAGGTCAACCTTCTATCATGTTGACATGTCATCCATGTAGACATGGGCCTTGTTGATCTAACATACCACACTCACTTAAAAAGCCATGCCATATGGATACAATCAGTGTCATTCTCATTTAACCGTGGGACGGCCATACGTGCTTAATGGATGAGGACAATATCATCCTGAGAGATACCCATTCCATTAGGAAGAAAAACTGTAACATAGAGTCAAGGTGATCAATTAAAGTGGTCATACGCCGTGCAATGATTGTTTAGATCAGCCATTATTGTCTGATCGGGCCGATAGTCTCACAGTACATTTGAATCCTGACACCGGAACACCGAAGAGCACCAGCCCGAATGAGGTAAGTCTCTGATACCCTTAGCGCTAGCATGCCGGGGGGGGGGGGAGAGGGTTAGGTTTAGGGAGCGTATCGGGGTTAAGTTTTGGGGGGGGGGAGGTTAGGGATAGGCACTCCTAGGGGGGAGGGTTAGGGTTAAGCACCACTGGGGGGGGTTAGGCACTTAGGGGGGAGGGTTAGGTTTAGGCATGAAGGGGGGGTTAGGATTAGGCGCTAACGGGAAGGGTTATGATGTAGGGTTGGGTGGGTTAGGCTACAAGAAGGGAGGGTTAGTTGGGAAGGGGGAGGGTAGTTATACTTCCCCGACCCCTGTCAGGATACCAACCATCGGGATGCCGCTGTCGGTATTCTGACAGGAGGCATCCTGACAGCCGGTATTACCTAACCATTCCAGAAAAATTAGTGTATAGAAAGGATATTGCATGTCAGATGTCTATCTGAACATGAGTTTTATCTGATAGTGTATGGCCACTTTTATTTATTATCATTATTTTTATATTAGCATTGACCATAAGTCTTTATTGGAAATGCTGTGCTGTAAGTGTCGATCAGATGCCTAAAAAGCTGTTATGGTTAATTCCGGTATGTGACGTAATTAAGTCTATTATCATTTATAGCATGAACAATGTTTTCCTTTTGTTCTTTATGCAGCTCAGTAAGTCTACCTGGAGCTGATCCCCACAGAGGGCCTGCAGCAACGCCAAGACATTGGGCAGGCTCCGTTATCCAAGTACCAAAACCAGCAGGAACTTGCTATATTGCTATTTAGGACCAGTCCCACACTAACATGGGCAACTGACCTAGCTTACAGATGGGAATCTGGCCATCTAGACTGTGTTAAAAAATGTACTTTGGTCAGGATGACTATGACTTACGGCTCCTGCCAGACTGATCTAGGATAGTGCTCAGGATCAGATCTGGTAAGGTAATGATTGTGCCTTTAGTGAATTTAGGGGAAGATGTATGAAACCTTCTGAAGAGTGGAGAACTGGACAAGTGGAGAAATAAACCAGAACAGCTTCTACCTATCATTTTATAGAATGTAGTTGATAAATGCTAGCTAGCTGATTGCTTGTTATGGTTAACTTCTCCATTCTTTAAAAGGCTTAATACATTTCCCCATTAGACTGTAAGTCATACCTCTCAACATTTAGACATGCAGCTGATTGGTTGGTACCTTATCTCTGTCCATTTTATCTCTCTTAAAGGCTTACTACATAGACCCCCTATTTATTTACTAAAGTATGGGTTTGTAGAAGTGGAGATGTTGTCCATAGTAACCAATCAGATTGTACTTATTTATCTAGCACCTTCTAGAATCTAGAAGGTGCTAGATAAATGATAAGTAGAATCTGATGGGTTGCTATGGGGAACATCACTTCTATGAATCCGCACTTTAGTAAATGTATTGGATAATATTATGTTGTTCCACAACCCCAGAGGAAGGCTAAATAAGCTGAAATGTGTTGGGACTCACTACCAATATTTCACCTTTATCCCACTAACAAAAGAAACTAAGGCAGAGACGAGCGACAACTCTACAACAGTCACGTGACTGGAACAACCAGGAAGCAGACGGAGGAAGGCGACGCCGCGGCCAGTAGTGTGACAGGACCCTGGTACGGAAAGACAGACAGTGCAGGGACTATCAGGTAAGCCTCCGTAGTGGCAGGGGCACCAGGTGAAAGGCTCTCTCAAAGCCTGAACCAGTGACTCCCCCTCCCCAGACTGCAGCACCCCCGCAACCACCGGGCTCCGGGGACGTCCCTCTATCAGACTGACTCGAGTGCCTGGCGGTCTGGCAAGGCAACGCAGTCCGGAGACCCCGCAAAAGCACTGTGCCAGTTCACCCTAACCCACCAGTAATACATCTGTCCTGCACCACACTGATCGTCACATGGCCTAATCATCTATCAGTCACAGCGGGACAGCGCTGCAACAAGTTCATTAGACTTTTTGACTTATGTCATTTTCACTACCATCATCACTATCTGTCATAACAGATACTCAAAAACCATGGAAGGATGCATAGATATTCAAAGTTACCTGATTCACGGTCCAACCACTTAAGGACCAACCCAGGGAAAGTGGCCACCAACTGTAGCCATTGCTGGAAATTTTACTGCATTAGCACATTGTGTATATTGTTCTTTTTCATGTACATTGTTCATACTGTTTTGTGATTACAGGCGATATCTTATGACAATATAGATCTCCTATTTTACATAACATACAATTTTGTATTGGTTATTTATGACGGCATAGTAAAGAATTGATACCTCTATTCTCTTTTCTCTGGTGTATACCTAGACCCTTCTCTATATGTGTAATAGTGATCTATCCCATATAGTGTTACCTTACACATCAGACACACACCATTCACCAAGGGCAAGCACGGTAAATCCCCATTTTTTCCCTTTAGTAAATGTACCCTGTAGAATCTGTAGAAAGTGACTTCAGCCATCATTCACAAAACACCCAATTTTGGTTAAATCCCACTGATTTATGTGTGAACCCTGCCATTTCGAAATTCACTATTTGGGATTATCCTGCCAAGAACAAGGATGTGAATGATAAATAAACAGTTTATGTCAGTGGGTCTCAACTTCTCCAGTCCTTAAGTACCTGCAACAGGTCATGTTTTAAAGATTTCTATCTGTGGAAGTAGGTGGGATAATTACTGTGCACGATTAAAGAAATACAAAAAGCATAACCTGTACTTGAATACTTCAGTTGCAAATCACTGGTCTATGTAAAGTACTGTGCAATATGTTCATACCATACAAATGTTAATAATAATAGATCCATACCTGAACCGATACGCCTTTCTAGTGGCATATTTATTCATGAGAAAAAAATAAAAATATATTGATATATTTCTACCAAAAACCAAAGCATGGAAACTATGTCTACCTATAACCTGTCTACCTATCTGCTGAACATATCTGTATGCACATTAAAAATACATTGAACGTAAAGCATGTCATTGATTTGTAAATACATCCACTGTATTATATATTGTATTTTCTGTAAATACTGAGCTACCTATTCCTTGACTCCTATCACCAGTAATAAAGACAGGCTTGATGGAGAACATGTCTAATGTCATCTTCTCATGTTAGTGTTGGGATGAGGCAAGCTAGGGGCTGTTCCTGTAAATTGACTGAGCTACCAGCAGCACGAATGACCAGCATAACGTAATACCAATTACCTAGGTAACACTCAGCCCAGCAGCAGCGTTACATGAATAATTCATGTGGTACTATGCGCATCACACATACACAATCCCTGCTGCTGCCAGGGCTGCCAGTACTCTCCCTCTGACGTCACTTCCGCCCGGGAGCGCCTCCTCCCTGCCAGCCGTGCTCCCCTAGTTAATAATAACAACAGTGAGACAAATGGGAGAGCGCTGACTGGCCGTCCGGCTAGCCATTCAGCTGACAGAGTGGACACGGGAGCGCGCTCTCGTGATGTGATGGAGGGGGTCTAGCGCCTGGTCACTGTGTGTACCGCTCTGTGTGTACGGATCTGGGGGGTTGTCAATAAAGAATTTCTTATTCAATAGGGGAAAAAAATTGGATCTTCTTGCAGCAGCGATTCAGAGCCTGCAGCGCAGTGAGCAGCAGTAGTAGCACCCGGGCGGCGAGTGAAGGGGGTGAGGGCACCGGGGAGAGATGTGACCGGGGGGACCCGGCTTGTGTCCTCCGCCCAGGCGACATCCCTCTGCTGCACAGGAGGAGGCGGCGGCCATGGCAGATAAGGGCAGGCTGAGCTTCCCTGGGGCACTGAACAGGCCAGTGCCCATGAACTTGTTCGCCACCTGGGAGATAGACGGCTCCAGCCCCAGCTGTATTCCCAGGTAATGGTGCAGTTGCTGTAACTTGGGTCGTGCCTCTGTCATGGGCAGATATATAAAGCTCTGGGAAGTGATAAAGTGGAGAGAGATAAAGTACCAACCATTCAGGTCCCAACTGTAAATTTTAAAACACAGCGTGTAACATGATAGGAGCTGAGTGGCTGGTCGTTTATCACTCCACTTTATCACTTTCCAGAGCTTCATACATCTGCCCCATTGTTTGGTTTTATTTTTCTGTCACTCTGACTCTTTAAAGCTTTGTTGGTCTATGTACTAAGCCTTGGAGAGAGATAAAGTGGATGGATATAAATTACCAACCAATCAGCTCCAAACTGTCACTTTACAGGCTGTGTTTGAAAAATGAGAGGAGCTGATTGGTTGGTACTTTTATCTCTATCCACCTTATCTCTCTCCAAGGATTATGGGGGGTATCACTTAGCGATTTAGCCAAGCGATTGCACGATAACGACATCATCGTGCAATCACATGCAAATCGCGCATGCATCGGGCATGTTTTGGTTGGAAGCGACCAGCGATGCGCATGCCCACTGGTCGCTGCTGACATCCGACGTCGCCCATACATGCTGGTCAACCTGACGATCTCGTCAGGTTCAGCATGTGCGGGGATGAGGGATGTGCCGGGAGTGAACGTTCAGTGTAGGCACATCACTAGCTATACAAACAAGAGCACGATTGCAATGTCGTAATCGTGTTCTCGTTCGTATATATCTACAAGTGGATACCCCCCATTAGTACAGTGGTTCCCAAACTGCGCTGTAGCACCCTGGGGTGCCTCGGGACACATGCAGGGGTGCCTCAGGATGGTGGTCCAGCACCAAATCAAATAATGTATGGTCAATGTAATGTAAATATTTGGACACATAGAAGTGCAAACCTGTCCACCACCACATAACTGACCCTAAGGATGACAGGTAAGAGCAATTTACTTCACTTTACTACATATTATTTCTGAATTTCTCAATAACAAACTTTTGGCTTAGGGATGCTGTGAAAACAATTCTGATACTCTAGGGCGCCGTGATTCCAAAAGTTTGTGAACCACTGGCTTAGTACATAGATCTGCATTTGGAGAAACACACTGGCTATACACTGTAATATTGTTTATCACTTCACAGTTCTCAGCATCCATTCTGTGGGGGGAATCAAATTTAAACGATACACGCTGGGCACATATCGGTCAATAAAGATAGTGCCAACATTGCAAATTCTCTTTCACCTCTATGGGGTGCGAGGGAAACCTTATGACGCCGGTAGGTGCGATGTGCTGTCCCATAATGGCACATTATGTTGACTGAGTTCCCCCGAGGGTGTCACTATTGTATCAATATTATATCAATCTGCTCTACTCACGTATCAAACATTTGTCCGGATGTATCAAATTATTAACATTTACTTCCATAGTGCCAGCATATTATGTTCCGCTTTGCAGTTGCGAACAAAACACTAGTAAAACAAGACTGAGTAATGACAGGCAGAGAGGTAAGAGGGCCCTGCTCGCAAGCTTACAATCTATAGGTAAGGTTACAATCTCAAATCCCTATTTCCCTATAGACTGTAAGTGTGTGAGAAGGGTCTGCTTACATCTCTGTCTGTTATTCCTCAGTCTTGTTATATTACATTTTTTTGTTCCCAATTGTAAAGTCCAATGAGATGTGCTGGAGCTATATAAGTAACTGTTAATAACAATGTAAATGCTCCTGACTGATCCAAATGGCGAGAAAGCATTTGCCCCGATTGGCAGGGGATGGGTTAGTTAAGTTGTATTGATGTGAAACTCAAGGAAGGTCATGCTGTCTTGTGTTACATCCACAAAATAGTGTTTAACATTTAATCCATAGTGTTAGCGATATTTGATTGGTCTGTAGTTACTTGACAATGCTGGTTTTACCGTATATTATGCCATTTCGCTATCATGGATAACTTGCATCCTACTGCCTTTGTCTACATCATTTTCCTGTGATGCATACGTGGGATATTGTATTGTCACATAGGTTTTGAGAATATCAAAATAATTTTCAGGGATATATATATATATATATATATATATATATATATATATATATATGTACCACCCAGTATGCTACAGTATTCTACTTTAATCAATTGTTTTAGTCCTGCATATCTCTGGATGTCTTATAAATTATACTGCATTTTACTGAGTCTGAGTTCATAAATGACTGTAGTGACGTTGCACTTTTATTGCCATGCCTATCTGTTTTCTGTGCTTACAGTATGTTATATTGCAGTGTATCGCTGCCAGCCGCTTGAGGCACATCAATGTAAGTGAAGACATTTTGCAGGATGCTTTGTTGGGTGCCGTCACTCGGAAAAGCTTTGTTTATACAGATGAAGGTGGCAAACATAATTGTGATAGTACAAGAAATAGAAGTTGTATATTGGGTACAGCTAAAAAAAAAAATATTCTAATGAATTGCCTTTTGTATGTATGAATCCAAAAACAGCAGTACTTGTGATAAAACAAATGAAATATCAGACTAAGAGGCCTATGTATTGAGCTAATTTTATGTATTGTTGCTATGTACTAATAGCGCAATGGTGGAGATTTCACAGAAATCTCCGGCAAAGTGCTAATTAGCGCTGCAGATCACAGTCCCCATTATTGTCGAAAGGGACTACAATCTGACCCCTATGTACTAAATTCCAAAAAGCTTTTCAGAGTTTTGCCCCGTTAAACTACTACTGTTTGCCTATGGAGGATCCAGATGCAGGAGAGAGATCTTTCAATCTCTCCACCGCAACCCCCGGCCAGCTCAGGAAGCTGACAGTGTGCGCATGCGCAGTGCTAGCTTCCCCCAGGGAAGTCTCTCACTTCTGTAAAAGACTTCTCCTAAATGCCGGGGATACAACTCACAGGGACAGCGGTTACCGCAACCGCTGTCCATGCAAATTTCCCTATGTACATAGCGGGGATATTTTCATTAAAAACAAAAATATTACCGGCGAGATGGATACAAAATAATCATGGCAGTGCTGCGACTATTGGTATGTAGACCCCCTAAATAACTTGACCAATGTTTCAATGGGCCGAATTCAATTCAGTGCAATGATGAATAGCCGCGGGAGGGAGCTCCTGCAGCTATTCAATACACCGCACTGTTTGGGCGGCTAAAGGATTTCTTCTCACACCCCCCTGGGGATGCGAGGAGAACTCCGACAAAAGTTCCGGGCGTGCAGCTGTTTGCCAGCTTAGCGCGATGCTAACAGCCGCACTCCCAGCACTTTAGTCAGAGAATGCCAGTTACCGTGCGTTAACACCAAGGTTAAGTCGCGAGAACCGGCATTCTCAGACTTAACCCATTCTCCTGACAACGATTACAGCGCGTTGAATTGAATAGCTGCGGGAGCCCCTCCTGCGGCTATTCATCATCGCACTGAATTGAGTTCGGCCCATAGTTAGGAGAACATTTTTATCAGTGTGTGCATGTGTGTATATATGTGTGTGTATGTGTATGTATGTATATATATATATATATATAATGTATTCTCATATAAACATGTGTTTGTACATATATTCACTTTTTAAATTTTTGCAGGTTTATTGTGGAAATACATATGTACATGTACTTGGGTGTGAGCTTAGATATATTTAGATATACTTTAATCAGACTCTGTTATACAATCAGGTGCTTGGTACTGAGGCCCTGATTCAGAGCTGGACACTCTGACAAAGCGCTCGCTCTGAATCAGGGCCGTCCTTCTTGCTTGTTAGAGCGGCCAGGAAGATGGTCGCGATGGTCAAGACCATCGGGCTTGCGACGAGACCCTTGTGGTAGGGTCTCGTTGCCGCAGGCCCTGGAGTGCTTTTGGCTCAAACAGAGCCGAGAGCACTCCCACTGACATCACTTGTGATGTCAATGGGGCCGGCCCTAGACGGTAGGCGTTCCCATGGGAGCGCCTCTGTCTGGGCAGGCACACCCCCGGCACGCCCACCAAAGGGGGCGTGCTGTCAATCAACATCGACAGCACCCTTTGGTACGAGACCTGGAGTGACAGTTTGCCCGTCGCTATCCGGGTCTCGCGCATGTGCACTGGGCCACCATCGACCCGCTTGCCAGCTCTCGCGAGTGGGTCTGAATCAGGCCCTGAGAGCAGAACATTTGATTAGAACACAGTAAACTCGCCTTGTTTTAATTACAAAATGGGGACATATTACAGAAAATAAATGAGTAAGCAACTGACTCTTTTATACACTTATTTTCCATAGCATTTGTTGTAATGATTAATGTACTTTTATCCAGCTGTTATGGAACATACTTTGTTGTTTTTATGAAGAAGCCATGATGAGATTGGTAGAAGCCTGCAGATAGATATGTATACTGACCAATTATCTACACATCATAGTAGGAAGTTACTAACAGAACATTATTAATTGATCATTCTTTTATTAAATGATAGTCCAACATATTCAGGATGTGTGTATGTATTATATTTATCCTTCCTTCTGACGTACTAATACTTAGGAAATGTTGTGTTTTTTTTTTCTTCTTTTTTGTAAGTTCATGTTGTGACTTGTACGAGTTTTAATTGTTTTAATACAAAGCTGCTTAATATATATCAGATTTTTTAATCTTACTTATTATTTTGCTACAAATGTAGTGTCTGGGAATCACAGGTGTTTACAGCATCCCAAACATATAGGGCTGTATTTGGATGTTATCAATGGGCTTGATTCAATTCAACGCAACTTGAATAGCGCTGGGAAGGAGCTCCCGGAGCTATTCCTGGGGTGCGAACAGAAATCCGACAAAACTACTGTCACAATGCTGTTTTCTGCCCTTAGCGCGGCGGAAACAGCATCGCACCAGGTAGTTAAGTCTGAGAGTTCCGGTTCTCATGACTAAACACCATGTTTAAGGCATGAATTGAATAGCTAAGGGAGCTTCCTTGCGTTGAATTGAATCCTGCCCAATGTGTTAAAAATATATAGTTACTACACCTCTCACAGTGAGATGACATGTTGTACAGCCCCAATCCCTGCTGAGAAAAGCCAACACAATTGGCTTCAGAGAGTAATAATAAATCCGCAGGAGCTGGTGAACTTTGGGCATACGCATTGATCGCACAGGAAATATAGGGGTCGAGAGTGCGATATACCTATGAAGTTATCCACCACGTGCAATACATAGCACACGCCTTCATTATTGGTATTTTCCCTAGTCAATAACACCCCTTTTAATTAGTTCCAATGGGTGTTTGATCCTGGATTTTACAGTGAACCAGGTTGTAGAATTACTTGTCGATAAGGTTTACACTTCTTCACTCTGGGCCTGATTCAGCAAGGAACACAAGTGTGCGCATGCACGCGGCTGCTGCGGGTATATGCTAATCAATGCATACGCACGGCAACCGCAGCATAAGATGCAGACGCCCAGCACTACACAATGCCACCCACTTCCCTTACTCAAAGCCTGAGTAGTCTGCAAGACAGCGGTAACATCGAGAACCATACGCACATTAGAGGTTGACCTGATCTCGTGCAGGATTTTGGCCACTTCCTGAGTGCATGGAGTCATCTGGCTGTGTATGCCGCCGCACTGCCTTAATTATGCATGCCCCTGTAACGGCGTCCCAACGCAAATGCATACCTGCGTTCTCCCGACCACCCACCACAAACGGCACTTCCTGTCAGTCAATATCGGAAGGGAATGCGTACACACTGCATGTAGCCTGCATACCCTTATTTGCTCGCACTGGCTAGTGTGCGCATGCGCAGTGTGAACACATCGGCCGGGTGTGTGCGAATTCTCATCTGCGTTCCTTGCTGGATCAGCCCCTCTGTCCTGACATTTTGTGAGTAACATCTAAAGAGGACAGCTGCGGCTATCATTATAAGCTACACCTGGACATCGAACATGGGACTGAGGATGGGGGAGAAAGCAGGAAGATATTAATCTTCCCTATCTTCTCACCACAGATGGCAAAGTTTTTTTTGTTTTTTTTTGAGAAGTGAAACGGAAAACTGAGCTTTCCGTTCTTCTCTGAATGACTTTCCCTATGTATGGGAAAGCGGACTGTGCTTATTAGGGCACCGCTGGAGAAGTATGAGATCTTTCCACAGTATCCCCTTCTCTGTGAAAATCCCTGATATCACAGGTGATGAGCAATAAAGGGAGTTTCACTGCTTAATGAATAGACCCCACTGTTATTTATCAGAGCTTATCCACCCCACCACAGTTATCTACCCCACTAGTCCTTTGAATACCAGTTTACATCTACCATCAAAGAATGGTATTTTCCCTTTTTAAGATATCAAATTAAACAGCATGCAATTTATCACACATTCTGGGAGGGTGCATATAGGGGTTGATTCAGCAAGGAACGCAGATGAGAATTTGCATGCACCGGCCGATGTTTTCGCACTGTGCATGCATATGCATCGCAGTGCGCGAACTAGCCAGTGCAAGCGGGTAAGGGTACGCAGGCTACACGCAGTTTGTACTATGCATTCCTAATGATCTATATACTTAAATGTTGCTATTTAGCATTTCAAGTCGCCCAAGAAATAAATTGCTTTCCAGACTTTGAGTGTGGTTCCAAAGCACAAAAAGATATTATTCACATAAAAAGCATTTAGTTACACGCTGTGATCTAAATACAATTAGCGCAAAAAGTTATACATATACAAGGTATAGTTAATACATTACGCAAGCGCACCGGTCCCAGTTACAGTCATCAATCCAGAGGTCTGTGGTCATCCAAGAGAATGGTTACTAACTGGGACCGGGACACAGGCTATATACCCTAACAGATTATGCTAACAACAATGTAGACAGACAAACATAAGGGTCAGGAGTTTGCCCACAGTAGCAACCAGTTCCTGGACCCACTCTCCTAGACCGGAGAACCATTTCACAAGGTTCAACCAAGTGAACCACTCTTCTACCTTTTCCTCTACTTCAACCAGTGAAGCATTATGATTCTTCCTAAAATTCCCATTTCAGCTGCAGAATTTCATCCATCTTCTGGTCTTTCACCTCCCTGGGGTCACTAGTGTTCATAATGCGTCTGAAGATATGGAGATGGTGTGTTTTTATGGATACCAAGCATTTCATCATGTATAAGGGTCATAACCGCTGGAAGTACCCTGTCATGATTGGTGTCTGCGAGTTACCTGTCTCAGGTGGTGATCGGGTTTCAACGGAGGCCGGCATGACTGGAATCACAGATAATGTAAATAGCTCTATTTACAAGACTTGGGTAGCAGTGAAAACTGCCTTTGATGATAAATGACAGGAACTGGAGGGACCGGACTGGGACCGGCAGGAAGACTTGTTGAATTGAACTGATGAACTGAGAACTTGACTCTGGACTGGAACAACGTGGACTGAACTGATGAGCTTGGAACTTGACTCTGGACTGGAATGTGACAATGGCTGAAGGGAAGTCAGGTAATGCTGAGACGAGGGCTAAACAGGGTAATCTGGAATTACTATGACAAAGGCTAGAACTCAGGTGCAGGCTGGATTGGATAATAGGGAATAACAGGTTTCAGGAAGGAATGGGTAGGTTTGGGGATTTGCAGGCTGGACAGGATAATTGGAAATAACAGGTTTCAGGAAGGAATGGGTAGGTTTGGGAATTTGCAGGCTGGACAGGATAATTGGAAATAACTGGTTTCAGGAAGGAATGGGTAGGTTTGGGAATTTTAGGTTCAGGGAGGGGAGTAGGTAGGTAAAAGGGACAGGAGTTGATCCACAGCAGGAAGCAAGGCAAGGTAACACGATGCAGGTTTACAGAGTGCCAGGGACCAACCAGGAGTAGGACTAGCAGCAGAGCACAGGCCAGGTATTGCTGTAACAGGACGTCTGGATGCCAGGTATTACTGTAGCAGGTTTTCGGGATCCACCAGGGTTTGCTGTCAGCTGGCTTACAGGATTGCCAGGTTTGGCTGTAACAAGTTTTCTGGAAGCATCGGGGATTGCTGCCAGCAGATTTACTGGATTGCCAGGTACAGCTGAAACAGGTTTTCTGGATAGCGCCAGGGATTGCTGTAGCAGGTTTCAGGGAAATACTTGAATGCAGAAACAGCATGAACCATTCACCACGGGAAGACGAGATGTTCAGGCCCAGAATGCTATCAGGAGAGGATATATATACCCTGGGTCTGACAGCAATTGGTGGATACGGACAGGTGGTCTGGTAGTAGCATTCTGAGTGGTGGAAGGCACAACATGCAGAGGGAGTATTCATCTCTGCAGCTCTGAGACTCAGAACCACACCTGTGATTCCAATCAGGGCTAGCAGTGCTCACAGACAGAGGAGAGGCCAGGTGCAATAATCAGAGCAAATCCTCCAGGCAAATTACACACACAGCTCCATGGGGAAGCTGACAGGGGTAAGTCCCAAGGCAAAAAGGTGACAACTAGACAGGGTCGTGACATACCCTTCCCAAATAACATAAACCTTCGGACCTCGGAGAGAGCTATTTATACGCGTTCCTTCCACATATAAAATATACATCATCGGGGAGAACATAAAGGATAGAAAACATCATAATCATTAAACACACTTCCCTAGCAAGTGATCCTATTTCTGGGTCTAATACCTTGGCACAATATCCTGGTACCCTACCAACCATTTCTTTGGTATCACTTCGTGTATACCGATACCGGGAGTGTCTCCCATTTAACCTAATTGTGCGTAACAGTTCAAAATTTATAGGCTCATTATCACCTCTTAGTGAGAAGGTCATCGTCTGGTTATTCCCAGTCACCTCCCAACTTCCTGGTTTATTGAAGTTGGCGATGTTCAAACATAAAAGTGATCTATCCACTTGGTACTGGTAGAGTTTAAAATGATGTGGTTTTTACATAAGAAATTTTCCATCCAGTGCATCGCCTTTTTGCAATTCTAAAACCTCAGAGACATTCAATAGGAATGGCACTAACCCTACATTATATTATCCTTGAGGCACGTGAGAGCACACCCAACAGTCAGTCTGGTTTAAAACTTTGCCCACCATGGTATGATAATCTTCTAAAGGATACCCACCCCAATACGGGTTATACTTAGGCTGGCACCGTTGGATGCATCTCTCATCGACTAGGGACACAAAAAACTCACACATACAATAATCTTCAGACGATAGAACTTCACACTGTCTCCGAGTTTCCAAAATAACAGCGCTCTTAACAATTACTGTACTGGGTTTGGTCAGATACTCCCCCGATTGGTTTAGCACTCCTTCTCCCAACTCCACTCCCATCAATATCACCATCAGCTCTCCTCTCCGTTATCTGTCCTCCGTCACAGAAACCAGAAATTCCGAAACAACCCAGGATGATGAAAACACTGGGAGAAAACACAAAGATAACCACAGCAGGCCACTCCATTGCTGAAAACAACGATCTACAAATTCTTTAGCTCGGTTATCTCACTGTAACCTTTAACCCTCCCTGAACAGACTCGCAATTGACAGGTCTATGTTATCTGCCTTGATTCTGCCTTGTCTCTCCACCGGTTGGTTGACCTTCTTACAGTGAGTGGAATGGACCCAGGTATATCTCTCTGCCACTTTCAAGGAAGTTGTGCTATTCAGCAACACTTGATATGGACCTTCCCACCGATCTGTCAAACGACCTGAGCGCAAGAAATTTCTGATCATAACAAATTCTCCAGGTTCAACATCATGACAGTTTGTTTCTGGCATATTAGCGTTCCCGCTAGGCTGTTTTAGCGGGGCGCGGCACCCTGCCCTCCTTCTGGAGGGCAAAAAGCTCCCTGCCCTCACAGCCTGCGGAGACGTTCTCACCCGCGGGACGCAGCATCCCGCGGGTGGAGAAACATGCGGTGACAAGGTCACCGCCGGAGAATAGACGCCGGGTGCATGCGCCCGGCATCTATTCTCCCTGTCTGCAGGGCCTGGGGGCTGCCCGGCGTGTCCGTAAGTGCCGGGCACGCCCCCAAGAGTGACGAAAAGGGGACGCGTCTTATAGACACGCCCCCTTTTCTGATGACCACGCCCCCTTCTCGGCCGCGCGCGCGCACGCGGGCATTCCCTCTCTAGCTCTGGTGCCCTGCCTCCCGCCGGAGCTAGAGGGAACACTACATATCATGTGACAACAATTTCAGTTTCTGCTGTTGCTGCTTCAACTGTTTACTCTTTGTTATAAGATACCTTACAGTAACCTCGTTGTTACTTTTCAAATCTTCCTGTGGGCTTATAATCAAATGAGGTTGTCTACCAAACAGTATTTCAAAGGGGGACAGACTAAGAGGGGGTCTAGGAGTGGTTCTGATGCTATGGAGGAGGGATATGGGATGGCTCAGTGGGTATTGTCTTCCCAACATTTTTACTCAAACAAGTAAAACAGGACATTGCCCTCTTTTCAGCTTGGGAAGAGAAACCTGGTGCACACCAATACGCCCTGACCAACTTACACATACCCTGCTTTCCCAGGTGAGTCAGACCATGCGCTGCCTCAGCCAAGCTCGGGTAGTATGCCTTGGGTGCCACCGGCTTACCTTGTCCATCTATCCAGAGTCCAGAGGACTCGCCCACATCCCTTAGATCTCCAGACTGCCTTTTCCTGAATGGAACACAAATTTTGCATCTCAATTAATTTCTGCATTTCAATCGTTTGGAAAACCATCATCATTTGATTAGTTGGCATGTTTACTCTTAAACCTGCTGCCCATTTGGCAGCTTCGTCTGCCCTGTTATTGTCCAGTGACACCAGATCATCTTCACATGTATGGGCTTTACACTTAATGACAGCTACTGCCTTAGACATTTGGATAGCTGTCAATAGTCCTTTTATATGTTTTGAGTGTGCGCCTGTTGTGCCTGCTGCTGTCCTAAAATGTCTTAGATGCCATAAAGTACCAAAATCATGTACTACCCTGAAGGCGTACCTAGAGTCAGTTATAAATAAAAAGTACACAGTGCTGCGCTTGTAAAGTGTCAGCTGCTCATTAGGTTAAATACAATGAATTGGGTGTTTATGAGCGCTCTACATAAATAAAATAAAATTAGTTAAAATAAATAATTATATTAGTGGCACCTGTAGAAAAATATTTGTTAAAACGTAGTGTTTATAGCTCCTTTATGAGGATATTGTTTTAAGGTGAGGTCCGGTTTGACACGTAAGTTGGATCGCACTGTATTAGTCCAAAATCTGTCCCTACCTTGCCCTCATAGAGATGGTGCAGCGGGACAGGTCCGGATTATGATGTTACGTTGGTGGAGAGCGGCCTGGCCTCGGCTCTCTCTCCACGTGCTGCCGGCGTCTGGCCGTGTGCGGCTGCTATAGATGACGTCAGCGGGACAGTGCGGGTAGTGTAATCGGCTTCCACGAAGGTCAGCTTGCTGCCAGATACCAATCACCTGAATGCCTCCAACGCGTTTCGTACCATTCGGTACTTTGTCAAGGATAGCATTGGGCTGATCTTAGGTCCTTTTATATACCTATAACTTTATTAAGTAATTGTTTAAAACACAGGAAGTTGTCACCGGAATCACTTTAATAAAAGGCGGTAACCACATGTTTGTCCTCCATTTTTATGGATTCTCCTATAATTTAATAAATAAATACGGTGCCACTGAAATTGTTAAAAAGATTAAAAATAAGAGAAAAAAAAAAAAAGGGGGTGAACGTTATATAGTTATAAAAATGCATTTAATTCAATATCGATATTGAGACCAGATGGTTGTAATGTTCTAAGATCATAAATCCACCTGGTTTCACTCCTTTTAAGGCTATCTACAATGTCGCCACCTCTCCAATTTTTGTGGATTTTTTGAATGGCTGTAAACTTCAGACCCATAGGGTTTCTTTGGTGTACAAGGGCAAAATGATTAGACACACTATGGGTCTGTAAGCCTCTCTTTATGTTGTAAATATGTTCAGCTAGCCTTATTTTTCTTTCATTTAGTCTGGCCTACATATTGGAGCCCGCAAGGGCATTCCAAAAAATAGATCACCTCTTCACTCTCACAAGAAATGAATTCTTTTATTTTATACGTTTTCCCGTTATATTAGATTTGAATTCATGTTTAGGTTTAGTAGATATTGTTTTTTGATTTTTACACGCTACACAGCTTAAACAGTAGTGATATCCTTTGTTCTTCAATGATTTCTCATGGTCCAAAGGGATGAAGCTTTTTACTAGTTCCTGTTGCATGTTTTTCGCTTTACGGTAAATGATGTGTGGATTTTCAGAAATGTATGGGTTTAAATCAGTACTAAGAACATGCCAATGTTTCTTCAGTAAATCTTCTATTGTTGTGATATTGCTGTTGTACTGTGTAATAAATGAAATTCTGTTCTCTGTAGGCTTATTTTTATTTTGATAAGTAATTAATTCTTTCCTTTCTAATTTTTCGGTTTTAAGTATTTGAGTGTCTAATTCTTTCGGTTTGTATCCTTTACTGATGAAATTTGTTTTCAATGTTTGGCTTTGTTTAACATATTCCTGATTTTCTGTGCAATTTCGTTTTATTCGTCTAAATTGCCCTTCAGGTATGTTCTTAATCCACTGTCTATGGTGATTGCTTGATACAGGTAGGGCATTGTTGCCACTAACTTCCTTTATATGAGTTCTCGATTGTAACTGGTTTTCTTTGATATAAATTTCCAAATCGAGGAAAATGACACTTTCTTTACTTGTAACCGTGGTGAATTCTAAATTCAAATCGTTTCTGTTAATGTATTCAGTGAATTCTTTTAATTTTTCGTTCGGGCCGTCCCATATAAAGAAAACATCGTCGATGTACCTTTTCCAACAGATAAAGTATGACTTGTATTCGTTGTTTTCCCATATAAAATTCCTCCTCCCATTTTGAAACAAAGAGATTCGCATAACTGGGTGCGAAGGAGGTTCCCATAGCGGTTCCTCATTTTTGCAGATAGAACCGCCCCTCGTACTAGAAATAATTACGTGTTAAAATGAATTCAATGATTGTCATGATAAAATTGATCTGTTCATTTTTAATTTCTGTTTTAGTGGAGAGGAAGTATCTCGTACTGTCACATCCATTTTCATGTGATATGCATGTGTACAGGGATTTAACATCGCTTGTACCTAAAATGTATTGTTCCTTCCAGGATATTGTTTCTAAAATTTGTAATATACTAATGGTATCTTTGAGATGGCTTCTTTGTTGGGACACCAGTTCTTGCAGAAAGAAATCTATATATTTGGATAAGTTGCTCGTGATTGAGTTAATGCCTGATATAATCGGCCGGCCGGGAGGGTTCTGTAGGTCTTTATGTAACTTGGGGAGAAAATAAAAAGTTGGAATTTTTGGATTTCTTTCCCAAATGAAATGGAGTTCTTTTTTATTTAGGATTCCCATTTCTAACCCTTCGTTCTAGATTTCTTCTAGTTCTTTTGTGAATTTTCCAGTAGGGTCATTAGATAATAATTGATATGTTTCTGTGTCGCTCAGTAGTCGTTCTGCTTCTTGTTTGTACTTTGATTTGTCCATAAGTACAATTCCTCCACCCTTGTCTGCAGGTTTTATAATTATTGAATTGTCCTTTTTTAAAGTTTCTAAACTTCTCTTCTCTTCCGTCGATAGATTCCTTTTTGTTTTTTGTTTCTCTGATAGGGTAGAGATGTCCTTTTCTATTAATTTCTGAAAGGTTTCAATGTGTGGTCCTTTACAATATGTGGGATTGAAAGTTGATCGTGTTTTAAAGTTAGTATGTTTGAAGTATTCCTCGGTTTTTGAATTTGTTAATGATTTTGTTTCTTCCATACCTGATAAATGAGCAGCTGACACTTTACAAGCGCAGCACTGTGTACTTTTTATTTTTAACTTGTTACTTTAACACGCTGCTGCTGAACCAAATATGTCTAAATATACCTCAAAACATGTTACCCACCAACATCTAAGAAATAACATTGATAATGTCTTTAACAATAACCCAAAACATGAAATTCTAGATGAGAGAACTAATGATGAGAGATTTTGTAGCCAATTACTGAAATTAGAGAAACATTACATTCAGGAGGCT
Source organism: Taudactylus pleione (assembly GCA_031769625.1). Classification (NCBI taxonomy): domain Eukaryota; kingdom Metazoa; phylum Chordata; class Amphibia; order Anura; family Myobatrachidae; genus Taudactylus; species Taudactylus pleione. The sequence goes on along the minus strand of JAUIMM010000226.1, from coordinate 1,252,868 downwards.
AAACAATGGTGGGAAATCACCACCTTAAATAAATATCTTGAAAATAACATGATTCCAAAAGGTCTTAGAATCAATAAAGTAGCGACATTTCAACCTATACAAACAGACTTCTATAAAAAATGGAACAATATATTAGATAATTGTTCAATAGAACTTATAAAACTAATCATTGCAGATAAAAAATTAATATTAGAAAAAAGTAATGAGAATATAGAATTATACGAAAAAAGATTTGAAGCTTTATCAGGTATGGAAGATTTTAGGAATCTGATTAGAATGACAAATGAAAAAATAGAAAAATTAGAGGAAACAATAATCATGCAAAAACAACGAAAATTCAAGAGAGATATTGAGGAGTTGGAATTATACAAACAAAATAATAATGAAAAGAGGATGAATATAAAACATATATCATACCCATCGCACAACTTTAAACAAAGTGGACCTAGAGGGATCTTCAATCAGAACCCCCATAAAGAATATAGGTCGAAGAAAATATCACAACAAACACAATATCAACAACAACAAAAAAAGAAAGAACCTCTTATCAAAGCCACACCACAGTTTAGAAATGGAAGACAAGATTATAAACCATATAACAAACAAAATTTTACATTTGGAGAGAACCCTTATAAAATCATAAAAGAATCATATAGAAATGGTAGAGAAATGGCCCTAAAAGAAGAACGGGTCGAATTCAACTCGTTAATACAAAATATATTGGAGAAAAACCATAGAGACAAAATTTAAACTATACCAAGGAAATACTCTCAAAAAAGGAATCTATATGAGGACTCAGAGGAGGATGAATCTGAAGATGATGAGATTAATTTTTTAGAAATAACCCATGGTGTAAAGAAACCACCGGATTTCATACAAACCTCACAGAACAAAAAAGTAAGAAAAATATCCATGGACGAAGAAGAGGTACAAGAGGAGGCAAGAAACAAAAGGAGAAATATATAGACTCCAAAATGATAATTTATAATCTGAGCTCAAAAATCTTAACACAATCTGAATTTTCAGTATTGGAAAAAGGACCCAAATTTGCTCCACAATCATCTATAAATAAATTTAATTTATACATTGACACCCAGAAATTTGTTCGAAAACTCTGTTTAAAAAAGTTTTATGCAAAAGAAACAAAATCATTAACGAATTCAAAAACCGAGGAATACTTCAAACATACTAACTTGAAAACACTATCAACTTTCAATCCCATATATTGTAAAGGACCACACATTGAAACCTTTCAGAAATTAATAGAAAAGGACATCTCTACCCTATCAGAGAAACAAAAAACAAAAAGGAATCTATCGACGGAAGAGAAGAGAAGTTTAGAAACTTTAAAAAAGGACAATTCAATAATTATAAAACCTGCAGACAAGGGTGGAGGAATTGTACTTATGGACAAATCAAAGTACAAACAAGAAGCAGAACGACTACTGAGCGACACAGAAACATATCAATTATTATCTAATGACCCTACTGGAAAATTCACAAAAGAACTAGAAGAAATCTAGAACGAAGGGTTAGAAATGGGAATCCTAAATAAAAAAGAACTCCGTTTCATTTGGGAAAGAAATCCAAAAATTCCAACTTTTTATTTTCTCCCCAAGTTACATAAAGACCTACAGAACCCTCCCGGCCGGCCGATTATATCAGGCATTAACTCAATCACGAGCAACTTATCCAAATATATAGATTTCTTTCTGCAAGAACTGGTGTCCCAACAAAGAAGCCATCTCAAAGATACCATTAGTATGTTACAAATTTTAGAAACAATATCCTGGAAGGAACAATACATTTTAGGTACAAGCGATGTTAAATCCCTGTACACATGCATATCACATGAAAATGGATGTGACAGTACGAGATACTTCCTCTCCACTAAAACAGAAATTAAAAATGAACAGATAAATTTTATCATGACAATCATTGAATTCATTTTAACACGTAATTATTTCTGGTACGAGGGGCGGTTCTATCTGCAAAAACGAGGAACCGCTATGGGAACCTCCTTCGCACCCAGTTATGCGAATCTCTTTGTTTCAAAATGGGAGGAGGAATTTTACATGGGAAAACAACGAATACAAGTCATACTTGATCTGTTGGAAAAGGTACATCGACGATGTTTTCTTTATATGGGACGGCCCGAACGAAAAATTAAAAGAATTAATTGAATACATTAACAGAAACGATTTGAATTTAGAATTCACCACGGTTACAAGTAAAGAAAGTGTCATTTTCCTCGATTTGGAAATTTATATCAAAGAAAACCAGTTACAATCGAGAACTCATATAAAGGAAGTTAGTGGCAACAATGCCCTACCTGTATCAAGCAATCACCATAGACAGTGGATTAAGAACATACCTGAAGGGCAATTTAGATGAATAAAACGAAATTGCACAGAAAATCAGGAATATGTTAAACAAAGCCAAACATTGAAAACAAATTTCATCAGTAAAGGATACAAACCGAAAGAATTAGACACTCAAATACTTAAAACCGAAAAATTAGAAAGGAAAGAATTTAATTACTTATCAAAATAAAAATAAGCCTACAGAGAACAGAATTTCATTTATTACACAGTACAACCGCAATATCGCAACAATAGAAGATTTACTGAAGAAACATTGGCATGTTCTTAGTACTGATTTAAACCCATACATTTCTGAAAATCCACACATCATTTACCGTAAAGCGAAAAACATGCAACAGGAACTAGTAAAAAGCTTCATCCCTTTGGACCATGAGAAATCATTGAAGAACAAAGGATATCACTACTGTTTAAGCTGTGTAGCGTGTAAAAATCAAAAAACAATATCTACTAAACCTAAACATGAATTCAAATCTAATATAATGGGAAAAACGTATAAAATAAAAGAATTAATTTCTTGTGAGAGTGAAGAGGTGATCTATTTATTGGAATGCCCTTGCGGGCTCCAATATGTAGGCCAGACTAAACGAAAGATAAAAATAAGGCTAGCTGAACATATTTACAACATAAAGAGAGGCTTACAGACCCATAGTGTGTCTAATAATTTTGCCCTTGTACACCAAAGAAACCCTATGGGTCTGAAGTTTACAGCCATTCAAAAAATCCACAAAAATTGGAGAGGTGGCGACATTGTAGATAGCCTTAAAAGGAATGAAACCAGGTGGATTTATGATCTTAGACCATTACAACCATCTGGTCTCAATATCGATATTGAATTAAATGCATTTTTATAACTATATAACGTTCACCCCCTTTTTTTTTTTTTTCTCTTATTTTTAATCTTTTTAACAATTTCAGTGGCACCGTATTTATTTATTAAATTATAGGAGAATCCATAAAAATGGAGGACAAACATGTGGTTACCGCCTTTTATTAAAGTGATTCCGGTGACAACTTCCTGTGTTTTAAACACTTAGGTCCTTTATATACCTATAACTTTATTAACTAAGATCAGCCCAATGCTATCCTTGACAAAGTACCGAATGGTACGAAACGCGTAGGAGGCATTCAGGTGATTGGTATCCGGCAGCAAGCTGACCTTCGTGGAAGCCGATTACACTACCCGCACTGTCCCGCTGACGTCATCTATAGCAGCCGCACACGGCCAGACGCCGGCAGCACGTGGAGAGAGAGCCGAGGCCAGGCCGCTCTCCACCAAGGTAACATCATAATCCGGACCTGTCCTGCTGCACCATCTCTATGAGGGCAAGGTAGGGATAGATTTTGGACTAATACAGTGTTATCCAACTTACGTGTCAAACCGGACCTCACCTTAAAACAATATCCTCATAAAGGAGCTATAAACACTACGTTTTAACAAATATTTTTCTACAGGTGCCACTAATATAATTATTTATTTTAATTAATTTTATTTTATTTATGTAGAGCGCTCATAAACACCCAATTCATTGTACCTAGAGTCAGTGTAGATATTAGCAGATTTGCATTTTGCTAATTCGCATGCTCTCCTTAGTGCCACCAGCTCCGCCACTTGGGCCGAGTGAGGTGGTCCAAGGGGTTCGGCTTCTATGATGTCTTCATCCTTTTCAACAGTATAACCTGTACATAACTCTCCAGTGTCAGTTTGTCTATGACAACTCCCATCCATGTAAAATGTCACATCTACATTTTCTAAAGGTGTATCACGTATGTCAGGTCTTGCAGTAAAGGTCTGATTTAAATATTCCATACATTCATGTGCATCAGTATACCTGCAAAACTCACCTTCTGCCAGCGACTCACCTCTCTCCACCCTTTGTGCATCATGAGGCACATATGGTAAATACGTTGCTGGGTTTAACGTACTGCACAGTTTAATGGTGATGTTTGCAGGTGTTATTAGAGCTAGTTCCCATTTTGTGAACCTAGCTGTGGAAACGTGTCTGGTTTGGGCAGAATTCAGCAAAGCTGATACAGCATGGGGTGTATAAACAATCATAGCATGGCCTAATACTACATCCTCACTCTTACTGACCAATAGAGCAGTTGCTGCTACACTTCTTAAACACGTTGGGAGTGATCATGCCACAGTGTCCAATTGTGCACTGTAGTATGCTACGGGCCTACTGGCATCACCATGTTTTTGTGTGAGGACACCTGCTGTGCAATAGTCAGCTTCCGTATACAAAAAACCTTTTGATTTGTATTAATCAGGTATTCCCAATGCAGGTGCTCTTGTCAGACTATCCTTAAGATTAAGGAAAGCCTGCTCTGTTTCCTCTGTGTGTATGACACGATCGGGCTTTGAGGAAGAGACTAAGGACCTCATTCAGAGTCGGTCGTTGCGGCCGCTCGGTCGTAAGGTAAAAGGGGCCGGATATGCAAATGAATCGCTCGCAAGTTGCATCGTTAAGATGGGATTGTTAGCTGGACGAGCGAGGAGAGGATGCGGCCATAAGACTAAAAATACACCCCCTTCTCGTTCGCATTACACGTCATCTCCGGGCATATAAGGATTAATCGAGACCATCGGAAACCATCGGAGCTGTCCGTAGAGCTTAAGGTTGACCATACCCTCTCTTAAGCACTACGATCAAGTCAGTGTAAAAACTTCCCATGTCACATGTGCCATGACACTACTTAGTTAATTATGCACTCCCATAAAACGCCGTTTGCATAGTCAGGCACGCCTGCGTTCGGATCTCCACTCCCCCGTTCACAAGCACATTCCCCTGTTACCACCCACAAACGCCTCATCCTGTCACTCAAACTAACGACCTGGCTGTGTTCAAGGAGAGAGCAATTTCTGATCGTAATAGCTAGTTTGCGCACGCGCATTTCGAATTTTACACATGCGCAGTTTAGTGAACATCGGTGGCGTACAACCGAGCGGCCGCAACGACCGACTCTGAATGAGGTCCTAAGCCCTGTAATGGCAAGGCCAAAATAGAAAAACCTGGGATCCACATTCTGCAGTATCCACACATTCTCAAGAATGTACAGATTTGCTGTTGGTTACGTGGCAGTGTCATGGTCTGTATGGCCTGGATTCGATCAGTAGTCAGATGTCGTAACCCCTGCGTTAGACAGTGTCCCAAGTATTTAACCCTGGACTGGCATGGCTGTAGTTTGTCCTTAGCAACCCTGTGTCCTGTTTGCGATAGATGAAGCAATAAAAGTTTTGTATAATTTAAACATGACATAAACGAATCCGAACACAACAATAAATCATCCACATATTGTATTAGAACAGATCCATTGGCAGGTTGAAAAGATTGTAAACAGTCGTGTAAGGCCTGGGAGAAGATACTGGGGCTGTCTATGAAGCCCTTGGGCAGTCGTGTCCATGTGTATTGTACACCCCTGTATGTAAATGCAAATAGGTACTGACAGTCAGGATGAAGAGGGACAGAGAAGAAGGCAGAATAGAGGTCAATGACAGTAAAATAGGTCGCTTTTGGTGGGATCTCCATTAGAATGACAGCTGGATTCGGCACTACGGGGATTTGGCTCTCTACTACCTTTTTAACCCCTCTAAGGTCCTGTACCAGCCTATAACCCCTCCCACCACTCTTCTTTACAGGAAAGATGGGACTGTTGGCTACACTCACTGTATGGACTAAAATTCCCTGTTGTAATAATCGCTCAATTATGGGATAAACCCCTATCTCTACCTCCTGTTTTATTGGTACTGGGGAATTTTTGGAGCTTGCCTACCACTTTTTAGGTTTACCATTACGGGTGCTACATTTGCCATCAATCCAGTGTCCTATCCATCTTTGGTCCAAAGTGAACCTGGTATTTGAGATAACATCTACTCTATCTGGGATGGATTCTTATCTGTAACAGTACAGTGAAACATTAACCTTTAGGGAGTGTCCAATATATCCCTCACCTCGTGCGCAACTCTTTCTGGGATATCTAAAAATATACCATCAGGGGTACCATAAATGACGCATCCCATTTTACATAACAAATCCCCTCCCAGTAGGGTAGTAGGGGCCGCTGCTGCCAGGAGAAAGGAATGCCTGGTGTGCAATGGACCGATAGTAACCTCTGCAGATTTGGTTAAGGATAATGTTGCACTTTACCCGTTATACCCATTGCTGGTACTGCTCTGCTGGTCACCTGTAAATTAGATGGAGATTTTATCACTGATCTGGTCACCCCTGTGTCTACAAGAAAAGAATGTTTAGTACCAGCTACATCAACTATCATTACAGGTTCTTCTCTAATATCCCCAGTTAACCTGACTGGCTGTAGACTACAGGTGTGACCTGACTCCTAGAGCTGACTATCTTCTTCCAGCAAAGCATTCACTTCTGCAACGTGAGCAGGTGATGGCTGGAATTGACCTGACTGCTGTGGATGCCCCTTCTGTGGGTATCTAGGTGTTCCCTGGTTTGGCGTTTCCCACTCTTTGGCTTTACAGAACTTACTTATGTGGCCCTTCTTGTTACATCTATAACACCTTCGTAGTTGACGTGTTGTGAAAGGTTGTTGTGTGGGTTGGGGAATGAGGAAAGATTGTTGTTGTGTATAGGGATAAGGGTTTGCAGGTTGTGTGGGATGAGTGTATTGTGGCTGAGTGTGATAAGAGTGCTGTGGTGTTATTTGCATTCCTTCCAGAGCTTGAATACTAACAGACATTAGTTTCTCGCTCTGCATTTCTCTCTTCCTAAAGATGTTTTTGTCATGTTCAATTGCAGATTCCCAGAGTGTATCTACCGTAACTCCCCTCCACCCAGGAAGTGAGGTCTAAACCCTGACCTTTAGAGTGTCCTTAAGACCATCCATAAGCACTGTGATTGTCATTTCCCTGTGATGGGTGTTGTCTTTTATATCATCTATGCCTATGTATTGGGTAATAGTCTGCAGGGCCCTGGTAAAATAATCTGCTGCAGACTCACTCTCTTTCTGCTTCATCGTGAAGATTTTACTCCAGTTTACAATTAATGGGAAAAATTCAGCCAATTCGGTGACAATATGGGTTATATTGTCTTGATTACCTGCATCAGTTATGGGACTATCTCCATCCAATACACAGGCCTTGATAAACTTTTTCACGTCGGTATTGTGTGGAAGACATGCCCGTAATACCACTCACAAATCTTTATTGGTTGGCTCATGAGCATTACCTAAATCCTTTACAAATCTCTGCCACTTTGCTAGTTCTTTCCTAGGGTCAGGGAAATCTGTCATTATGGAACGTAGTTCTGCTCTTGTCCATGGACAATGTATCGCTACATTCCTTGTGGCCACTACAACGTGTGCATCCGGATTCCCATTGGGAACAGTTATTGTCCGGATGGGATGGATGCCTGCCACACTGCTACCTTTGGCCTGATTACCTGGTTGAGGGTTCAGCCTACTACTACTACATATGGTATTAGTAATCTCCGCTACTGTTACAGTGGGTGTTAATACTTCCTGCACTGGTGGGGCTACCTCCATTTCTGGTACTAGCGGGGCAGCTACCTGTGCTTGCTGTGGTGGTACATTTAACATTTGTGCAACATGGGAAAGAGCGGACATCACAACAGGTTCATCATCTGCATCATAAACATGTTCCTTATAGTTACTTAGAAGAGGGTACAAGTTACTTGTTACATTTTTATGATTTTTGAGATCGACTATACCTTGACCCCCATCCGCATAGGGCGGAGGTGGTGTGCATGCGTGACTAACAATACCTTCCGCAATGCTACCTTGATGTGCATGCGCGCTCTTTTGCGTCGTGGGCGTGACGCTAGTTAGCATCACGTGCACACCGCTAAGCCACATGTTCCCCTCGTGCTGCTATAACTTCAAGCAATCATTACATTTTACACTTTTCTTCAGAGACTTCACTAAAGATATACTGTCTCTCAGATTGTTCAGAACCTCCGAATGAAAGCTACCAATCTTAGGAAAAGGTGTTCTACATTTCTTGGTTATTTTGACCCATATGTCGCAGTACGCAGTACTTTTTCAACATAACATACCTGGCCGATCCACGCTGCCCTTCCACCAGCAGCACATCTTCGACCATTACTAGAGGCTTCCTTGCACCCATCTGAGTAAACGCTTAGCAATTTCTATAGAATTTCGATTGGTGAACGATTTTCAGTGAGCTACGTTCACGCACTCCCTCCCGTTATACACAGCAGACTGGCATTAGTCGGCTTGTATAACGAGGAGCAGAATAACCACCTATTGAAAAGTATTCTACTTGCAACGATATTAACTCAAGCTTCCGTCGCTCGCTTCCTACTTTTGAGTTTACTCCCACTGGTAGCATCTAGAAGTTCCAATAATTCCTAACCTTGCCAGCAGTTTCACTCCCACGACAACCCACTTCACAATCATGGTTTATATAACCATGCGGTTCGATCGCATTGCCCAAGGAACCTTACTGATCAATGGACTTTGAGATCAATGGGTGCCGGACCAAGAAACCCCTTAGTTTCTCGATAACCTAACCACAATGTACCTGCTTTGTACACTGGCCCAGTGGTTTGTACTGCCCCGTCAGGCACCTACCGAGTTTATACTGAGGTTTAACAGACAGTAACCTCCACTATTTAGGCTTAACAGACAGTAGCCTTTACAATCACACATTTCAATTTACATACACCTTTTCTGCGCAGAAAATAGAACCTTTCCCTTAATATAGCAGTACAATACAGAGGTTTAACAAGCAATCACGCTATGCATACAGTGACCGTTTGAACACGTGGCAGCAATACAGGAAATACAGTCAGGTGCATAAATATTGGGACATTGACAGAATTTTCATATTTTGGGCTCTATTCACCACCACAATGGCTTTGAAATGAAACAAACATGTGCTTTAACTACAGACTGTCAGATTTAATTTGAGGGTAATTACATCCAAATCAGGTGAACGGTGTAGGAATTACAACGGTTTCTATATGTGCCTCCCACTTTTTAAGGGGCCAAAAGTAATGGGACAAACTAAACAATCATAAATCTAACTTTCACTTTTTAATACTTTGTTGCAAATCCTTTGCAGGCAATTACAGCCTGAAGTCTGGAACGCATAGAGATCACCAGACGCTGTGTTTCATCCCTGGTGATGCTCTGCCAGGCCTCTACTGAAAATGTCTTTAGTTCCTGCTTGTTCTTGGGGCGTTTTGTCTACATCAAGTGAAATGCATGCTCAATCGGATTCAGGTCAGGGGATTGACTTGGCCATTGCATAACATTCCACTTTTTAGCCTTAAAAAACTCTTTGGTTGCTTTTGCAGTATGCTTCGGGTCATTGTCCATCTGCACTGTGAAGCGCTGTCCAATGAGTTCTGAAGCATTTGACTGAATATGAGCATATAATATTGCCTGAAACACTTCAGAATTCATTCTGCTGCTTTTGTCAGCAGTCACATCATTAATAAATACATGCCATACATGCCCATGCCATGACACTACCACCACCATGCTTCACTGATGAGGTGGTATGTTTTGGATCATGAGCAGTTCCTTTCCTTCTCCATACTCTTCTCTTCCCATCACTCTGGTACAAGTTGATCTTTGTCTCATCTGTCCATAGGATGTTGTTCCAGAACTGTAATGGCTTTTTTAGATGTTGTTTGGCAAACTCTAATCTGGTCTTCCTGTTTTTGTGGCTCACCAATGGTTTACATCTTGTGGTGAACCCTCTATATTCACTCTTGTGAATTCTTTTCTTGATTGTTGACTTTGACACATATACACCTACCTCCTGGAGAGTGTTCTTGATTTGGCCAACTGTTGTGAAGTGGTTTTTCTTCACCAGGGAAATAATTCTTCTGTCATCCACCACAGTTGTTTTCCGTGGTCTTCCGGGTCTTTTGGTGTTGTTGAGCTCTCCGGTGTGTTCTTTCTTTTTAAGAATGTTCCAAACAGTTGATTTGGCCACACCTAATGTTTTTGCTATCTCTCTGATGGGTTTGTTTTGATTTTTCAGCCTAATGATGGCTTGTTTCACTGATGGTGACAGCTCTTTGGATCTCATATTGAGAGTCGACAGCAACTGATTCCAAATGCAAATGTCATACCTAGAATCAACTCCAAACTTTTTACCTGCTTAATTGATAATGAAATAACGAGGGAATAGCCCACACCCGTCCATGAAATAGCTTTTGAGTTGATAGTCCCATTACTTTTGGCCCCTTAAAAAGTGGGAGGCACATATAGAAACCGTTGTAATTCCTACACTGTTCACCTGATTTGGATGTAATTACCCTCAAATTAAATCTGAAAGTCTGCAGTTAAAGCACATCTTGTTTGTTTAATTTCAAAGCCATTGTGGTGGTGAATAGAGGCCAAAATATGAAAATTCTGTCAATGTCCTAATATTTATTCACCTGACTGTATGTATACACTATTGTGCGACTTCCCCTTTTAACATAAAACTTTATCAACGAAGGAAAACAAACTTCTTCCTTCCTTGGTCCTGGATTCTAATCAGCGCTTCTTGAACTCACACAATAACGGATAGCGGTCTCTCAGCAACAAAGTGGTAGCAGGTATTCGAAGGCAAAGCGTTCTTTCCTGCTCATGGCGCCGTCCACCCTTTTGGTGAGAGACCGATAACCGGGTGTTACCATGTAAATTGGTAGCTTGATTTCACTTGATGAAACCCCATTTCTGAATTCCTAATGATCTAAATACCTAAATGTTGCTATTTAGCGTTTTAAGTCGCCCAAGAAATTAATTGCTTTCCAGACTTTGTGTGGTTCCAAAGCACAAAAAGATATTATTCACATAAAAAGCATTTAGTTACACGCTGTTATCTAAACACAATTAGCACAAAAGGTTATACATAAACAACGTATAGTCGATACTTTACGCAAGCGCACCGGTCCCAGTTACAGTCATCAATCCAGAGGTCTGTGGTCATCCAAGAGAATGGCTACTAACTGGGACCGGGACACAGGCTTTATACCCTAACAGATCATGATAACAACAATGTAGACAGACAAACATAATTCCATTGGTTCTTGGTCTCTGTAGTATGCTGTTTTTCATAGGACAGTTCACTAGGGGTATGTCCCAATTCTCCAGATTACATTGTTGTTCTTTAATTGATTTAAATTAGATAGAGACACTACATTACAGTGTATACATTCTAACCAATAATTTCCTATATTCCATAACCATCGAACGCAAGATGCGGCTCCCTCGCTGATAGGTTCAGATATCTGAAAAATAAACAGTGTGTCAGTTTAGTAACAAACATGCCATGTCTATCATGTTGTATACCATAAATATTAAATACATGCATTTTACATCATAATTAATAACTTTAATATAAACCATAATGTGCAGGAACCTTCTATGAGTGCGTGTATATTTATGGTTATATGTAAGTATGCGTTGTGTGTTTCTATTTATAATTGCAACTGTATATATATATGTGTGCACGCATTATGGATACCCATGTGATCGTTTGTTTGTGTGTATATATATATATATATATATATATATATATATATATTACTCACATATCTATACACATATATCCTCAAACTGGTTATTATTTATTTTACTTCTGTCTGAACTAAAAGAATGACAGACAAATGGGTATTGTCCTGTTCATAGATGGAGCAACCTTTGGCAAACAATCTGATAATTTTAACAAAAGGCTCTCCTAATACAACTGTTAGTTCTACTTAACTACATCAGCATTGGATATCAGGCCTACATTTGTTAACAATAGCTACACGTCTGGCAATTGCTGTCTAGGTTACATTTCAATTGTCACAGACATACTCTGTATATATTTGAAGTAAACACTCACAGTGTCTTTGTGTATTCTTGATTATTTGGCACAGACATGTCTACAAGACAAGTCTATCATCACTGAATATATGAAGTCTTTAAATATATATATATTTATGTGTATCCGTGCGTATGGGGTATGATAGGATTTTAAACGGAATTGGTATGAAATACCGTCGGCCGCATGGCCGGCGGTTCGATTCCCGTCAGCGGCAGCCCGACAGAAGCAGAGTGCGATGCAGCGGAAGCCTGACAGCGCTGGAAATCCCTATTGTGGATAGGTAAGTATCCACTAACCTAACCTATCCCCCCTAACCCTAACCCTCCTTAGGGGTGCCTAATCCTAACTTCCCTCCCAAGTGCCTAACCCTAATCCCCCCTCTAAGTTCCTAACCCTAACCACCCCCTTCCCCGCTGCCTAAACTTAAACCCCCGCGGGTGCCTAACCCTAACCCTCCCTCCCCCTAGCCTAACCCTAACCTTCCCGGGGGGGTGCCTAACCCTAAGTCCCCCTCGGGAGCCCTAAACCTAACCCCCCCGCGGCTGTCCACTCGCGGTGCCCGGCATCACTACGATCGTGATGCCGGGCGCCGGTCTCCCGGCGTCGGGGAAACGCGGGCGTCTACATCTAGAAGCTCCGGCATTTCACCTTTGCCGGGATAAGACAGCCGGGAAGCCGGCTGCCGGTATTTAGGCAGTCGGCTTCCCGATTGCCTCCCTTTTAAACAGTATGCAGCATATTAGCATCACACACCATGGTTTCATGCTGACGACGCAAGATGGCGTAGTCAGAGGCAACCTAAAATGGCGTAGCTCGATATTAATTTTAAGATCTTTTCTCAGCCAATCATCCGGCTTCGACAGTACGCAAACCCTTCCGATAATGATTGACAGGAAGTGCCGTTTGTGGCTGGTGACGGGGTGGTCGGGCGAATGCAGGCGTGTCTGTGCGTTGGGACGCTGTTATAGGGGTGTGTATAATTAAGGCATTGCTGCAGCATGCGCAGCCAGACAACTCGATGCACGCAGGAAGTGGCCAAAATCTTGCACGAGATCAGGTCAACTTCTGTTGTGCGTATGGTTCTCGATGTTACCGCGGACTTGAGTAAAGCGAAGTGGGTGGCATTGTGTAGTGCTGGGCATCTGCATCTTAGGCTGCGGTTGCCGTGTGTATGCATTGATTAGCATATATTCGCAGCGGCCGAGTGCGTGCGTGCGTGCGCACACTTGTGTTCCTTGCTGAATCAGGCCCAGAGTCTCTTCTATTTATTATTATACATATCTAAATATATTGGCTAATAATTCCAGCACTCTTGCTGACCTGCCAACAGTCCTCTGCTCTGCCTGTGTCTTGACCTCTGTTTATTACACCTCCCATCTCTGTGAAGGTAGGAACTGGGGACAGGGTGGCCACAAGCACTGCTACTCAAGTCCCCCACCTGCACACCGAAACTTTCATATCGGTACACCCAGGGGTTAAAGTGGGCCGGAACGGGGCGGACAGCGTTCCGTCACTTCTATTTGGAGACTAACCAGTTCCGCCTCCTCCTGTCCACCTCACCGCAGCGCTGCAGGAAGGCTCCATTTGACGGGCGCCCGCCGAGATTTTATTACCAGCGGCGCACGACTCCTTCCCCACAGCGGCAGCCGGAGACTGGAGCTCACTCCTGAGCTCCGGCTCCCGCAATGTGCATTATGGGAGAGGCATCATGACGTCTCTCCCATAGTTCCAAGGAGCAACCAGGCGGAACATACGGCAGCAGATACAGAAGCAGGGTTTAAGGTAAGTAATGTTTTTAGGCTATTTTTGAGTGTGTGCGGGGCACTACTGCAGGGGGCATTACTGCAGGGGACATTTCTAATGGGGCATTACTACTGTGGGCTTTGCATAAGGGGCACCACTGCTGGGTGCACTGCATAAGGGGCACCACTGTTGTGGACATTCTGTGTAAGGGGCACTACTACTGTGGGCAGTATGTGTATTAGGGGCACTACTACTGTGGGCATTGTGTATAAGGGGCACTGCTGTGTGTCATAACATGAATAAGGGACACTACTATGTGGTGTAATGTGAATAAGATTGTGCTACTATTATTATTATTTTGGTCGCGCTGGTGAATTCACTTATAGAACACTTCTATATATTGTAAATGCCATCTCATTACAGCACTGTACAGTGTTTGAATGTTGCACATGTGCTGGTTTGGTTGTATCCAGCACTTTTGAGTATAAATGACGCACACATAATAGAGTTCAATAATTTGATTACAAATACAATTTTTAAATACATCCTCCTTTACTTTATAAGTATTTGGGTAGGCAGGGCAGACTGTATATTTTGTGCTTCATGCCACTGTGTAAATATTTAGGTGCCCATAATATACAGCACTGTGTAAAATACCTGCACTAAATAAATAAAGGAGGATGATTGTTAGTTTCCTGTTCTCATTGAACTACTATAATGCTAACAACACTGCTTGTGCATTTGGAGGAGTGATGGGGGGGGGGTGCACCACATAGGTCACGATAAGCAGAAGTGAGTATTTAGGGCCTGATTCATTATTGCAATCGCAGCTGCCATTATGCACGCAGTCCCACTACGAAAATATGCTAATGTTTGCATACACAATGCAGTCACAGCCTAACATAAGGACGCCCACTTCCCCTTACTCACATCCGTAATACTTAGCAAGTCTGCAAAATAATCTGTAACTGGAGTACTATCGGAGCCGCGCGCACACTTGCACAAGGTCAGACCATTCTCAGAAATTGCTAACCTCATTGCACGCGGTGAAAGCCCAAGCTGCGTATGGCATTGCAGTTGCTAATATATGCACGCCCCTGTAACAGCGTTCAAACACACTGACAGGCCAGCGTTTCGCAGACCACCACCCCCGTCACTACCCCAAAATGGTCACTTCCTGTCAATTACTCTGCGATTGGACTGCGATCACAATGAGACCTTCGCCCACTGCAATGCAATGCGCAAAACGCAAACAATCGGCCGATCGTGCGCAATCGCAGTTGCGATTGGTAATGAATCAGGCCCTTAGTTCAGAGGAACATGGCTTTTTAGAAGCTATGTAAACACTTGTAACGGTAGGAATCTGTTTCAAAAGTATGTGTGCTCAGTGTGAAAGGTGTATTTACCTTGGTGTTCCAGCCTGTAAAACAAACAGTATACATAACAAACTCACTCTAGAATCGTGTAATAAATGTTTTTCATGTAACTGTACAAATCCAAGAGCTGCACTTTGATAAATGAACAGGAATTAGAACAGACTTTGTATTATTTTGAAATATTGTGAGGTGTTTTTTTTTTTTAAACAGTAGTTTTTATTAAAAATTTTTTCAAACAGTAAGGGGATACAGAAAAAAGAAAGGGTAAAGACATATGGTGCATACACAGGGGACGATTAAAATGCTTGATATGCATGATAACGATATCTATCATATCGTTATCATTCATATCGCGCATTTTTTGGTCCCTTCCAACCCACCTACGACCTATGATGCGCGGGCACGCGTGGACGATAACGATATTGTCCATCGCCCGTGCATGCAGGCCAACCTGGTCGATATCGACCAGGTTACTATAGGGATCGTGGGTCATTGGCCGTGGTTGCTGGTGTGCTGACTGATTGATATTGATCATCCAGCACACCCGGGAGATCATTCAGCGATATATTTATCGCTGACTGTCATCCCGTGTGTATGCACCAATAGAAGGATACAGGTATATGCTGCTCAAAAAAACAAACCCCACAATAAATCAAAATTCGAAATCCATGTATAACATACAGAAATAGTAGGAGAAGACATCTATCTTTTAAAAAGCAGACAAAATAGGAAAAGTAAAATAAAATCGAGAGTATCAATGTGTTCACTGGGAGGCGTGGACCCTCCGTGGAGAACTCGTGCCCATCAAGGGCAATCCATCAGGAAGCTATGATTAATTTTAGTCTTAAATTAACGTGAGAGGAGGAGATTTATCTTGTTTTCAAAACTGAGCAATAGCTGCTCTGGTAGCTATGGGAACATGAATTAGAATGTACCTATGGTGTAGTGGAACCTCATCAGGGAAAATGTGTAGGAGAGCAGTGGCAGGGGACAGAGACAACTGTAGGCCAGTAACCTTCAAAATTAATTCTTCTACCTCCAATCAGAGGGGGCGTATGATAGGGCATTTCCAGAAAACATGGAAAATCTCTCCTACTTGACCACATGTATGCCAGTAAAATCTAGATTGTGAGGGCTATATTTTGGGTAGTTTGTCAGGAGTCAAATAAATGTGATAGGACAACTTCATATACATTTTCAGCATGCGAGATAGACTTAGACATTTTAAAGGTGGAAAAAAATAATTGAGACCATACATGAGATTCTAAAAATATATTTAGGCCTTGTGCCCATTTCAAAATGGCTTGGGTCTCCTGAAATCAAGAATACCGAAACGATTTTCCGCCTTTGTGAGAAGTGGAGGTTATACGGGAGGGAACATGTAAAGGGACAATACCAGTCGAGCCTACCATCCATGGGTGGAAAGGATTGGATCCAGTGGCTGATTTGAAGAACTTTTATAAAAATCTCTGGAAGGTAAGGAGAAACTAACTTGTAATTGGGAGAATGACAAAAGAGTATTATTTATAAACAAATCACGGAGAGTCTGGATACCACTGACCTGCCAAAAGTACAGATTCAAATTTGTAATTAAATATGACAGACCTTGGATAGAGATGTTAACAGATGGTAGATGAAACTGTAAGAGGACAGATAGGCTGTCCCATGCTATAAGGTAGGGGTGGGCAATAAGCGGCCTCCCAGCTGTTGAAGAACTACACATCCCAGCATGTCTTGCCACAGTTTTGCTATTTGGCCATGCTAAAACTGCTGCAAGGCATGCTGGGAATTGTAGTTCAGCAACAGCTGGAGGGCCGCTTATTGCCCACCCCTGCTTTAAGGGATGCAAGTGTCACCCTGGACATAGATTTAAATAAAAACTCTGGAGCTAGACGGCTCCAAAGCAAATCTAAAATGGGGAATTTGCCCAGCATATCACTCTTTAGCTTGACCTAAGTTTTTTAGGGCTAGGGACCGCAGACCAATCACTAATTTGATCAACCAAGCACGCAGCTTGATACATTTCCAAATTTGGATAGGCTAAACCCCCCACTGATCTAGACATCATAACATATTTTTTTTTAGCAAGTCTGACCCTCTTATAGTACCACATATATTTATTCAGAACTGCATGAAATCTATTTAGCCATGAGGAGGTGAGGGTCCTAGGGTTAGATCTAAATAGATACAGGAGTTTGGGAAGAAGTGTAATTTTGACAGCCCATCTAAGAAACCTTGTGATTCATCCAATTCTTGGTAAAGGCAATATATTGTTTCAACAGGGGACCATAGACTGTGAGGTGTTTTTAAGCTCTGTCCCCCAGTGCAGTATGTACTAACCTTGGCACCACGGAAATGCCATTAAACAGCAGACTATCCTCTGCCAAGCGGTCAGACTTTGTGTTACCCAAATGCTATTTTCAGTGTACGAGGTAAAGGAGTCATGAAATTCAAAAGAATAAAGCCTTTTATTAGGTGTTTGATGCAGTTTCTGGGCTATCACATTGGACCTTTGCAATACCAAGGTGCGCTGTCTTGGAGTTATCCTGGACTCCTCCCTCTCCTTCAAGCACATTTCCAGAATCTCTCCCAGTCCTGTCATTTCCATCTCAAAACTATTTCCAAGATTAGATCCTTTCTCACCCAGGATGCTACTAAAACCCTCACACACTCGCTGTTCATCTCCAGCTTGGACTACTGTAACCTCCTCCTATCAGGCTTCCCCAACTCCCATCTCTCTCCTATCCAGTCTGTCCTCAATCCTGCTGCTCGGCTCATCTTCCTCTCCAAATTCTCTACATCTGCCTCCCCTCTCTTACAAGCCCTCCATTGGCTCCCCTTCCCTTACAGAACCCAATTCAAGGTTCTCAAACTCGCTTACGAAGCCCTCACCCAATCTTCTCCCATTTACATCGCTGCTCTCATCTCCCTTCACTCTCCTGTCCGTCCTCTTCGTTCAACAAATGCACGCCGCCTCTCATGCCAACTGATTACTTCCTCCCACTCCCGTCTCCAAGATTTTGCCTGTGCTGCTCTACACCTTTGGAACTTCCTTCCTCTACCAATCAGACTCTCCACCTCTCTACAATCCTTCAAACGGGCTCTTAAGACACACTATTTCATCAAAGCCTTCCAGCTCTCATCCTAACTTGCTGCTACATGCTCCTTTCTCCCCATCTACCCCATCTGTGTCACCCCTGTTTGTCTGCCACTCCCCTTTTAGAATGTAAGCTCTAACGAGCAGGGCCCTCTACCCTCTTGTGCTTACCCTTACTTTAATTTCATATTTTTGTTACTCCCTGCTAGGGCACCCAACACTTTGTTGCTTACCCACTGCTGCATATCTGGGTGTTTTGGTCGTAACATGTAATGTAGCTAAATATATTATCCATGTACTTGTCCTAGATTGTATTGTATTGTATTGTACTGTAATGCTGGCCATACACCTGTGCGACCAGCATCAGATCAGATTCACCATCCGACTCCCCGGAGCTCCTGGCAGTCCCGGCGGCATAGTTGTTGTTTTTCTTAGCACACGATCTGTCGTACGCCTCACGCGCTCATCAGAGAAAAAGTCATTGAAATGACTTAAATGGACACACGATGCATCGCATGCACGTTTTAGGAGCTCCCGGAGCGCGCATCGGATCGTATCTTACTCCAAAAATACATGATTTCCACAGGATCCATGATAAGACTCGTCAAAAATCAGGCAATCGGCCCGAAATCGTGCAGGTGTATGGCCAGCATAAGTTGCTGGTCAACTTATTTGTTTATGTACTTTGTAAGGCGCTGCGGAACACTTGTGGCGCCATATAAATAAAGCATAATAATAATACATGTAGATAGTATTAAAATATTATATTTTGGAATGTTTTTTATGATGCAGGTGTGAGTTAATTAAGCTGTAAATTCATTGAATTAGAGCGGTGAAACTGGACTACTTGCTCACCGCACGACAGCTTCAGTAAGCCCTGAAGATAATTGATCTGCTGATGAGTTTTATGTTTATTACTAGTGCTTCAGTATAAATGCAGGTTAATGACTGCACTCTGCGACAGGCTTTCCTGATTGTTTCTCTGGGGTGTAGTATGTATTACCGCCGGCTGCGTGGCCGGCGGTTCAAATCCTGACACCAGAGGCCTGGCAGAGGTGAAGATCCCGATCACTAATAAGGTAAGTATAACGAACCCTATATTCCCCCCTAACACTACCTTAGGGGTGCCTAACCCTAACCTCCCCCCCAAGTGTCTAACCCTAAATCCCCCCCGGACTATCCGTACTAGAAGGATTCTCTTATCAGAGATGCTATGACCCTCTGTTCTGTATTGCATTTCATATTAGGACCCCTACTTGAATGAAGTTTGCATCATGCGTGTTCATCCACAGCCAGCCTGCATATGTGTGTTTGGTTAGATGTGCTTTTCATCTCTCTGCACCAGCTTATCAGCCTCTAATGTTATGGTTCATTTTTATTAGCTTCCTCTTTGTCATAGTTCCAGCACAACAACAAATGCTTAAAATGGCATTGTTAATCTCTACAGCAATGTATAATTAATGCAAATATAAGCAAACTCATGGAAAAGCAGGTTGCTTATGCTACAGTTGAGATTGTTATAAGGGTTTTTTTTTATTTTAATACAGTGGTTCCCAAACTTACTTGAATCACGGTGACATAAACTATCAGCATTTTTTCCCGCCACCCTTAAAAAAAAAGTTTATTGAAAATGTATTACTTCATCTAAATTGTGCTTTCCGTTCATCTTTGGGCTCAGTTACGTGGCGTGGACAGGGTTGCGCTTCTTTGACCACATATTTTATGATTGGCAGCCACCAGCACTAGTTTTGCCTATTACATTGACCATAAATAAATTGTTTTAATCCTGGACCACCAACCCATGGCACCCCTGCAAGTGCCCCACAGCACCCAGTTTGCAAGCCCCTGCTCTGATAGATCTAGTGGCCTATGTATTGTGCAGCAATTATTAACAGTCCGTCTCACCAGGACCGAGGTGCAACATTTTATGAAAATAAAGGCTTGATAAATAGGTCCCCTAAGTGCTTTGTGATATTTAGAATACAGTGCTAAGACACATTTTCAGGATTTGGGTAGATTATAATGGTGTATCACATTAAAGACGTATTCTTTATAACCTGTAATGGTTCACACATTCAGACATCGGTGTGCTGTGTGTATGATCACATACCTTTTATGAAATAGTGATCTGCAAGTGATTTTAGCATTTTGTTTCCCCTGCTATAATAGTGAATATATGGCCATGTAGGTGACACTGGTGCAGTAGATGTTTTATTGTTGGAGGACTGCTTCATGTGTCAGACAAAGCCTGTTTGCGGGCTGTGTGACAAAACATTGTGCGTGTGTTCTTGCTTGTGGTGTGGTGTTTGTCATGATTTATTTTTGTGGCTTCCATCGATCAGTTAATCACAAATACTACTGCATTTCATAGCTTATTTTTAAATACCAATTTTTGGCTTGTTGAAATAAAACCATGCTAAGTTGCTTGTGATAGAAATCTATTAGACATTTACATTTATGAGTGGAAATTTCACTTTAAATTTAGTGATGAATAATGAATGCAGCTCAGAGAGTCATCCTTGCCTACTAAACTTGTGAATTATAGATGGCTGGAAGCGCGTAGAAGCTTTTACTAGCTTTAGCGTCCACTTGGTCTTATTACTTATCAGTCTTTTAATTAACCTGACTATTTCAGTTGCTACGTTTTTTGTCCTTGCGGCATCTTGGTAGCCACAAATGTATTTCTCCCTGTCTGAGCCCCAGTAACTGCCAGGCCCATGTGGTTAGTGTGCATGATGACCGAGCCTTTTCTCCCTCTCAGCCCCGGTAACTGCCAGGCCCATGTGGTTAGTGTGCATGGTGACCGAGCCTTTTCTCCCTCTCTGAGCCCCGGTAACTGCCAGGCCCATGTGGTTAGTGTGCATGGTGACCGAGCCTTTTCTCCCTCTCAGCCCCGGTAACTGCCAGGCCCATGTGGTTAGTGTGCATGGTGACTGAGCCTTTTCTCCCTCTCTCAGCCCCGGTAACTGCCAGGCCCATGTGGTTAGTGTGCATGGTGACCGAGCCTTTTCTCCCTCTCTGAGCCCCGGTAACTGCCAGGCCCATGTGGTTAGTGTGCATGGTGACCGAGCCTTTTCTCCCTCTCAGCCCCGGTAACTGCCAGGCCCATGTGGTTAGTGTGCATGGTGACCGAGCCTTTTCTCCCTCTCTGAGCCCCGGTAGCTGCCAGGCCCATGTGGTTAGTGTGCATGGTGACCGAGCCTTTTCTCCCTCTCTCAGCCCCGGTAACTGCCAGGCCCATGTGGTTAGTGTGCATGATGACCGAGCCTTTTCTCCCTCTCAGCCCCGGTAACTGCCAGGCCCATGTGGTTAGTGTGCATGGTGACCGAGCCTTTTCTCCCTCTCTGAGCCCCGGTAACTGCCAGGCCCATGTGGTTAGTGTGCATGGTGACTGAGCCTTTTCTCCCTCTCAGCCCCGGTAACTGCCAGGCCCATGTGGTTAGTGTGCATGGTGACTGAGCCTTTTCTCCCTCTCTCAGCCCCGGTAACTGCCAGGCCCATGTGGTTAGTGTGCATGATGACCGAGCCTTTTCTCCCCTCCTTATTAATCCATAATTTCTTACCTCGCAGCCAGTACACTCTGTACACCCCATCACACGCCTGTCAGGCCACCACTACCACCTGCACTCCGTATCCGTACAGCAACTTCTGTATTCGGATAGCTGCTACTGACCAGACGCAAAGTCCAGCGCCATCACCCAAATATATGGTGTTTATGTACTTGGTACAATTTGTGGGTTAAATAAGGTCTGGACAAAGCTCAAGAGCCATATGGGAATTCTGCCTAAGATTTTTCTTACTGCTGTAGTTGTTTGTTATTGAGGTCTTTCCCCGGTGTTTGAAAACAAATGTTCTGCCTTCTAGATTGGGTTTCAAAATTCGAAGTTGTTTTGTTTAGCTAAATCTATACAATTACAAAAATTCTATATTAACTTCTGAATCCTGCAGTGGGCCTATGGGTGGGTACACACCAGAACGACTCGTAATTGGACCAATTTTACAGCCAATGTCCCTTGACGCCAGAACATACGATATTGAGCGCACCCACTGTCCAATATCTCATACTATAATTATACAATATCTCAAACTTTATATTGTATAGTGTGATCGTATACGATTTATCGCTGCTCCCATACACACTACAACTATCACTGGCAACATGTGACATCAAAATTGACCAAATTGGGCCGGCATATCGTCTGGTTGGCCGTACACACTACACGATTGGCACCTAATCGCATTCAATATCTTCCGGTTGGCCGTGCAGCACACGATTCGTGGGAGCGCGCAATAGTGCATACACACTAGCCCATATGCGCGATTTCTTGTGCCGATACAGCAAATCGTGCCGATATCGGCCAAGTGAGCAGCTGGCCTATGTTTGTTTGTAGAGGGACAGTATCCTTTGGTCATTGTAAATGTTCTGTTTTTTTCTTAATGTCGCCATATCGTGAGCGCTGAGTTTGTCACTCATTTTGAACTACACATGTATGGTATAAAGTAACTCATCCTTCAACTCATCCTTCTTAAATGTAAGCATGTTTAACCATTAGATCTGGGATGTTTAATGTACAGACATAACATTTTAAATACCCCCCTATCATTAGAACTTGTGACCTGAAGTGTCATATTTTAAAAATACAAGTATGGAGCTGAGAGTTGGCCCCCGTTGGTCTGCAAATTGAACAGCCATCACTTTATGAGCATTGTGGCATAATAGGTGAGCAGCAATTTTCTTTCATTTTGTAATAGTTTGTTTGATGCCTGTATGGTGTCTGGATTGTGATATTCTTTCTGGGTAACCAAACCAGCAGCCATGCCACAGAAAACTGCTTCTTGACTGGATGACTTTTTTTTTTTTTTTTTTCCTCCCTTTATTTCAGAAAACACAGGAAAGTGCAGAAGTATAAACAATGCATGGTTATTCTTAATGCTGTATTATAAATGCTGTATTTTGTATTGAAGAATTAAATTGTCTAGTTTCCTTTGTCAGTCAAACTGATTTGTATCCTCACTTAATGTCGCTTCTGGTGTGGACTTTTCTAACTGGCATGAATAGAGTTGGCACGCCTTCAGATTCTGTATGTAGTGTGTTTTTTTTTTTTTTCTTAATTCCCAGCTCTCTTAATTAATCCTCTCTTCCTTTATGTAGTCTCTAGGGGTCTAATTATATAAAACTCCTTTTGCTTTAGCCATATTAAAATAAGTGCTTTACACTTGATCCAAGATCTATGCGCATCCATTGTGTATAGCAGAAAATAACCATGTTTCCTGTGCATTAAAGCCTGGTCACCTGTGGGCCCAATGAACCTATTTGTTAATACTAAACTGCATATATCAGATAATTGGGTGAATGACCCGATTTGCATTGTAAAGGTGCGTATCCATTAGGCGATTAAACAGGCCGATTGAACGATAACGTTATCGTTCAATCGTTTGTCAGTTGCTCGCAAATCGGGCGTTTTAAAGCATCGCTGGTCGTTTTTGACATCTATCATTGCCTGAACATGCTGGTCAACCTGCTGATCACGTCAGGTTCAGTATGTACGGAGATGATGGATGTGCCTACACTGAACGACTGAACATTTAGTGTAGGCACATCACAGACTGTGAAACGACAGCACGATTACAATGTCATAATCGTGCACTCGTTTCACAGACGCTTAGTGGATACGCACCTTTACAATACAGTTATCTGATATGTGCAGTTTAATATTAACAAATAGGTTAAAAAAGTTACTGTGCAAACTCTGCACTATTTCACATGTGCTTATCTTGGGTCTATTGACTGAACTGGGTTCTCATCTAGCAATATAGTTTCCCAATATTGAATGAACACCATTTTGATTTAGCAGTCCAGAGACCAGAGAAGGGGTCTCCAATTTGTTGCTGATTTTCCCACGACTGGCGCGTGTCTGAAAGACTGTAATTCGGACTGCAGTTATGCTTAGACACCAGGGGGGACGATTCAGTTTTTTTATCGTCTAAAGTAACGGGAGATCGGGGGCGATATTCAATTATTTTTAAGTGCCCATGCCTTTTTCGCGTGTCGCCCCCAAATAGACCGAGTTTAGCAGCATAAAATGGCTAAACCCGTCTAAAGTCCGGGTTAGCACACCCAATCAGCAGTTTTGGCACCCAAAATCAGGACTTTTCGCACATTTCTGCTCGCCACCTCAGGAGGGTGTGAGCATACACGTGTCTACCCGCAGCAATCGCGCCAGGACGAGCTCACAAATTGAAGGGCTTCATCAGACGCCCATTAGTAACAGCCGCAGGTGCAAAAAATGCAATTGCTCCACAGCTGTACTAGCTTTTCTTTTTTTCAATATTGCATGAGAAGTACTTTAATAGTGTTTAACTTTTTGTATTATCCCTCCAAGCAGTAGCTTTTTTTCAGAATGAGTCTTGGCAATCTGTAAAGCCAGTGGTGGAGCTTACCTCCAGGATACACACTCCGCCTTTTTAGTAATTTAATTGGTATTCTGTCCTATACATTGGCCCAGACAGAATGGATTGTATGAATCAAAAGAGGGAATTTGTGTGCTGCCGGAATGTAATCTATATAAAGTGTTTAACCTCCTCCACACACTCACACACTTGGGAATGTGACTTGATATTCTGGAATGCATTTTAGCTGAGTGCATTCCTCAGCAAGGAACAAAGGATCTAAGGCCAGAGTTTAGTGCTTTCCATTGTAAGCTCTTCCCATGCTTTTTGGAACAAGGAGAATTTTCTACTGTTGTTAATAGGTATTGTGACATATTTGAAGTAGAAGAATCAGCTAGTACGTGAAATGCGGGGCCTAAAGCAAAATTAATATATGCGTGGTTACTGTAGCATATAGCATTGATGCTGAAACTGGTCTCTATCACATGGATTTTTTATCTGTTTTTGATTGGTAGAAAATACATAAAAATTCCAGAACCATTTCATACTCTGCCTGAGAAAGTTCTTGACCTTTAAATAGTTATGTAGGATATGCTTTCTGCTGGATTGTTGTGTTTTTAATATAATATTGTACTTTTATAATTCAGCTGCTGTTTTATTCCTTTGGTATGCATAATCATCCTGAGAAATCTCATCCAGGCAATCTAACTTAATGCTGAACTCCCAACTTATACCATTTTATGAACGTGCTTTATCACTAGCCAGAGTCCTGGGAACTATATTTATATTATGGCCCATCTCAAAATCAGGCCTCTGTGATGCCATGGAAGGGTAGGAAGTTTGGGCGGGTGTTGCTAGAGGACCAATCAAGAAGTGTTGTTATTATTATTATTTACTTATAGTACCTGAATTTTCTGTTGCGCTTTACAATTGGGAAAAAACAGTAATAGCACAGTAATGAAACAAGACTGGATAATAGCACACAGACACACTGGTAAGAGGGCCCTGCTCGCAAGCTTACAATCTATAGGAAAATAGGTATTTATACATAGGGCGGTATTCAATTGTTTTCATGGTCCGGATCACCCGTCTAAAGTGACAAGAGATCGCGGGGCGATATTCAATTGATGCCCATTATCACGCTGATCGCGCCCATAGTGGTCGGGTTTAGCTGCGTAAAATGGCTACATCTGACCAAAGTGCTGGGCATGATCGCGAAAAGTGCTGTTTGGGCGCCCAAACAGGTCACTTTTCGCGCACCCCCCTGAGGCTGTGAGCTGAAATGGTGCGCCGGCATCTTATTGCGCCAGACAGGAGCAACAATTGAATAGCTCCTGTCGGGCGTGTAAGCGGGCGAAACAATTGAATACTGCCCTTAGTATAAATGCTACATATTGCATTTCGATCCAGCCAGATTGCACAGGTTCTTGGTGGGCTGAATGATCCAGTTATACAGAAATGTTGCCTGAGGTCAGTGGATTGTGTGAGTGTATAAAGAGAACATATGTGAAGTTATGTGCGGACTGTATAGAAGGGATGGAATTGGATACAATAACTAGCGTTCCCGCTAGGCTGTTTTAGCAGGGTGCGGCACCCTGCCCTCCTTCTGGAGGGCAAAAAGCACCCTGCCCTCCAGAAGGAGGGCAAAAAGCACCCTGCCCTCACAGGCTGCGGGTGCAGTCTTCACCCGCGGGACGCAGTGTCCCGCGGGTGGAGAAATGTGCGGTGACCCGGTCACCGCCGGAGAATAGACGCCGGGCGCATGCGCCCGGCATCTGTTCTCCCTGTCTGCAGCGCTTGGGGGCTGCCCGGCATGTCCGTAAGTGCCGGGCATGCCCCCAAGTATGATGAAGAAGGGGACGCCTCTTATAGACAAGCCCCCTTTTATGGCCATGCCCCCTTTTCGCCCGTGCGCACAAAGTTGCCCTCTCTAGCTCCGGCACCCTGCCTGCCGCCGGAGCTAGAGTGAACACTAAATAACTTATTGAAGTTATGTGGGTGGTACTGGAATTTAATAAGCTTGTCTGAAGAGGAGAGTTTTCAGGGAATGCTTGAATGTTTGGAGACTAGAGGAAAGTCTTATTCTGAGTGGGAGCGCATTCCAAACAGTTGGTGCAGCCCAGGAAAAGTCCTGTACCTGTGAATGGGAGCAGGTAATGAGTGTGGGTGAGAGACGCAGATCTGGTGCAAAGTGAAGAGGTCGGGTTGGGAGATAGTTTGGGATAAACAAAAAAATGTATGTTGGTGTAGTTTTGTAAATAGCATTTAGTGTAGTAAAAGTATTTTATATTGAATTTGGTAACTAATGTAGGGCCTTACAGAGCGGAGCAGCAACTGATGAATGTCTTGTGAGGAAGATCAGCCTCGCAGCTGTGTCCAAAATAGATTGTAGTGGTGAGAGTCTGTTTTGGGGAAGACTATTACAATCATTAATGCGGAAGATAAAGAATGCATGAATTAGAGTTTTTGCTGTGTCTTGTGTAAGATATGGGCATTTTCTGAATATGTTTTTAGATGTGTGTAACAGGATTTGGAAACAGATTGAACGTGGGGAACAAAGGACAGTTCAGAGTCAAGGATTACACCTTTGCTACGGGCTTGTGGGATGGGGTTGTTTGTTGTGTTATCAATAGGGATGGAGATTTCAGGTAGGTAACTACTATTGGCCTGTGGAAATATTATTATTGTTTGAGGTGGTGCTATGGGATCTTTAAAATGGTGTGATTGATTGTGACTGAGGGGGCTGATCTCATTGTAGGGATGATTATATTGGGAGAAATGAAAGCATCAGACCAGGTTAACATGAAACTACTTGCCAAAAATACACTTAGCAGGCACTGATCGGAAATGTATAGAAGGTGAGTTTAAAAAGCAGCAAAGCAAATTATGAGCCTGTGTAAGCTCAAACCCGTTACCAACCGAGTTGGACACCCCAAAATCCAAACAAAGAGTTTTGCGCTTATGTTATGTAACACGCTCTAGGGGATGGTATTTGTAAATACACCTCTCTCAGTGTCAAAGCTTGCTTCCTGTTGTAGATATTACATTCCTGAGACCCTGGGATCAGTTTTCATGTAAAGGAGGGGCTGGAGAGATAGACACGCAGGGGTGGGGAGACTGGGTGTGTAACATGCAGTTAAGAGAAAGGAGGGGGGAGGAAGAACAAAGGGATTGAGAAGAAGAATTTGGGAGAGAGCAGACATCTTTGGGAAGAGTCAGAGCTGGAAGCAGAAATGTAGCCTTTGTGCTCCCCTGGCAGGGGGAGATTGGCGGGCCCGTGGTGGCTGCCATGATGCCCATCTAACGCCCAAGGAGATGGAGGTCTGGAGTGAGACCACTGAGATAAAGTCTGTGAGAGACCACAGAGAAAGAGCTGGAAGGTTGCAGTGTGAGCAACCCAGTGAAGTGTTTAGCACCCATGAGGGGTAAGGGACGCAAGTATATGTGTTGGAGAGATGGGGAAGAGGAATTTCCAAGGAGCTTTTACTGTTAAGGTACCAGAGGAGTCCCTTATGCATAAAAGCCCCCCAGCAGCCATTAAAGGGGGGTCACTGTGGTAGCATTGTGGCTATAGGAGCCATTCCTGTAAGAGAGGGATAGGCTGCTGCTGAGAGTGCGATAGCTGCAATAGAAAGGTCTGTGTATTGCTGTCCCATGTGAAAGAGAAGGGGAGCAGAGAGAGGCAGACTGCGTATGAGACACTCTGCCTCTTTGTCTCTTCTTAGACAATATACAGAGTGCAAAGTTATGTGAGATGTGTGTGAAGCTGTGGGACTACAGGCACCAGCCAGCATAGGGCCAGGTGGACTTGCATGTATGAAGTGGAGAACTACAGGCACCAGCCAGCATAGGGCCAGGTGGACCTGCATGTATGAAGTGGAGAACTACAGGCACCAGCCAGCGAAGGGCCAGGTGGACCTGCACGTATGAAGTGAAGAACTACAGGCACCAGCCAGCATAGGGCCAGGTAGACCTGCACGTTTGAAGTGGAGAACTACAGGCACCAGCCAGCATAGGGCCAGGTGGACCTGCATGTATGAAGTGGAGAACTACAGGCACCAGCCAGCATAGGGCCAGGTGGACCTGCACATATGAAGGGGAGAACTACAGGCACCAGCCAGCATAGGGCCAGGTGGACCTGCATGTATGAAGGGGAGAACTACAGGCACCAGCCAGCAAAGGGCCAGGTGGACCTGTGTGGGTAAAATGCAAAGCATTCATTGTGACTGTGCTTAAAGACTGTGCTGATGAAGAAGAGTGTGATGCAATGTAACCATATCCATAAGATTGTCCTATACCATCTGACATGCCAAGTATCTGACCTGGAGGAAGAGGAGAAGCTGCTGTAACTATATTCTTGTCCTTTAAAGTCATGTGCAGGAGGAGAGAAATAAAGTGGTATATTTTTATAAGAGAAGGTCTGGCGCCCAAGTTATTCAAAAGAACTGTTGCTGCATGTGTATATCTATGCCTGTATCTGTGTGTGACTATTATAAAGCCTGCATGGGCAGGGACCCCCTTCTCAGGTATTGACAACACCCTGGAGAGCTAGCCTGAGGCAATAGGAGGTGTATCACTCCAAATGCACCTATGTACCACACCGCACACTGAAGGGGGGTTACAGTTATATTAAGTATCACTATCTGTATTGTATATGGTAGCATGAACGATCAAGACTCCAATCAATTAGTAAATCAGTTTATAATACATATAAAAAATGTAACAATTGCAGCAATAACATTAAAACAAAACTTCATATAGATTAATCTCCTTTATAGATTCATCATGCTCTTTTTAATAAAGCCTCAATAAGGAAGCGAAACCCGTCAGAGAACTTGGTGCTGCCACTGGATTACTGTTTTGGAGTGACTGCTAACATCAAAATACCTTATTCTCTATCCGTTATCAACTGGAGATCCACAGACTGGAGGGACTACTCATCTGTCTCTTTTGCTACTTGGGGCTGTCACAAGCTGACTTAAAATACCTTTGCCTGTAGAATCGCCTGTTACTTCGGAAGTCCGGCTGCGGCTGCAGCATCACAGCTTTCCAAGGCGACGCTCTTTACTACAGGTCTGGAGACCAGGGAGCCTTCTTTGTTTTCTTTTTACAGATGATGTGGTGAGGTCCCCATGTGGACTATTTATAATTGTGCATAAACCTATTCAGCACGGATAGTCTAGAGGAGGATTTCTTAGGTCACGCAATATACAGGAACTATATCCAAGTGGTTTGCTATTATTAAATATGCTGCTAACAATAGGAGATGAATCTATATGGAGTTTTGTTTTAATGTTATTGCTACTATTGCTAAATTTTTTATATATATTATAAACTGATTTACTAACTAAATTGATTGGCGTCTTGATCGTTCATTCTACTATATCCAATAGAGATAGTGATACTTAATATAAAATTAGCGCAAAACTTTTTGTTTGGATGAAACTACTTGCGCCATATATATTCCGCACACTTAATGCTGACATTGGAGAGGTGATATGTAATGTGACTTATGATTTGGTGACAGTTATTCAAAATAAATACATTTGCACAGTGATAATGAGGACCTGGTGCTCAAGCAATCCTTAATGCATTAATAATTTATAAATGTCACACGTGAAAGGAAGAAATAGCCGTACTCGTCATGTCCATCAAGTATCATCTTTATAGTTGCACATTAAACTGTGTAGATAAATAGTTGCTGTTTGCCAGGCATAGTACTGGCTGTCCCTCATTTCCAAAGACGATACATGTTTTTTTTTTTATACTAGTTCTTGGAAATACATAGGGTATACCTGGGTGCAATTGTTTTCTTATTCCTCAGGGTTTAGAAAATATAGATTTAAATGTATTTATAGTATATTTCTGCAGACATCCTGATGGGGATTCTAGTACACCATAGTTTGCCTAGACAAAACAAATTTTCCTGCTGTTGCATTACAGTAGTAATATAAGCATGAAGGTTACCTGACATTGTAGTGCATGTAATGAGTGTACACTATAAATACATCTGCTCGCTCACATGTGCAGCACTGTGGGGGTCAATCCAATTAGGTGCGAATTGCGAGTAGTCAGTTTGTTTCTTGAAACTTGCAGACCTCGCATTGAAGCGCGCTCCTGAGAATTCTCCAATCCAATTAAAAATGCCTATTCGCACTACTTGCAGTGGAGGGGTGCGAATTGACTGCCAAATGAGATTTGAGAGAGGTGCATGAAAAAGTGGGGAGAAAATTATAAAAAAAATAAAATAAAAAATGTATTACTTTTTTTTATTTAATCTCAAACTAACTAAATGGAAAATGCAAATGATTTTGGGGTACTTTGAGGGTACCTTGAAAATAAAAAAAAGAGACATAATTTAAAAATATTGTAATTAAATTTTGGGTGCCTAAACATATGAATAAGTTTATTTTGGGGTAATTTGAGGACAATTTTTTTTTTTTAACTACAAAAAAAATTACCTAATTATTGGGCTAATTAAGCTAATTGGAAACTTCCAATTGCCTAATTAGTCATTAGGGGTTCAGCACAGTGTCCCGACATTTTAACCTTAAAATAAAGATTTTCCTTTCCATCTCTCGGATGGAAAGATGCGAATTCTGTCTGACTGATTCAGTGCGAGTTGCTAATTGAATTGCAAAATGAATTCGCTATCCGAATTCGAAGAGAAAAAAGCAACCCGCACCTTGCAATTCGCACCTAATTGGATTGACCCCTGTGTCTTTAGGAATAACAATTTGTCATGAATTATAATTTTGTAGTGGAGGTATTGGAAGCTGTTTATTATTATTGTTAACGACTGAACACCCACATATTTGTTTTAACAAGACAGTACCGCTTCCTTTTTCCTAATTCGCATATTAAATAAAAGCAACATGAGAGATCTACAATGTTCAGTTGCTAAACACTTCTTATTGTTAGTGTGTGTGTGTGTGTGTGTGTGTATATATATATATATATATATATATATATATATATATATATATATATATATATAATATCTACAATTTATTCTGGACGGCACTCCTCCATAACTATTCAAAATGTACCCGGGTGTTCTCCCGAGAATAGCAACACTACAAATGTGTGTATTCATATGTAATTTATTTGTGTGTGTATATATCTATCTATGTGTCTATATGTATGTATGTATATGTATATATATAGCAGGTGACCGGCACTCCATATAAACTATATCTTAAACCTGGGTGCCCTCCCAGGAATCATTCAGACTCCAATAGTACAATACTTCCAACATAGGGAGGCACTCCCCAGGATTTAAAAAAAACTTCAGACAGACACCAACTGTATCATCAATGTTTCAGATGTATTGTCACATCTGTCATCAGGATAGACAGGACGTTGATGATACAGTTGGTGTCTGTCTGAACTTTTTCTTAAATCCGGGGAGTGCCGCCCTATGTTGTAAGTATTGGAGTCTGAATGATTCCCGGGAGGGCAGCCGTGTCCCTCTAGCAGCTTTTCGCCTCCCCCTTTATGCCATCAGCAGCCAGCAGGTGCGGTTTTGGTGCCGGGCCACCAGCTAATTACAGCTGTTTATTATTATTGTTAACGTCTGAACACTCACATATTTGTTTTAACAAGACAGTACCGCTTTCTTTTTCCTAATTTGCATTTTAAATAAAAGCAACATTATTATTGTTTATTTATATGGCTCCACAAGTGTTCTGCAGCGCCTTACAAGGTACATAACCAAAAAGTGACTTACAGTAAAATACAATATAATGAAGGACAAGGACATAGATAATATACATTGTTGCTTAATTGGGTGTTATGGCCACCTATGTATCAAAGCATAGGCACCAAGTGTTAGGCGTCCTACTGGTGAGTTAGATGAACATAAAGTAAGGAGAAGCACAAGAGGGTAGAGGGCCCTGCTCGCAATAGCTTACATTCTCAAGGGGAGGGGCAGACAGACGGGCAGGATACAGATGGGGAAGACAGGTAGGAGGGAGCATATAGTAGCAAGTTAGGGTGAGAGCTGGAAAGCATTGATGAAGTAGTGGGTCTTGAGAGCCCGTTTGAAGGATTGTAGAGAGGTGGAGAGTCTGATGGGGAGAGGGAGAGTTCCAGAGGTGGAGAGCAGCACGGGCAAAGTCTTGGAGGCGGGAGTGGGAGGAAGTAATCAGTTGGCATGAGAGGTGGTGTGCATTTGTTGAACGAAGAGGGCGGACAGGAGAGCGAAGGGAGATGAGGTCAGAGATGTAAATGGGAGAGGAGTGTGTGAGGGATTTGTAAGCCAGTGTGAGAACCTTGAATTGGGTTCTGAAGGGGAAGGGGAGCCAGTGGAGGGCTTGTAGGAGAGGGGAGACAGATGTAGAGCGTTTTTAGAGGTAGATAAGCCGTGCAGCAGCATTAAGGATAGACTGGAGAGGAGAGAGATGGGATTTGGGGAGGTCAGATAGGAGGAGGTTACAGTAATCCAATCTGGAGATGACCAGTGAGTGTATTAAGGTCTTAGTAGCATCCTGGGTGAGAAAGGGTCTGATCCTGGAAATATTTTTAACATGGAAATGACAGGACTGTGAGAGGTTCTGGATATGTGGTTTGAAGGAGAGGGAGGAGTCCGGGATAACTCCAAGACAGCGCACTTTGGGGTTAGAGGAGATACTTGTGCCATCAATTGATAAAGAAATAGTGGGAGGTGAGGTTATGTGGGAGGGTGGGAAAATGATCATCTCAGTCTTAGACATATTAAGTTTAAGAAATCGCTGGGACATCCAGGAAGACATAGCAGAAAGTCAGTTGGAGATACGAGTGAGGAGAGAGGGAGAGATGTCAGGGGAGGAAAGGTAGATCTGAGTGTCATCAGCATAGAGATGATAATGGAGGTCTAAAGAGCTGATGAGTTCACCTAGAGAGGATGTATAGAGGGAGAAAGGAGTGGTCCAAGAACAGAACCTTGGGGAACACCTACTGTGAGAGGATGTGGGGGGGACGATAAGCCATGAGAGGAGACAGAGAAGGATCGATCAGAGAGGTAGGAGGATAGCCAGGAGAGGGCAGTGTCACGTAGACCAAGGGAGTGAAGAATTTGCAGCAGGAGAGGGTGGTCCACAGTGTCAAAAGCAGCAGAAAGGTCAAGGAGAATGAGTAGAGAGTAGTGGCCTTTGCACTTGGTAGCAAGGAGGTCATGAGAGATCTACAGTGTTCAGTTGCTAAACACTTCCTATTGTTGTTGTTGGGGGTGTGTGTGTGTGTGTGTTTGTGCGTGTGTGTGTATATATCTATCTCTCTCCAATTTCTTCTGACCGGCACTCCACTTCAAAATGTACCTGGGTGTTCTCCCGAGAATAGCAACACTCCAAATGTGTGTATTTATATGTAATTTATGTGTGTATCTATCTATCTGTGTATAAATAAATAAATATATATATGTATATATATATATGTGGTAGGTGACCGGCACGCCATATAAACTATACCTTAAACCTGGGTGCCCTCCCGGGAATCATTCAGACTCCAATGGTACAATACTTTCAACATAGGGAGGCACACCCCAGTATTTACAAAAAGTTCAGACAGACACCAACTGTATCATCGTTTCAGATGTATTGTCACATCTGTCATCAGGATAGACAGGACGTTAATGATACAGTTGGTGTCTGTCTGAACTTTTTCTTAAATCCGGGGAGTGCCGCCCTATGTTGGAAGTATTGTACTAGTGCCCCACACCCAGCGCAAGGGCACTTACAGACCCCACAGGAGTGCGGGGCACTGCCTTTTACAGGCCACCATAAGACCAGACCTGCCCAAGGTCCACCACGACACGGTGTACTATCACGCAGAACTGCGGCATCCAGGATTGAACCCACACAAGAACTTTACTTCCAGACAGAAAGTGAAGCTAATTAATCTCCTACCTCTAGGTAAGCCATCCAACATCCAGTGTGGGAAGCCGCCTCAGGACGGTGCCTCGGCACTATCGTGCCAACACTTTGTTCCTCAAGTCTATAGACCATAGGTCCAGCAGGGGATCCTGTGTATTGCACGGAAAGTAGCCCCCTAAAAGGGCTGACTTCCTTCCCCACCGAGTCACAACACCACAATACGGGACTTAAACTGTTTTCAAGAACTTTTATCCTACTTATATGAGCTAACTCTTTTAATTCACACATTGGACCTGTATCCATTGTCTGTCCTCTATCCCTACACCACTCATCGACCCAATACTCCGTTACACATATACACACACCTGAATACATAGTGTCAATACCAGACGGCATACTTACCAATATCCCCATCCACATTCCCCCCCCACTTACCTCCCTTTCTGCAAAACACCAGACTGAAGCGCATGTGGTATAACCTTCTGTATATAACTTCCTGAGTTGGACCAGACACCCCTACCCTCACAGTGCCGCATTTGTCGCACCCTCATCCCCCTCTTTCCACACATACCCCCTATCCCCATTTTTCACCATTTCTGTGAAGCACAGATCACCACCCTATACGAAATAAAGGCTGCAGGTGTATTTCAGGATAACCTTTACCCGGGTTTCCCAGCAAGTGTGTTTGTGTGTGTGTGTGTGTGTGTATATATATATGTATATATGCTGACTTGTTGTTGCCTGGGTTACACTCGCCGCTTCATCAGTGGGCGCGTCGATGGTGACGTTGGAGCGACTGGCCTGGGCCTGGCCGCACACGTGGGATCCCGCTTCTGCTGATGGCTGCCGGCTGACGCAGGTGAGGTGAGTGGGCACTCACACTGTTGGGTATATAGTACAGTTCTGGATCACTAGGCTTTAGTCCCTTGACGAAGGTTGACGAAACGGCCGTCGGGGCTGACCCGGGTTAGGAGCATGACTCCCCGGCATTCTCTATTTGTGCATCTGAATCGCCTGAATTGCTAAGTATTATTTATATATACTTCATCCAGTTGGTTACTACACCTGCCATGGTTGTGCAGTGGATTTTTACGATGGCTTGTTAAAATCATATTTTGCATATTGCGGTGTTCTGGTTCCATTTTTGTTCACATTTGGGACTGTCATATATATATATATATATATGTATATATATATAATTAGTGTTCACTCTAGCTCTGGTGGCAGACAGGGCGCTTGAGCTAGAGAGGGCGAATTGCCCTACACCCGAAGAGGGGGCGTGGTAATTGAAAAGGGGGCATGTCTATAAGACGCGTCCTCTTTTCGTCACTCTTGGGGGCGTGCCCGGCACTTACGGACAAGCCGGGCAGCCCCCAACCGCTGCTGGCAGGTAGAACAGATGCCAGGTGCATGCGCCCAGCATCTTTTCACCGGCGGTGACCGGGTCACCGCACATTTCCCCACCCGCAGGCTGTCTTAGCGGGGCGCTGCGCGGTGAGGGCAGCGCGCTTTTTGCCCTCCAGAAGGAGAGCAGGACACTCCAGAAGGAGGGCAGGGCGCAGTGCCCCGCTAAAACAGCCTGGTTAGCATTAGGGTGCAAGGACCTGGAAGCTTCAGAGATTGCAATTGCCGGGACATTTACATTTATGTTTAATTGCTTATTTTCTGTGCCTGTGTGTATCCAGGCCTATGCTCACGTGTGCTAAGGTGCATTGTTTGCTTCCATTAAAAAGACACAGTTTCACAGAGTACCTGCCTGCCTGGAGTCCTCATTTCAATACCCCGTGTTACACACTCTTTCTATATGTGTGTGTGTGTATGTGTATATATATATATATATATATATATATCTCTCAAATAGAAAGTCCACACTTAGATCCTCATAATAATCAACAGTCAGGGGTGCTTCCCAGCTGGATCCAGAGAAATATAGAATGCATTTAGAGGGGCACTCACCAGATCATCATGAGACAACCTTTTTTATTGCTTACATATCCTCGTAATTACTTTAGGAGGATATGCAAGCATTACATTTGTTTGTCTGACATATATATATGAGATATATAAGGAGCGGCGCAAATCCAGAGTTTAGAAATATACAGTATATATAAGTGTATATAAATGATTTCTAACTACACTCCCTCAGATTGGTGGGTGTCAGCTAAACCAATTGGGATAAGGCATTGGGTTGTATGCCAATAAATCAAAATGTAGATAGACGTAATTGGTTCAAGCGACTAAAGTGCTTCTGTGTATGACTGGGTATAACAAAATAACCACCTTCTGTGTATAAGGTAAAGTGCAATAGTGACCAAATGTGTGTTTTTAGCTGTTCTCAATCAATAAACAAGTGTAAAATAAATAAGTTGCGTACACACCTTTATATATATCTGTATAATCCGTCTGGTGGGATGGAAAATCTGGTGCTGTATGGGACCAAATAACAATAGAAATTTGTTACCAAACACTGGAAAAGGACCATATTTTCTTTCCCACCAGACAGATTGAACAGATATATCTGTAGGTGTGCACAGACATAAGGTAAAATACCACCAATAACTTAGAGTAAAAAATCAATCACAATTTATTCTTGCATATAGTTCCTAAAAGCACATGGACATCTTTTTTATTATCAACTAAAAACAACTAAAATATGTCACAGTATAATAGTGTTCCCTCTAGCTCCGGCGGCAGGCAGGGCGCCGGAGTTAGAGAGAGCAATCTTGTGCGCGCGCCGAAGCCACGTGCGCGGCCGTAAAGGGGGCGTGGTTATGAAAAGGGGGCGTGTCTATAAGACCCGTCCCCTTTTCGTCATACTTGGGGGCGTGCCCGGCGCTTACGGATCTGCCGGGCAGCCCCCAAGCGCTGCAGAAAGGGAGAATAGATGCCGGGCGTATGCGCCCGGCGTCTATTCTCCGGCGGTGACCGGGTCACCACATGTTTGTCCACCCGCGGGACACTGCGTCCCGCGGGTGAGAATGGCTCCCGCAGGCTGTTAGGGCAGGGTGCTTTTTGCCCTCCAGATGGAGGGTAAAACAGCCTAGCGGGAACGCTAGTATAATTCAATTCACCCCTAATGGGTAGCCACTTAATCTGCACATAAATGTACAACACATGCAAAAAGTGCAAAGTGCTGTGCAAAAACGCCTACAGTAATTATACGCCATCAAATGTAACTTTTAAGATGACCAATACATTTTGATAGTCAGCAATTGTTGCTTATAAATCCTAAGCACAATAATATTAGAAACAAAAAGAGGTATTTTTTAAGAAGGTTATAAAAACAAAAAGGTTTTCTAAAAAAGTCAATGCTTACCTGGATAAGGTGTGAATACTTCATGAGGCAAGAGGAGACAGCTCCTCAACGGGTTTCATCCACCTAAGGACTTCATCAAGGGGTGCTGCTGCCGTGGGGTATCTCATACTTATACCCCAGTAGATCAGGACTGATTGAACATCATTAGGATCATTTATGCTATATATATATATATATATATATATATATATATCTTCATTCTAGCACCCTGCACCTCTCGCAACCTGTGCAGTTTCTCTTCCCTGCCTGGGGTGTCGCTCTCTGCTCTGGTGCTTCTAGCACACTCGGTTGTTGCAATGAATTTCTGATATACAGCTATGGCCAAAAGTTTTGAGAATGACACAAGTATTGGTTTTCACAAAGTTTGCTGTTTGTGTTTTTAGACCTTTTTGGCAGATGTTACTAGTATACTGAAGTAAAATGTCAAGCATTTCATAAGTGTCAAAGGCTTTTATTGACAATTACATTAAGTTTATGCAAAGAGTCAATATTTACAGTTGTTGACCCTTCTTCTTCAAGACCTCTGCAATTCGCCCTGGCATGCTGTCGATCAACTTCTGAGCCACATACTGACTGATGGCTGCCCATTCTTGCCTAATCAATGCTTATAGTTTGTCAGAATTTTGTGTTTTTGTTTGTCCACCCACCTCTTGAGGATTGACCACAAGTTCTCAATGGTCTGGGGAGTTTCCTGGCCATGGACCCAAAATTTCGATGTATTGTTCCCCGAGCCACATAGTTATCACTTTTGTCTTATGGCTAGGTGCTCCATCATGCTGGAAAAGGCATTGTTCGTCACCAAACTGTTCTTGGATGGTTGGGAGAAGTTGCTCTTGGAGGATGTTTTGGTACCATTATTTATTCATGGCTGTGTTCTTAGGCAAAATTGTGAGTGAGCCCACTCCCTTGGCAGAGAAGCAACCCCACACATGAATAGTCTCAGGATGCTTTACTGTTGGCATGACACAGGACTGATGGTAGTGCTTACCTTTCCTTCTCTGGACAAGTGTTTTTCCAGATGCCCCAAACAACCTGAAAGTGGATTCATTAGAAAAAAATAACTTTACCACAGTGTTCAGCAGTCCAATCCCTGTACCTTTTGCAGAATATCAGTCTGTCCCTGATGTTTTTCCTGGAGAAATGGCTTCTTTGCTGCCCTTCTTGACACCAGGCCATCCTTCAAAAGTATTCGCCTCACTGTGCGTGAAGATGCACTCACACCTGCTTGCTGCCATTCCTGAGCAAGCTATGCACAGCTGCATCAACTTTAGGAGACAGTCCTGGGGCTTGCTGGGCGCCCTGAAGCCTTCTTCACAACTTTTGAACCTCTCACCTTGAAGTTCTTGATGATCCAATAAATGATTGATTTAGGTGCAATCTTACTAGCAGCAATATCCTTGCCTGTGAAGCCCTTTTTGTGCAAAGAAATGATGACTGCACGTGTTTCCTTGCCGGTAACCATGGTTAACAGAGGTAGAACAATGATTTCAAGCTCCACCCTCCTTTTAAACTTCCGGTCTGTTATTCTAACTCCGTGACAGAGTGATCTCCAGCCTTGTCATCATCAACACTCTCACCTGTGTTAAAGAGAGAATCACTGACCTGATGTCAGCTGGTCCTTTTGTGGCAGGGCTGAAATGTGGTGGAAATGTTGTTTTTGGGATTAAGGAGCTCATTCAGACCCGCTCGCTAGATGCGTTCGCTTGCTCCCTGCGTATGCAAATCCAGCGCAAGCCCAGCAAGGCAGGCGATTGCA
Organism: Taudactylus pleione; assembly: GCA_031769625.1. Classification (NCBI taxonomy): domain Eukaryota; kingdom Metazoa; phylum Chordata; class Amphibia; order Anura; family Myobatrachidae; genus Taudactylus; species Taudactylus pleione. Next base: position 1,213,135 of record JAUIMM010000226.1, on the reverse strand, counting down.
CGGCAAGGCATTAGCACGCCCACTATGTCTTGGCGTGCGATCACTTTTTGTATGCAGACGTCCACCAGCCATTCTTAAGACGACCACTTGCGCACGTCATCTCCAGGAAGTGCTTGAATTCATTGGTACATCTAGAACCATCTGATGCGATCGCATCAGAACCATGTGATGCGATCGCAGCGCTTAAAGTTGCCTATACCCTGCCGCAAGCACTGCGAACACTTTAGAGTGAAATCCCACCAAGTGACGTGTACTATGACACTGCCTTTTAATAATGCACGCCTCTGAAACGGTGTTGAGACACTCAGGCACGCCTGCGTTCGCACCTCCACTCCCCCTTTTCCAGTGGTCAGCCCCTGTCACCACCCACAAACTGCTTCTCCTGTCACTCGCTTTACTGGGCAGTCTATGCGCAGTGAGCGAACGCATCCCGATCTCTCGCATTGGTTCGCGCACGCGCATTGTGATGCGTAAGCAAGCGCAGATTGCGACTATCGGCCAGCTACAAGCGTTCGCATCCTAGCGAACAGGTCTGAATCAGCTCCTAAGTTCATTGTCCTGGCAAAGAGGGACTTTGCAACTCATCTGATCACTCTTCATGACATTCTGGAGTATATGCAAATTACCATAATAAAAACTGAAGCAGCAGACTTTGTGAAAACCAATACTTGAGTCATTCTCAACTTTTAGCCATGGCTGTACAGACCGGTATGTGGAAAGCGACACCCTAGACAGGAAACAGGAACTGCACAGGTTGTGAGAGGTGCAGGGTGCTAGAATGAAGACTATATATTTCTAGGCATGGTCATTATGTGTGTGGTCTTCAGCCAACAGTGCTAGCGAGGCCCAAAGTCCAGTTGTTGGGCTTAACCATCTACAAGGGATGGCTTATTTTATAGAATTACCTTGACTAGGCCCAAAAAGTTTGGGAACCTCTGGACTAGGGAATGGGGGGGTTAGGGTTAGGCACCCCCGGGGGGAGGTTAGGGTTAGGCACCCTCCCCAGGAGACTTGGGTTTTGCCTGCGGGGATGGGGGGTTAGGTTTAGGCACTCAATGGGGGAGTTAGGCATTTGGGGGGGGGTTAGGATTAGGCACTAGGGGTGGAGGTTAAGGTTGGGTACTAGGGGTGAAGGTTAGGGTTAGGCACCCCTAAGGGAGGGTTAGGGGTGGGAAAGGTTTAGCAATAGAAAAAAAAACGTACCTTGTCGGGATCTTCAGCTTCTACCTTCTGGCGTCTAAATTGGGTCTGCTTGGGCTCACGTCAAGCGGTATTTCATACCGATTCCATGTACTACTACCTGTCTGTATGTTTTCCTTAGTCCCCCTCCTCCCGTCATGGCACTACCTCTGGGACATGCAGCTGTGTACTTGGTAACATAAAGGCAAAACAGGTTCACCCCCCCCCCCCACCCCACCAAGACCTGTTCACTCCTGAAACATTTGATGCTGCTTTTATTATGATCTGATTACTGTGGCAAGACTGGGTTCCCATCCTGCAGGGGATGGTCAGAGCCACAGTGGGAGCTGTTTAGCCCCATGCGTAATATGTATAACCAAAACTATGCCACGTATAAACAAAACATTTTGTCAATATTTTTTAAAGTCCTGTCGCTGAGAGGTAGTTATTCAGATGTAGGGACATGTGTGATCAATTTTATTTTCGTGAGGTTTGCGCCGCAGCACCAAACTTGTACCTTTATTATTATTATCCTTTTATATGGCGCCACAAAGGTTCCGCAGCGCCTTACACAGTACATAAATGAGCACACAAGAAAAACAGTTAATAGTAATACAAAACAATGCAGGACAAGGACATGGTTTATACACATAGCTTAGCTGCATAACACAAGCAGCAGGGCCTCAGCAACCAAATGTTGGGTGCCAATTGGGGAGTTAGGAGTAAATGATACTATAAGTAATGATAGGAGAAGTACGTGAGGGCCGAGGGCCCTGCTCGTGAGAGCTTACATTCTAAAGGCGGGGGGGGGGGGCAGACAGACAGGGGGGCGACATGGATGGGGTAGATAGTGAGGAAGGAGCATGGAGCACTGGGTATGGATATGTGCTGAGGAATGTGTGTGTTTAAGATGACCTGATGTTATTTCAAAATTAAGTCCTTCATTCATCTATCTCTATGACAGAAAATAGATTTTGTTTGTGTTATTAACTTGAGAGATGTACAAATTAAAGTTGTAGCACTTTAATTTTTGTGTGTTACATTTTTGCATCTAAATACATCCTGCTAAAAATGCAGCTCCTGCCATCCTAATACAGTAGTGAATACTTTAGTCCCAGCTGCTGGGTGCTATGCCATGCTCCAGTGAGTGGGTGCATCTCACATGCTAGACCCACCCACAAGTGGGTGCAGCCATGCCCAACATGCTGTGGTCCCACAGGATGTTGCTGTTACCGGGCCCAGAATTTCTCTTGGCAGCCCTGGAGGTGACAGGCAGAACCAGGAGGGAATGGGGCTTAGTGGTGGGTAGCAAGGCCATGGAGGGGTTGAGAGTGGAAGAACAGGAAAGGCTGGGGAAAGAAGCAGAAGGTTGGAAAGCAGACTGATGAGAGAAAAAAGGGGGAACAGCAAGTGGAGGAGACAAGAGGGGGAGGATGGGGGTGGGTAAAGAAGAGGATTATGTGGACACTGAATATGGGGGGTGTTCATGCTGTGTACGAGGTAATAAGTAAGATGAAAACTGGAGTGGAGGCTGTGTGATGTAGAGACATTGTGGATAAAAGTTATTAAATGTTAAAAAATACAGGTAAAAGAACAGTGCTGCTAATGTATGAGCGCAGCTCCGATAGTGAAATATAAAGAGAGGTATGTGAGTAGTGGGAGAAGGAATTGGTTATTAAAAGAATGATCGAAGTGGATTGATGCAATGGAAAAGGGCAAAACAAACAAGATTTTCTGTAGTATGAAGGCAAAAATCACAATGTTGTTCAAAACATCTCTGACTGGATCGGGTCTGTACAAAGATCCATCAACAAGAGCAGCATGCAGATAGGGGAGTACTTGCAATGTCCAAGCAGTGAATGCAGTAAGGTGTTTCCTGGATCTGCATACAGCAGCTGATGGTGAATTCGGTAACTCACAAACGTATGTTGCTTGATGTTGTTCAGAAAGTGTTCTGGTTTTGAGGATGCTTTCCTCAGTTTTCATCCAGCTTAACTCTGGCGTAACTCAATCTTAGTTATCAAATTGTAGTTACACTTTGAATCTAACACTTTGAATCCAACACAGACTAATGCAGCCACAGGCTGTGAAACCTTACTGATCACTAATAACACCTCAGTAGGTATGAAGTGTGCACTGCATCAGAGGAGTGTAAATACAAGGATCTTGTAGCTGGGGGCATGCAGTTCAAACTACAGAGACCATGATGGCAAGCTTCCAGTATCTGGTATCTACTTGCATCTTGTGATCACCAGAATAGTGCAAAACGTTTATTTTGTTCACCGGCTCTTCTGGATTGAGGGCCTGATTCACCAGTGCACTGCTGAATGCAGATTCCCGATGGTCGGAAGAGGCCAGGATATCCGTTGGCTTACAGAGATTTCCTGGCCTCTTTCTCTCATCTGCGCCGGACAGTTTACGTGACCCCATGGTCACTCAGCAGGCCAATGTTCCCTCAGATTATGTGATGCTGAGTTGTACAACGCAGCTTGGATAAGTAATGCTTGTAGGAGTCGTGATGCCTCCTGCTGCATTACCATAATTGCAAGGACAGAATTGCAAAGCTGGTTGCATGCAGATTTACAATTCTGTCCTAAGATGAATCAGGCCCTGAGTCCACTAACTCCAACTCAAGCCCTCTGCTAACTACTATTTGCAGATTGTCTTATAATGAGGGACAAGTGGGAATTAGCCAACACAAACCTGGAGGTATTGCATCAGCATGACCACACATACCCAGGATTAAGGAGTTCCAGGTGCTGCTGTTGTAGCCTGGAAGAAGCTGTTCCAGGTGCTGATGTAGGAGCCTGGGTGGAAAAAGTGATTCTAGGTGCCCAGTGCGGAAAATAGGTGGTGGCAGTGAGTTACCTGCCCATGACACAGTGGGATGAGCCGGGTACAGGTGCTTTCTGATGGTGAAAGGGAATCCTTTAGACCACAGGATCTCAAACTCTGTCCTCAGGACCCCAAACAGGTCATGTTTTCCAGGTCTCCTCAAAGAATCACAGGTGAGATAATAACAACCTTATGCGCGCGCCCGAAAAGGGGGCATGGTCATGAAAAGGGGGCATGTCTATAAGACCCGGCTTCATTTGGGTTGTCCTAACCCTGTCCACTTCATAGCAGTACACAGATTAACAGGAGGTATACAATAATAACAAGTTACTTTGACACCAGCAAAATGTCTTTACCTCTGTAGCAATCTTTCATTATCGGTGAAAATAGGTTATGCTGAAATGAATTGTACATGAACAGCATTGCGCAGTATGTTTTTATATTTAGTGCAAGCTTACTCCGCAGTGCGTCACGATATTTACCATTGTTTATACTCTGCCTGGGGCTCATTTTTCTGCTGTCGGCTTCACCAGGAATAACCATTTTCATTTTAAAGGGTAACTTTATTTTCTTTGTAATAGATTAAATATTCTTGAAAATAATTTTATGCATTTGTGCAACTATGTGTAGTGATCCCAAGGTAGAATATTTATAGATAAAATAGGTATGTATAAAGAAAGGTTCTCGCACAACAGCAATTTTTAGTCGATATTCGAAATATGAGAACTGATAAAGGTACGGTAAGTGCAATCATAGAGGAAATCTCATCCGAGACGACCATGAATTCAGCAGTAAAGCATCAATCACAGACAGCACAGCAGATGGCCGATAAATGTGCAGATATCTCTGCTCCTCTGGCTGTGTGTACAGGCGACCAGCATACCGCCTGTGCCTGACAGCTCAACTGGGCTGGCAAATTCAAATGCCTGCCCATTTGTGATGTTAGGGATTACATTGAGCTCCTGGTCTGTAAGTCCTCTTTACCTTACCTGGTCGGCCAGGGTGTTGGTGGATCCGCTGGCACAGTGTGTACCCAGCTTTATAGTTGTTGTATTTGTAGAGTGTGTCGCATATTGTTTAGAAGTTCGGTGCCAGACTCCAAAGCAGCGCAGCTGATAAACCCAAAATCATAGGAACCGCTGAAGGATCTTTCTCATTTTCATTTCCTGGCAACATTAGTCATACAATGCTATATTTGTATGCTTTATATGTCCACCATTAGATTTATGTACTTGAGTTATCTGATGAATTGTGATATATAATCACTAGTGATTCATTCTGGATTATGTTTGTTTATATTAATGATAGCCTATGTGCTAGTGTCGTTACACTATAAATCCGAGTTAATAAATTTGACACGTGCTGTCACTTCATCTATGGTATTAGCATATTCATGTTTTAGATCTTAATGCTAATGCTGCAGACGATGGACTTCGCCCACCGGCTGCATTACTAATCTGTCACTCTGCACACCATCGGCCGCACAATTTAAAATGTCACCAGCCCTATAAATTATGCTCTGTGGCAGTGCAACTACAGCAACAGATGCAGTCGCTGACCGCAACACGTCTGCGTCTGGCTAGCCATTCCCCTGTTACAACCCACAAACACCCACTGACATTGCCTCTCTGCACGTACAAATTCGTTCTGCGACTCCTGGCTGTAACCATCGGGATGCAAGCGCAGACTGAAAACATCGTCCACTTATGTACAGCATTAGCACTGTGCGCACTCTGAATCATGCGCAGAGACTCACACTTCATGTGCATTTTACAGAAAGTGCTTTACATTAACTTTCGGCCTGTGCTGATCTCAGGGATACTGGACCTCATTCAGAGTCGGTCGAAACGGTCGTACGGGAAAAGGGGCCGGATATTCAAATGATTCCCTCGCAAGTTGCGTCCCTAAGTTCAGATCGGTAGTTGGCCGACCAAGGGGAGGAAGCGGACGGAAGACAAAAAAATACGCCCCCTTCTCGTACGCATTGCACGTCATCTCCGGGCATATAAGGATTAATCGAGACCATCGGGAACCATCGGAACTGGTCGTAGAGCTTAAGATTGACCATACCCTCTCTTAAGCTCTACGATCATGTTGGTGTAAATACCTCCCATGTCACATGTGCCATGACGCTACTTTGTTAATTATTCACTCCCATAATCCGTATGCACTCCCATAAAACGCCGTTCGCATAATTAGGCACGCCTGCGTTCGGATCTCCACTCCCCCGTTTTCCAGCACCTTCCCGTTACCACCCACAAACGCCTCCATCTGTCACTCAAACTACCGACCTGGCTGTGTTCAAGGAGAGAGAAATTTCTGATCGTAGCGGCTAGTTTGCGCACGCGCATTGCGAACTTTACGTATGCGCAGTATAGCGGACATCGGTGGCGTGCGGCCGCAACGACCGACTCTGAATGAGGTCCACAGTCCTTAACATTGGACTTGGAATATCCTAAGAACAGTCTGTTCCCAAATGGCAAAGCCTTATAAATCAAATATACTAAAATATTTCTCTACGAGTGGACAGCCCATACTTTTATACATAAGTCTCTACAGCTGCACACACACATTAAATATAAAATGATAAAATGCATTAAAACATTTCTCAACATTTTTAATTATTTTCAAAACAATGCTGCTTTAGTCTTAAGGTGCGTATCCACTAGCAGATAGTGGAACGACAGTACGATTACAACATTGTAATCATAGAGTCGTTCCTCTACCCCTGCAGTGTCTACACTGAATGATATGTCGTTCAGTGTAGGCACCCACCTGCATCCCTGGACATGGTCTGTCGTTATCGGCAGATTGATCAGCATGTTCAGGCGATGGTTGATGCCGGAAACGACCAGCAGGGGTGCGCATTGCTGGTCGTTTTCGACAGTTTCATGCCCGATTCATGCCTGGTTGAACGATAACGATATAGTTATTGTTCAATCGCTCATTTTAATGGGCAAGTGGATACGTGGCTTTAGTCTGGGTATTAACGTCCTTAGGGGATCAGCCACGTATTATACTCTGGTGCCACAGCCAGCTGCCACAGGTATTCAAAACATACATGCTACACCATTACATATGCAGTACATAATTAGTGCATAGCGCCAATATTTCTCTTTAATGGTGACGCAGCATGAAAGTTTGTCGTGTTGGCCATCTTAGTCGCATGCCTAGGGTCCCCGGCCATACATAGGTGATCATTAAAACAGTTGCACACATATAGCGTTCTAATTATAAAAAATACCCTAAATATATTATTTATAAAGTGGGGGTACTCTCATCCAAATATTTCTTGTTGGGAGAGGATTTGATAAGTTTCACTCCTGTTTCATCTGAAAATGTCTAGGGTTATATTTACTAAAGGTCGATTTTGATAGCTTTTCATAGATTGTAAATTGATCAAACATTAATGTTGTGTTTCTGGGACAAAATCACGAATTTACTAACAGACAATTTTTTATTTGTTTTTTTTAAGTATGTTAGTAAATGAGTGATTTTGTCCCAGAAACACAACATTAATGTTGATCGATTTTGACCGATTTTAATTGATTAAAATTGACCTTTAATAAATATACCCTTAGGTACCGAGTGGTTATCTTGATTGTTATGAATACTCAGTATGTGCTCTTGCTTATGCAACTTGGATACCTCTTGATTTTGCCTATATATAACACACAGGTAGTATTATTATTGACCTTTATATAGAAACAATGTATTTTCGCCTTTATTAGGCCCATTTCATAGTTTCAAGTTGCATTAGTTTAACATGAATAATTTTAAATTCTTAAGCTGCATACACACACAACGATTTAGTAAATGAATGATTTTAGTAAACGATTTTCGTTCATTTTTTCAAGGGAAAAATGAACGAAAATAGTTTACTAAAATCATTCATTTACTAAGTGTAATGAACGATTTTTTTGAACTACAAACGATTTTTGCATATTCCTTTACTGAAAATCGTTGAGTTGGTCAGTCTGACTGAACTACAAACGTGAACGCGCATGAACGATAATCGTTCATTGTTTTAACTCAGAAAGTGAACGATTTTTTCAACGATTGAACGATAAACGATATCGTTATCGATAATCGTTCAAAAAAATCGTGTGTGTATGCACCTTAAATCTACTAAAGCAAATTATTAAAAACATTTTTATTAATTTATCCTTTTATTACAGTTACTATTTTTGGACAGCTTATTGAAATCTAATTTTACAGGGAAAAAACTTATGCATAGCATCAAATATGCAGGCCTATTTTTGCCTAAATACTGTTACTACTTTGGAAAAATCCAATGACATTATCATGAAATTTATTTTGCCTTAGTCCTTACAAGAATTGGAAAATATATAAAGTAGGTGCTTTTTATTAGTCTGCTTCTGCTATCCCAAATAAGGGTCATGCCTGTCTTTTTGGAAGGAAATACCTAGTGATGTCACTAGTGACCTTCCACAACCACCTGGAAACACTCAAATTCCTTCATGTTGTACAAACGACATCCAGTCTGGAATGTTTTTACAGATTCTAGGGTCAGGAACTGAACCGGAGATGTTCCTGGCCACCAGGGATGGAACTGTGCAGCTTGACCTGCACATGTTTAGCCATCCGTTCTTTTGCCAATTGTCACTGACCGGGATGATCTGCTCATGTGGGGTTGCACAGGATTGAGCCTTCACCTACATAATTACATTTTTTTTTTTTTTTAAATATCGGTCTGAGATGTAAAGATGCGATTTTTCCGATTTGGAGTTGTACGTTAACGCCACTGCCGCGTGTGTGTGCAGCTGCAATGCGAAATTATGCAAATGTCTCAGCCACCAGGAGATGCGGCTTTGCAAATCCAAGTATCTGCGTAAAATGACGCAGCATCTGCGTACAAATACGCAGCATCGGTTACAGATCATTTGATTGTTGCAGTCCTATTATCCCAGAGAATGGCTGCGGGAACTGAGACGCTGGAGACATATTTCTTGTGCTCAGGATCGCAGTCAAAGTTTGTGACATGCCTGTGTTCTTTGAAGCCACTCCCCATTACCTCTTCAATATTCTCCCTGACTGTCAATCACACTGTGAATTGCGAATAAATTGCTGCGAGTGCCTACGGTGACATACCTTGATGCATGCCATACACGGCACGATATACGTGACGATCCGACGGATCGGCACGATATAGGTGCTATATCGTGCCGTGTATGTAACATGTCTTCTACCTGTGTTGACAACCTGGGAGAAGTTCCAACAGCACTATGTTCTAGTACGGGCTGAACCACAGCAAAAACTCCCATTTGTTAACTTAAATTAAAATGAATAAACAAAATAAAAATATGATGCTCTTCTAACCCACATGGAGTGTCTCCTTATACAGGCTCTCCTCAGAACTTTGGTTGAGAAATGCAACAATTCACATAGTGATGGGACTAAGGTCGGGTACACATTGGAACAATATCTGCATGATTTGCCGTATGGGAACAACAAATCATGCATATCATCTAATGTGTATGCACAATTGCGCGATCCCACAGACAACATACAGGATCGTTCAATTGACCATACTGCGCGGTCAATCAAACAATATCGTGTGTGCGGCTGTGCATTTTAATGAAGGACAAATAGGGTATCCTTCCATCGTCCTTTAAATCGTGTAGTGTGTACAGCCAATCTGTGATGGTCTGGGGCGAAGGTAAATCGCCCCGACCATCTGCACGATTGCCCATCATTCTAACAAGTGCCTGGCCTAATTCAAACCTCCCCCCCCCTTTCTTCTATATGAGGGCTAGAAAGTCCTGATATGGAGTCTGAGAGGCTTGCTTCGATGTAAGTAGAAACCTGATTTTTTTTTTTTTAAATATTTCTTTCAAGTAAAATACAAATATCTATATACAATGTACAAGTGGGCTCAATGATATAGTGTATAGGTACAATCTAATATACTAAATACTTTGATTATGGTATGTATTGTACAGTTTGTGAATAACAATCCGCCAGCACTGTTATAGTCATATGTGTTTTACATTCTAGTTTAATTGGAAATATGTAATATGTAAATGTACATTTGTCTTCCCATTACAATGTACAACAGAACACACACCAGGTAAAACACTTTCTAGGAGCTGTTATAATTCACCTCAGTCAGTTCTCTGCCCATGGTCCTTAAAGAGAACTCCTGACATACTTGTTTAAGCAGTTTGTGATTGTAGAACAGGCAGGTCAAACTCAAAATCCCAACCGGGACGAATAGTCAAGGTCTAAGAGTGTGTGGGCCGCAAGAAAAAAAATTCTTATATGCAATTTTGAAAGGCTGTTTATTAAGAAAAACCAACAATAAAGTTTAAGCTAAGAGATGTCAAGTATCGGGAAGAAAACATTACCTTTAACATTACCTTCAATATTTTTTTCCCGATATTTGACATCTTTTTGCCGTCACCACTTTTCCAATCTAAAGGTAGAGGGGACACGGGGCATGTGGGAGAAGGAACATATGTTCCATGTTAGAGAGAAACCACCATATAACACGGCTTACCTATATGGTGGTATCTCTCTAACGTGGAACATGTGCCCCTTTCCAGCCCCCTCTGTCCCTCCAGCCACATGCCCCGTGTCCCCTCTTGCTCCGTGTGTCCCCTCCAGCAACAAGCCCTCTCCTGTCCTGTGTCTATTCAGCTTCCAACCCCTGTGCCAGCCCCGTTCAATTTCCTTCTTCTTTGACAGCTGTCTGTTCCTCTTCCTAGCAGAATGCAGAGGAGTCCTCCTGCTCTTCACGGGCAGCTGGGCACACACTGAGGGCGCAGCCAGTGTGACGTCATCAGTGCTCCTGGTCCTGAGCAGACTAGCTGTGGCGCAGGGCAGACGTTTGTGAAGTCGGAACTGCAAATGCCCATGGGAGTATCTGTTGCAGCCTATTCTCTGGATGCTATTGCACTGTTGTAATGAAGTATGTAATCAATTGTATGCAGGAAAAAAAAAGCAGCGATTTCTCTGCTTTAAAGTCTGTATGAAGGATACTTGAACTTGCACAAAATGTCCGCACTCTGCATCATGCATTGAGAAGCTTTCCGTTATTTTTCTGAATTGATCAATGTTATAGTGACATGTGAGGGAAAATGTGGTCTACTTTTCTCTAAAACAAATGTAAAGACTTTTCTGGAGTGTTTAGTCCCACTTTCAAACAAATATGGTATGTGTGTAGGGACATGGCACCCAATAATACAACTGGGCTATGTTGCTAACAGCTTTGCAAAGAGGATCATGTATATATTCTCTGGCTGGGTCTCCTCCGTTGCCCGCTTACTGCATGTGCTGCGGGACATGTTTCAGAGAATGTCTGGCGCTGCGGTGCCAGAAGGGTTCATGAAATGACAGTGCTGTGCACCTGCCATTCAAATATATACATGTTGGGTCACTTTATGGGGCATATGTATCAAAGCTTGATGTGAGATATATATCACCAACCAATCAGCTTCTAACTTACATTTTGCAGGCTGTGTTTAAGAAATGATAGTTTGGAGCTGATTGGTTGGTGATAAAATTGTGAAATATATATCTCACATCAAGCTTTGATACATAAGCCCCTATATGTATTATTTATTTTCATTTACCCTAGTGGTGATTCATCTGGATTACTGTGGCGCTGAGGGGGAAGTTCCACTGTGTAGCAAGTCAGATCTCTGCCAAGAATGTAGGATTCAGGTTTACACCTGGCCAAAATTCTACAACAAAGAGAAGACTGTAACACTCACACAACAGTTATGTGTATTAAGCCAGTACTTGGATAACGGTGTCTGTTTTTATTGAAAGACTGATCCTGCTAAGGACCATTTTGAACACCCTCCTTTTAATAATAATTTAATTATTGTAATTTAAATATTGTGCGGAAATTGTGATGTCAGTGGGGCCGCCCCCAAACGGTAGGCGTTCTCATGGGAACGCCTCCGTCTGGGCAGCCACCCCCCCGGCCCGCCCACCACTCAACATCGACAGCGCGCCCCCTTTTGTGCGAGACCCGGAGCGTCGGCTTGCCCGTCGCTATCCGGGTTTCGCGCATGCGCACGTCGGAGCTGGATCCGTCGTGCGCATGCGCTCTGGGCCACCATCTACCTGATTGCGAGCGCTCAGCTCTTGCGACCGGGTCTGAATCAGGCCCAGTGTCCCACAACTGCAAAGAGGGTTGTTCAAAGGCTCATGTCAAACTGTTGCAAGAAATGGGCCTAGAAATATATGTGCCCAACTTTATTAGAATGGTCTTCTTCTTTTCTACACCTACAGTGCTTGTTCTGGTCTTTCTATGAAAAACTACAGTTTAACATATTGCTTTAGATCAGTTCTTATTCCTTCACGATATCTCCTGTTTACCTATCAGCCCTGACCTGGCCCGCTGTCCCAATACGCTAATATGGAAACCTAAATTCGTCAAGCTCCAAAAATACAAATTTTTCAGAGCTTGACTGTAGGAAACTTTGCCATCTTCAGATGGTGTTTGTTCCCGCACCCCCGATCCTTCCCTATGGGAAGGAGTCCCGGTTGCAAAGAGGGATCCGTTTGGATCCTTCTGCCACTGCTTGTCTCCTTCTGCCTGAAGTCGCGTATGCATGAACCAAAATGTATGCATGCACAGTAGCACTGTTGAGTCAGACTCAGCAGTGCTAAGTTTAGAATTTGATGGGACCGCTGATCTTCGGATCAGCTGGACACCGGAGCAATGTTTAATTACCCCGCCCTTGTTAATTAACATAATGAATAGGCCCCTAAGACACGTACATATACACACACACTTACACTATTTGCCTTTTATATCCATAGATATATAATATATTTAGCTTCTGTAGTACTCTTCTGCTAGCAGCTTATTTACATCATTAATAAGTTATGAGTGTTGTCTGGTCTCTGATACAATGTGGCAATTGCTTCTACTCAAACATTAGCAGTAACTTATTCTGAGGTAGAGATGAGCTGTTTGGTTACTCGGTTATGGTCGTACCTTAGATATTGGCTATTTGGCTGTCATGTGTTTTGGATAGCCATTGAGATAAATCAGATCTGGCGCTAATTTGGTGAAATGAACAGAGTAAAAACTGAAGCGCGCATCCCTATTCGGAGGTGACAAAACTGCAGCTTTATAAAGGAAGTTCTGAAAAATTGACATGGGTGGTTCTGTACATTACTGCTGTCTCGTAGGATTATGGTGTCAAACGGCTTTTTCTTTTTTTTTATATTTAATTGTTTTTCCTTTATTTCTCAGGAGTTATTTATCCCGTCAATCCCTTTTCATATCCATATCAGTCTTTTCATTTCCTGTCTGTCAAAAGAAGTTGGATGCTCGGTATAATATTCAGTGTTGCTGAACGTTGTATTTCATGTGACTTTGGTACTTGTTGCCTGTGGATCTGTAGCTGCATATTATGCTAATTTGCCAGCTGCTATTTCATGTTACAATAGAATGAAAACATTGGAGTGATGTAGTTACCAGAATGTCAGGAGGACAAAAACTCCCTTTTCCTCTTGTCTTTTGTATTTTGAGAAAGTGTGATTGTTTTTTTTTTGGGACCTGCATAACACGCAGTGTTGCTGGCTTTACAGACTAATAAAGAAAAGCCTTGTTACATTGTTCTACTTGAGAACATTTGGATTGTTAGCTGGTTTTGCTGATCTGCTATTTCTGTTGATTATAACTGCATGCAATTGTCAATTTGTGACTTTTTAGCCATCCTTTTGTTAAGTAGCAATACTACTGGCTACAATGAGAAACAGACTTATTTAAAAACAAAGTGATAAATTAATATTTTTGTATATTGAATGGTCAAAGGAGCATATTTTATATATCGTAGTTTCTCCATCAATTTATAAGGTTTGGCCAATTTTGCAAAATAAAAAATTGATCTAAATAGTCACCTGTTGAAGTCTATATTCTGCAAAGGTGAGCTTCACATAAAAAGTGAAATGGACTTTGCTAAAATTTCGCTAAATCTAGAATTTATGCTAACTTTTTTTAATAGATCTAATAATAAATTATATACAGTGCCTTGCAAAAGTATTCACCCCCTTGGTATTTTTCATGTTTTGTTGCCTCACAACCTGGAATTAAAATGGATTGTTTGAAGGTGTGCATCATTTCATTCACAGAACATGCCTACAACTGTGAAGTTGTGTTTTTTTATATTGTGAATCAAACAACATTTAGGACAACATAACAGAAAACTTCAGCATGCATAAATATTCACCCCCCTAAAGTCAGTACATTGTCGATCCACCTTTTGCGGCAATTACAGCTGCAAGTTTGGATAAGTCTCTATGAGCTTGTCACATCTTGCCCCTGCGATTTTTGCCCATTCCTCAAGGCAAAACTGCTCCAGATCCTTCATCTTGGATGGTTTCCGCTTGTGAACAGCAATCTTCAAGTCTGACCACACATTCTCAATTGTATTGAGATCCGGGCTTTGACTAGGCTATTCCAACTCATTTAAATGTTTCCCCTTAACCCACTTGGGTGTTGCTTTAGCAGTATGCTTCGGGTCATTGTCCTGTTGGAAGGTGAACCTCCGTCCCAGTCTCAAATCACAGGCAGACTGAAACAGGTTTTGCTCAAGAATATCCCTGTATTTAGCACCATCCATCTTTTCCTCGACTCAAATCAGTTTCCCAGTCCCTGCTGCTGAAAAACATCCCCACAGCATTATGCTGCCACCACCATGTTTCACTGTGGGGATGGTGTTCTTGGGGTAACGGGATGTGCTGGGTTTGCGCCAGACACAACATTTTCCTTGGTGGCCGAAAAGTTAAATTTTGGTCTTACCTGACCAGAGCACCTTCCTCCATACATTTGGGGAGTCGCCCACATGCCTTTTGGCAAACTCAAATCTTCTTATTTTTATCACTAAGTAATGTCTTTTTTTCTGGCCACTCTGTCATAAAGCCCAGCTCTATGGAGTGTACGGCTTATTGTGGTCACATGTACAGATACACCAGTCTCTGCTGTGGAACTCTGAAGCTCCTTCAGGGTTACCTTTGGTCTCTGTGCTGCCTCTCTGATTAATGCCCTCCTTGCCCGGTCTGTGAGGTTTGGTGGGCGGCCCTCTCTTGGCAGGTTTGTTGTGGTACCATGTTCTTTCCATTTGATGATGATGGATTTGATGGTGCTCCGGGGGATCATCAAAGATTTGGATATTTTTTTATAACCCAACCCAGAATTGTACTTCTCAACAACTTTGTCCCTGACTTGTTTGGAGAGCTCAGTGGTCTTCATGGTGTGATGCCTCTTGCTTAGTGGTGTTGCAGCCTCTGGGGCCTTTCAGAAAAGGTGTGTTTATACTGAGAGATCATGTGACACTTAGATTTCACACAGGTGGACTTCATTTCACTAATAATGTGACTTCTGAAGGTAATTGGATGCACCAGAACTTTTGAGGGGCTTCATAGCAAAGGGGTTGATTACATATCCACTTGCCAATTTACAGAATTTTATTTATAAAGATTCTTTTTTATATATATATATTTCTCATTTTGCTTCACCAAATTAGACTATTTGTGCAGATCCATCACATAAAATTCAGAATAAAAAAAAATAAAAAATTACAGGTTGTAATGTAACAAAAAAAGGTAAAAAGCCAAGGGGGGTGAATATTTTTGCAAGGCATTGTAAAAGTCTTTGACGCTGATATAAAAAGATATTTGAGGCTGAGGTGTCATGGTGGAGGCAGACCGGGATTATTATTTGCTCTGTTATATGTGATAAAGTGAGTATACTTTTGCCAAATATTAATGCAAGTCTTGTGATTTTTTTGGTTTAGCGGGGCTGGAAGGAGGGTGGGCAGAGGTAGCCTTCCCGACCTTTCCACCCCCCCTTCCTCTCCACCCCCCATATGAAACATCAGTGCAGTTCGACTTGGCTGCGTCACACTGCCGGGCGCAGGGACATTTTGCCAGGCATGGGGAGACCAGTTCAATAGAACAATTATTGCAGCTGGTGTCTGTATCCTTGTTTAGTATTTCTTACGTGGCCTTTAGCCTTGATGAGAACATACATACATACATATATTTGTTTTGTGTTGAGTTGTGCTGTTCAGTAGTTCCTAACCTTTGTTGGGCTATGGATGTGGGGCCGTATTTACAGTTGCTAATAAGTATATTTGTGATTTTGTAACTTCATTTGGCCTAGAACTTGCTGCACTGCACATAAATTGCACCTTGAGCAAATCAGGGGTGTCCACATGCAAGCACAGTAATGGCATGCACGCATATGGTAACCACTATATATGGGGTCTATTTAATAAACATAAAAAAGGCTTTTCTCCAGCATTTTAGCTGGAGAAAGACAGTTTTTTTTTTTGTTTGTTTTCTCTTTAATTACTCAAAAAGTTTGAAGAAAGTACAGATTTCTCCGCCTTTTAACTCTTTGGGGGCTGTGAAGGAACGGTAGTCTCTCAGCTTTTTTGGCAAACCTAATGCTATTTCAAGATGACGTTTTGTCCTTCTTTTTTTTTTTTCTTTTTGCTAATCTCTGCCGATCTGGCTGGGTACCTGCTCCCCGACTCCCTCTTCTCCACTCCCTTGTAGGCTCTGCATTCCCCAGGCTGGCTCTCTCTTCTCCACTCCCTTGCAGGCTCTACATTCCTTAAAGAATGAAGGAAAGAAAAAGGAGTTGTTTGATTTGGGGCGCACAATACGTAAATGTTAAAAATTTACTTTTATTATTGACAAATAAAAATACAGAAAAACTGCGAAATATTAAAACTACCTATATAGAAATAAACATAAATTGTGAAAACATGAAAAATAAAATAAAATAAATGTGGTTAAAAAACATCTCGTTTACTGTATTTCCTTCCCCATTATCAGTGTAAGTTATTAATTAGTACAGCTGTGGGGTTCCCATAGTTTATTAATAACAAGAATTTGTGTAAGTAATATCACAGAGAAATCACATAGAAAAATCACATAAGGGAATATATGCTCTGTGATATATAGGGAACTCACCAATATTAGTTTATTACTATCAGCCTTTTCGTGGCTTATAATGTATATTACAGCTGATATTGTGGTCATGTAAATATGGTAAATATATCGTATTTATGTTTTAATGATACTTTGTTATGATCAAATTTGAAAAAATGTATCCACCTAAAAAAAGTGTAACTTAGGAAATTGGGATACTATGTTGCTAATAATATTAACAAAATACTGACAGTATGTTACTATCAGTAATGTGTCAATCTGTAGTATGGGTTATTAATGTTAGCGCTAAGCTGACTTATAATCACATAATGATCCAATTCTATCTTTGTTAACATTATACTTACTTTTGTTATATATTTATTATGAGGATATATGTCTGTGCTATTGACAAATTCGTCAGTGCACAATATTTAATCCACCTCTAAGTTATACGTGGAGACAAAAACCAGATATTATTTGCTGGGTCCGTCGCCTGCTGTTAATAGTTTGCAGTAACGAGTTATGTACAATTAGCGGGTGTCTCCTGTATTACTTAGTACACTTTCACTATATGCGCACTATCAATATTCCATCACCCGCTCCTAATAACTCTAGAACCAATTAGATTATGTGCAATTGACAGATGTATATCACATTAATTGTCATGCCTTGTGGTAATATGCATGCTATCAATATTGCAATGCGCTTCAATAGGTTTGTTGTGCTTGCTGTCGATCTTATGCACACACAGGGGATAAGAGCCCAGATAATACTAATGCTGAATCCATGTAATTAGGAATAAGGATAGTCACTATGCATTAGTGATTAGCGGGTATAGTCCACTATTGCCATACAAACAGTAACACCAACATGACACACTAGAAAATAAATACAATTGGATTATACATGGGGAAAGGAAAACAGCAAGATAAACGCCGACGCGCCTTTCGATGGGTTAATGCTTTTTCAAGGCTTAACCCGATTGCCTCCATCTGTGTCTCTTTATTTCACTCCTCCACCTATCATATTATTCAGAGCCGATCACGTGATTTAGAGGACATATTTATTACTGAAGCCGTTCGTGTATTTCCCGGCTTTTATTTGAATGGTTAGTTGGTCTGTTCATCCAATCAAAAAAAAAAGTATAATATTTCCGTCAGCCATGACATATATAAATGATGCAATTAACAATAGAAAAAGTGTCATTCACTATCATTGCCAATATAGTATATTATTAACATAGATGAATAAGTGATATCCAATAGCTTATAATATTAATTTGATAAGTAAGGTAAAGATAAAAAAAAATATATATATAAAAACAAAATACAAGTGAGAAATAGTAAGTGTGATTAAATGAAAACTAATCTTATATTAGTGAGTGTACATGATTATTACATTAATATTAATATAATAAAAGTATTAAAGTGCATATAAGTGAAAAAAGAGAATGTATACATGAATGTGAGTGTAAACACATATAATAATAAAATGAGGATAAGTGTAGATAACATAAATATAAATAAATGTGCTGAAAAATAGTGAAAGTAGTGTGAAAAAAGTGAAGACAAACAAATAAAAAAATACATCAAAAAATACAAAACAAAAATAATTAAATTTATCCATTAAAATAATAGACCAATTCATTATATGCTAAATAAATTTGATAGATCACATTATTACCAATCATATAGTGTTGATATATAATAAAAAAAAAAATTTCAAATAAAATAAACTGTAATTAGTTATATGAATAAAGATCCATTATATACCAATAATTTAAATCCATATCCTCATCCATAAGTAAATATAGTGATATTGCAGATATTCATTAACACTTAATAATGAATATTCATAAATCTAGATCACCAACATAAACATGACATTCTATAGAAAAATTAAACAATCAAAACAATGTGTCAATGCTAATACAGTGAATATTAGTGAGTAATAATCAACAAAATAAATTTGTATATAAATTAATAAAACTCAAATAGTTAATCACTCATTCATCATAAACAAATCATAATATAAAAATGATTAGAAATTTTTTGTTTGTTATCAATATTTATTCAACAATTAACATAAGATCAAGTGACACATTATTAGCAATAAGAATTACAACTCTTGTCCTAGATAAGATAGAAGGCAGTAAATTAACACCGTTGATATTCAGGTATTATTCATTAATACTATAAATCCTATGTTATTTATGATGAGTGTTTAAAATATTGTCTAGAATAGATGTTAGAGGTAATGTAATCTTATAAAAAAGCTACATAGCTATTTCCTTCGTTCATCCCCCTTAGGGGAGAGGCAATCCATAAGGAATATCATCTTGGTTTCCCATTTTAGAAGTTCTTGATCTATATCACCCCCTCTAATACCTAGGTTGAATCGTTTCAAACCATATGCCTTCAACCCTATTGGATTGCCATTATGATATTTGAGGAAATGTCTTGCCACCGGGGTTAGGGGTTTAAGTTTATACTAATCTTGTCTAGCATTACGTATAGTACCAACATGTTCCAAAATTCGAACTTTAAGAGGCCTGATGGTTTTACCTACATAACCTTTACCACAAGGGCATTCGAGGTGGTAAATGACTTCTGTAGTTTTGCAGTCAATATAATCTGTAATTTCCCATCTCTTTCCATGTTTGTCCCAAAAATGATCTTTTTTCACTATATACTGACATGATCTACATTGTCCACATTTAAAGACTCCCTTCTTTTTGTATAATGATGGTTTAATAGTATTAAGATGGCTATGTACTAATTGGCCCCTCAAGTTTCGTGATCTCCTCCAACTTGATTGCACCTTAGCTGGTAATATTTTGGCCAGATCATTGTCTGTATGTAAAATCTGCCAATGTTTTTGGAGAATTTGGTTAATCTCCTTCCAATTATTATTGAAAGTTCCAACGAATCTAATAGATTCTTCGTTTTGTTCATGAATTTTTGGAGTTAGAAGAGAATCCCTAGGGTATTGTTCAACTTCTTTCACTGCTCTTTTGGTCATAGTTTTACTATAACCCCTTCTTTTTAACCTCTCACATGTTTCGTTCTTCCTTACATTGAACAGTTCTGGTTGTGAGCAGTTCCTTTTGACCCGTAGCAATTCCCCTTTGGGGATTGCTTTGATGGTGGCAGGAAGATGGGCACTAGTGCTGTGTAATACGCTGTTGGTTGCAGTACTTTTCCTATAGATATCAGTAGCTATTGTGCCATCATCATCCACCCGTATAGTAAGATCAAGAAAGTTTATCTCTCTTTGGTTCATCTCCATGGATAATTTCAAATTCATATTGTTGGTATTCAAAATGTCTATAAAACTCTCACATAGCTGTCGTTCTCCATCCCACACTATTAAGATGTCATCTACGTACCGTAAGTACAACAAAATGTGATCTGTATAATTTTCATACGCTTCGCTGAAAACCATCTCTCGCTCCCACCACCCCAGGTAGAGGTTGGCATATGTAGGGGCACAAGCTGTGCCCATAGCCGTTCCTCTCACCTGGAGGTAGTGGCGCTCGTTACAGATGAAATAATTCTTCTTCAAAACGAAGTCCAATAATGTCAATAGAAATTCATTAAACTCACAATGTGCTTCCATATCCAGGAAGTATTTGGATGCTCTTATTCCTTTATCATGGTCTATACTGGTATATAGACTCTCGACATCACAAGTCACCAACCATACTCCTGGTTGGACTACCAGATCTTGTAGTTTACGAAGGACATCCATTGTGTCCCTAGTGTAGGATGGTAATGTGAGGACATGTCTTCTAAGTGCTGATCAACAAAAATACTGGCGTTTTCCTTCAGGCTTTTAACCCCCGAGACAATCGGTCTACCTGGAGGAACCTTGTCATTTTTATGTATCTTGGGTAGTAAGTAAAGGGTAGGTATTGTAGGATTATTTACTTGTAGGAAATTACCATCTCTTTTACTGATGACTCCATTATTCAAAGCTTCTGAAATCATCCGATTGTATTGATTAAGAAAATTTTTAGTAGGGTTGAATAGTAATTGCTTATAACATCCCTCATCATTGAGATGTTTGTTCAGTTCTTCTACATACATTTGTCTAGGCCACAACACTAAGTTCCCCCCTTTATCTGATGGCTTAATAATTGTATCTTGCCATTCCATCATTTCTTTTATGGCTTCTCTTTCTCCTCTAGTGATATTATCATTAGATATGAAATGATGTTTAGATCTATGAAATAACTGATCTAAGTCTCTGGATACAAGGTCTTGATATACCTTGACTGCAGGACATATTTTAAAATCATTTAGAAGGTTGATTTTTTCTTTATTTTACTCTTGTCATAGGGTTCCATTGTTATGATTCTTGAGGGATCAGTTTCTTGTTCCAATTCTTCTAGCATTGTCACATATGGGTAGTCTTCTGATGTTAAATTACTCTCACTACATACTGGTATAGTATTTTCATTCTGAGGCTTATGATTGGCAAATAATTTTTTTAATAGTATCTTCCTAGTGAATAGGTTCAAGTCCTTTTCACAATCAAACCTATCCATCCTCTGTGTTGGTGAGAAAGAGAGACCTTTTTGTAGTATATTAGTCTGATCTTCTGTGAGGATCTTATCCGTAAGATTAATAATTTTAAGTGAATCATCTCCTTTTCCCTCTAATAATGGGGGATTCATGATCACTTCCTCTGTCTTCTTTGTTCTCGTGGATCTTCCCTCCAGTCTCTCATGTCTCTTTTTCTTACTCCTCCTCTTGCCCCTCCGAATTTTGCAGTTTCCATTTCTATACCATCTCTTCTTCCCCCCGGGGTTTTGCCTAAAATATCCCTTCTATATTGGTTATGGGAATTATCTCTACTTGTACCTACTCCTTCTGAGGAGTCGATATCCGATGTAGTATAATTAAGGGTATTTGATGTTCTTTTACTTCTATAGTTGGTATTCCACCTGTAGACTCTGTTTTGTAAATAATCATTTTTGTCCCTGTAAAACTTCCTCTGTTTAATTTCTCTAACCTCTTGTTCAGATTCATCTACCTCTTTTTTGTATTTTTCATACACTTGTTGGAATTTATCCAGAGACTCAAAATTTTTGAGTTTTTCCCCTAGGACAGTTATTTCCTGTGCAGTTTGG
This sequence comes from Taudactylus pleione, assembly GCA_031769625.1. Taxonomy (NCBI): domain Eukaryota; kingdom Metazoa; phylum Chordata; class Amphibia; order Anura; family Myobatrachidae; genus Taudactylus; species Taudactylus pleione. The sequence continues at coordinate 1,191,063 of JAUIMM010000226.1, read as the reverse complement.
CTCAAGATCAATTCATCGTGTTTAATTAACACTTTCATTAATTCTTTGGAACAATTTGATAAAATATTCTCCCACTCTTTTTTTAGTTCCTCATTAATTAACTCAAAAAATGGAAATAATTTAATCCGTAACCCTCTAGGAATCATATCATTTCTGAGATAGTTATCAAATGTTGTTTTGTTCCAAAGTGTTTTATTTTGTTTCATCATCAATTGTTTTAGTACAAATAGATTCTCTGACCAATTTTTGTTTGTTTGGTTATATTTCTCTAAATTGGTCCCAAAGATCATTTCCATATTAGTTTTAAGTTTATCTTGTCTATCCTCTAGATCTTTCTTAAGGCTGAATAAAGACATTATGATAGGTCCAGGCAATCGGGAAATTGTGAAAATATTTAGTATTAATATCACATATATTCTAATATCAAAAATATCTTATAATCACGTTACTGTGCTAGTGGATGTGAGAAAGGTTGTTGCCAACCAAAAAAATGCTTGCAAAAAACAAAATATCCACTGCACCAGTACTTATATTGTTTATAAATCTGGTGTAAAAACCAAAAAAGAACCCCTAATTTCAACTCATATATGTATTAGTTTTATGTCCTACAAGTAAATAATCCTACAATACCTACCCTTTACTTACTACCCAAGATACATAAAAATGACAAGGTTCCTCCAGGTAGACCGATTGTCTCGGGGGTTAAAAGCCTGACGGAAAAAGCCAGTATTTTTGTTGATCAGCACCTTAGAAGACATGTCCTCACATTACCATCCTACACTAGGGACACAATGGATGTCCTTCGTAAACTACAAGATCTGGTAGTCCAACCAGGAGTATGGTTGGTGACTTGTGATGTCGAGAGTCTATATACCAGTATAGACCATGATAAAGGAATAAGAGCATCCAAATACTTCCTGGATATGGAAGCACATTGTGAGTTTAATGAATTTCTATTGACATTATTGGACTTCGTTTTGAAGAAGAATTATTTCATCTGTAACGAGCGCCACTACCTCCAGGTGAGAGGAACGGCTATGGGCACAGCTTGTGCCCCTACATATGCCAACCTCTACCTGGGGTGGTGGGAGCGAGAGATAGTTTTCAGCGAAGCGTATGAAAATTATACAGATCACATTTTGTTGTACTTACGGTACGTAGATGACATCTTAATAGTGTGGGATGGAGAACGACAGCTATGTGAGAGTTTTATAGACATTTTGAATACCAACAATATGAATTTGAAATTATCCATGGAGATGAACCAAAGAGAGATAAACTTTCTTGATTTTACTATATGGGTGGATGATGATGGCACAATAGCTACTGATATCTATAGGAAAAGTACTGCAACCAACAGCGTATTACACAGCACTAGTGCCCATCTTCCTGCCACCATCAAAGCAATCCCCAAAGGGGAATTGCTACGGGTCAAAAGGAACTGCTCACAACCAGAACTGTTCAATGTAAGGAAGAACGAAACATGTGAGAGGTTAAAAAGAAGGGGTTATAGTAAAACTATGACCAAAAGAGCAGTGAAAGAAGTTGAACAATACCCTAGGGATTCTCTTCTAACTCCAAAAATTCATGAACAAAACGAAGAATCTATTAGATTCGTTGGAACTTTCAATAATAATTGGAAGGAGATTAACCAAATTCTCCAAAAACATTGGCAGATTTTACATACAGACAATGATCTGGCCAAAATATTACCAGCTAAGGTGCAATCAAGTTGGAGGAGATCACGAAACTTGAGGGACCAATTAGTACATAGCCATCTTAATACTATTAAACCATCATTATACAAAAAGAAGGGAGTCTTTAAATGTGGACAATGTAGATCATGTCAGTATATAGTGAAAAAAGATCATTTTTGGGACAAACATGGAAAGAGATGGGAAATTACAGATTATATTGACTGCAAAACTACAGCAGTCATTTACCACCTCGAATGCCCTTGTGGTAAAGGTTATGTAGGTAAAACCATCAGGCCTCTTAAAGTTCGAATTTTGGAACATGTTGGTACTATACGTAATGCTAGACAAGATCAGTATAAACTTAAACCCCTAACCCCGGTGGCAAGACATTTCCTCAAATATCATAATGGCAATCCAATAGGGTTGAAGGCATATGGTTTGAAACGAATCAACCTAGGTATTAGAGGGGGTGATATAGATCAAGAACTTCTAAAATGGGAAACCAAGATGATATTCTTTTATGGATTGCCTCTCCCCTAAGGGGGATGAACGAAGGAAATAGCTATGTAGCTTTTTTATAAGATTACATTACCTCTAACATCTATTCTAGACAATATTTTAAACACTCATCATAAATAACATAGGATTTATAGTATTAATGAATAATGCCTGAATATCAGCGGTGTAAATTTACTGCCTTCTATCTTATCTAGGACAAGAGTTGTAATTCATATTGCTAATAATGTGTCACTTGATCTTATGTTAATTGTTGAATAAATATTGATAACAAACAAAAAATTTTCTAATCATTTTTATATTATGATTTGTTTATGATGAATGAGTGATTAACTATTTGAGTTTTATTAATTTATATACAAATTTATTTTGTTGATTATTACTCACTAATATTCACTGTATTAGCATTGACACATTGTTTTGATTGTTTAATTTTTCTATAGAATTATGTCACATGTTTATGTTGGTGATCTAGATTTATGAATATTCATTATTAAGTGTTAATGAATATCTGCAATATCACTATATTTACTTATGGATGAGGATATGGATTTAAATTATTGGTATATAATGAATCTTTATTCATATAACTAATTACAGTTTATTTTATTTGAAAATTTTTTTTTGATTATATATCAACACTATATGATTGGTAATAATGTGATCTATCAAATTTATTTAGCATATAATGAATTGGTCTATTATTTTAATGGATAATTTTAATTATTTTTGTTTTGTATTTTTTGATGTATTTTTTGATTTGTTTATCTTCACTTTTTTCACACTACTTTCACTATTTTTCAGCACATTTATTTATATTTATGTTATCTACACTTATCCTCATTTTATTATTATATGTGTTTACACTCACATTCATGTATACATTCTCTTTTTTCACTTATATGCACTTTAATACTTTTATTATATTATTATTAATGTAATAATCATGTACACTCACTAATATAAGATTAGTTTTCATTTAATCACACTTACTATTTCTCACTTGTATTTTGTTTTTATATATATATATTTTTTTATCTTTACCTTACTTATCAAATTAATATTATAAGCTATTGGATATCACTTATTCATCTATGTTAATAATATTCTATATTGGCAATGATAGTGAATGACACTTTTTCTATTGTTAATTGCATCATTTATATATGTCATGGCTGACGGAAATATTATACTTTTTTTTTTGATTGGATGAACAGACCAACTAACCATTCAAATAAAAGCCGGGAAATACACGAACGGCTTCAGTAATTAATTTGTCCTCTAAATCACGTGATCGGCTCTGAATAATATGATAGGTGGAGGAGTGAAATAAAGAGACACAGATGGAGGCAATCTGGTTAAGCCTTGAAAAAGCATTAACCCATCGAAAGGCGCGTCGGCGTTTCTCTTGCTGTTTTCCTTTCCCCATGTATAATCCAATTGTATCTATTTTCTAGTGTGTCATGTTGGTGTTACTGTTTGTATGGCAATAGTGGACTATACCCGCTAATCACTAATGCATAGTGACTATCCTTATTCCTAATTACATGGATTCAGCATTAGTATTATCTGGGCTCTTATCCCCTGTGTGTGCATAAGATCGACAGCAAGCACAACAAACCTATTGAAGCGCATTGCAATATTGATAGCATGCATATTACCACAAGGCATGACAATTAATGTGATATACATCTGTCAATTGCACATAATCTAATTGGTTCTAGAGTTATTAGGAGCGGGTGATGGAATATTGATAGTGCGCATATAGTGAAAGTGTACTAAGTAATACAGGAGACACCCGCTAATTGTACATAACTCGTTACTGCAAACTATTAACAGCAGGCGACGGACCCAGCAAATAATATCTGGTTTTTGTCTCCACGTATAACTTAGAGGTGGATTAAATATTGTGCACTGACGAATTTGTCAATAGCACAGACATATATCCTCATAATAAATATATAACAAAAGTAAGTATAATGTTAACAGAGATAGAATTGGATCATTATGTGATTATAAGTCAACTTAGCGCTAACATTAATAAGCCATACTACAGATTGACACATTACTGATAGTAACATACTGTCAGTATTTTGTTAATATTATAAGCAACATAGTATCCCAATTTCCTAAGTTACGCTTTTTTTAGGTGGATACATTTTTTCAAATTTGATCATAACAAAGTGTCATTAAAACATAAATACGATATATTTACCAAATTTACATATTTGACCACAATATCAGCTGTAATATACATTATAAGCAACGAAAAGGCTGATAGTAATAAACTAATATTGGTGAGTTCCCTATATATCACAGAGCATATATTCCCTTATGTGATTTTTCTATGTGATTTCTCTGTGATATTACTTACACAAATTCTTGTTATTAATAAAATATGGGAACCCCACAGCTGTACTAATTAATAACTTACACTGATAATGGGGAAGGAAACACAGTAAACGAGAAGTTTTTTAACCACATTTATTTTATTTTATTTTTCATGTTTTCACAATTTATGTTTATTTCTATATAGGTAGTTTTAATATTTCGCTGTTTTTCTGTATTTTTATTTGTCAATAATAAAAGTTAATTTTTAACATTTACGTATTGTGCGCCGAAATCAAACAACTCCTTTTTCTTTCCTTCATTCTTTAAACATTGCTGTCAGTTGTCTTAAGGGCTGCACCCCCACAGTATAATACTTATATGTGACATAAAACTAATACATATATGAGTTGAAATTAGGGGTTCTTTTTTGGTTTTTACACCAGATTTATAAACAATATAAGTACTGGTGCAGTGGATATTTTGTTTTTTGCAGGCTCTACATTCCCCAGGCTGGTTCCCTCTACTCCACTCCCTTGCATGCTCTGCACTCCCCAGGCTGGCTCCCTCTTCTTCACTCCCTTGCATGCTCTGCACTCCCCAGGCTGGCTCCCTCTTCTTCACTCCCTTGCATGCTCTGCACTCCCCAGACTGGCTCCCTATTCTTCACTCCCTTGCATGCAGACCTCTTCCGATGATGTGAAGAATCTCTTTGCCAGGACAGCCCTTTACCAGGGCAGCACAGACTGTGTAATGGTTAGGGTTACTGCCTCACAACACTGAGGTCGTGGGTTCGATTCCCACAACGGCCCTCCCTGTGCTTGAGTGGGTTTCCTCCAGGTACTTCGGTTTCCTTCCACATTCTAAACATAAATTAACCCTAGTGTGAGCATGTGGTAGGGAATATAGAGTGTAAGCTCCACTGGAGCAGGGACTGATGTGAATGGCCAAATATTCTCTCTAAAGCGCTGCGGAATATGTGTGCGCTATATAAATAACTGCTAATAAATAAATACCACAAGGTCCCAGCACTTCAAAGATATAAATATGGCCAGAATTTCAGAGCAAATAGTTTTTTGGGTTTTTTTTTATGCCACTTTTTCACCTCTATATTGAACAAATCTTTATATTCACCTTCTAAGGACTGGAGACATGTCCTTTGCACGTTCCTAAACCTGGTGCACATTTACATGCTGTTGTTGTTGATGTCTGTGTGTCTTTTGTTCTGGAAGCACTTTACTTTAGGCTGCACGTGTCTTAAGGGAAACCGACGCCAGAATCCTGACGCCCGTCAGAATGCCGACACGCCATCCCGAAGAGATCAAGATACCGACGCCTGCATCCCGTCCGCCGGCATTCTGATGGTAAGTATGCGAGTTAGGTTTAGGTTACTCCCGGGAGTGGGTTAGGGTTAGGCACCAACCGGGGAGGTTTGGGCTGCGGGGAGGGTTAGGGTTAGGCACCGACCGGGGAGGGTTAGGCTGTGGGGAGGGTTATGGTTAGGCACCACCCTGGGAGGGTTAGGCTGTGGGGAGGGTTAGGGTTAGGCACCACCCGGGGATGGTTAGGTTTAGAGTGCGGGAAGGGGGGAGAGGTTTAGGCACCACTGGGGGGGGGAGGCTAGGGTTAGGCACCACCAAGGGGGGGAGGTTCGGATTGGGGGGGAGAGGGGGAGGGTTAGGCTACTTACCGGCCCCCATCGGGATCCTCAACATTGGGATGCCCCCGTCGGTCAATCGTATTCCGTCTTAAGAAAGCTTATCTTTACATTCGACTCTACATGAGGTATGTGGTGTGCGTTACTCCTAGTTCTCTATAGTCAGCAGGATGACACATACACAAACATCGACTTGTCTAACTTTGAGGCTTTTCATCATTACATGTTTGTTATTTAGCCCTCCTACAACTTTTCCTAAATGCATTTTTTTTTTTTGGCTTTTACTGCTTTTCCGTCTTATCTGCATATTATCAGGAACTTATTTTCTGCCGCTGTAGGAGGGAGCACAAAGCAGCTTTTTGGATTCGATTCATAACTGAGAGAACTGCATAGCTGTGTATGTAACCTGGGGTAATGCATATAAACATTCAATTCTTTCATGATAGCAATGAATTGCTGAAAAGCACACCTGGAAACCAGATAGAGACGCAATGGGCCAAATTCAATTCAGTGCCATGTTGAATAGCCGCGGGAGGGAGCTCCTGCAGCTATTCAATACACCGCACTGTTTGGGCGGCTAAAGGATTTCTTCTCGCAGCCCCCTGGAGATGCGAGTAGAAAATCGACAAAAGTGCCGGGCGTGCAGCTGTTTTGCCGGCTTAGCGCAGCGCCTACAGCCGCACGCCCAGCACTTTAGTCAGAGAATGCCGGTTACCGCGCCTTAACACCCCGGTTATTGTCCGGCATTCTCAGACTTACCTGCTTCCGGACCAGGCAAACAGTGCATTGAATTGAATAGCTGCGCGAGCTCCCTCCTGCCCCAATGTGCCTTTATGTAATCACATTTCCTGAAGGAAAAATGTATATGCCAAATTGCCAATACAGGTTGTGACAGTGGGAAACGCACTGTAATAGTGCAGTGCTACTGTGTTCTAGTAATCCTATACTGTGATAATTATATTGTCTGTGCTGTTCTATATAATTACTATTAGAACAGCTGCTGATAATGTAATTAGTGCACTACGCTCAAGGAAACTTTGTTGTGATTTCTCTCATCTCTGCAATGTTTTCATTTTACAACAAGGCAGTGCATTTGCATTTAAACTGGGTATACAGCAGTGTTCTCCCCAGAAATTTTTTCCAGCCGGTGGCATCCAAAAGTAGCCGGGTGGGGGCCTTCGCAATTATGCACGCGCCGGGAAAAGGGGTATCTCCCAGACCAATCCAGCCCGACATGTCTCAGGCTGCTCCCCCACTGGCTCTCAGTCAAAAGTACCCATTATGCAGTGCCCCCTGTATTTGTGCCCTTTATACAGTGCCCCCTGTAGTTTTCCCCTTTATGCCTTGCTCCCTGTAGTTTAGCTTTGCCCTTATGCAGTGCCCCCTGGCTGAAGTAGTGCCCCTATGTTGTGCCTGCAGACTGGTCCCTTATGTAGTGCCCCCAGGCTTAAATAGTGCCCCCAGGCTGTCCCTTTATGCAGTGCCCCCAGGCTGGCCCCTTTGTGCAGTGCCCCCAGGCTGGCCCCTTTGTGCAGTGCCCCCAGGCTGGCCCCTTTGTGCAGTGCCCCCAGGCTGGCCCCTTTGTGCAGTGCCCCCAGGCTGGCTCCATTATAAAATGCCCCCAGGCATTCTTAAAAAGTCCCACCAATTCATTAGTGCATCATATGTATTCACTTCCAAAGTATTGGAGATCTTGTTCTGCACTGGGGTACACAATCACTTACACCAGTGGTTCCCAAACTTTTTGGAATCACGGCGCCCTAGTGCATTAGAATTTTTTCACGGCACCCCTAAGCCAAAAGTTTGTTATTGAGACATTCAGAAAAAATGTAGTGAAGTAGTAAAGTGAAGTATATTGTGCTTACCTGTCATCCTTAGGGTCAGTTATGTGATGGTGGACAGGTTTGTGCTTCTGTTTGTCCACATATCTACATTACAATGACCATAAATAATTTGATTTGGTGCTGGACCACCAAACTGAGGCACCCCTACAAGTGTCGTGAGGCACCCCAGGGTGCTGCGGCGCACAGTTTGGGAATCACTGACTTTCACCAATGTCAAGAGTTCATAGGAAATTAGGGATGCTTTGTAATCTCTGGACAATTCTGCCTCAGAATGGGACAATTCATCTTTGTAATGCACATTATTACATCTGCATATTGGGTATGGAACTACGCAATCAATGAGTGATAGGGCTCCACATATCTCCTTCCTCTTTTCAAGGTATACAAACGTATATTTGTCTGATTTCTCTTATTTGATCATCTAGATAACCCCTATACAATAATGTCTAGGTCAAATAATCATCACCGAGTGATGTATCCTAATTATAGCTGTAGCTTGGGTTAAGCAGCGTAAAATGCTCTCATTATTTGATTATTTTTGTATATTTTTTTACTTAAACCGTCTAGAAATTAATGGGGCAGTTCAAATGTTTATTGTTTCACCATATTCAAATTCTATGCTTGGCCAAGCGCAGCGTGTAACATTACCCTAATTTTCTGATCTATTGTATGCTTTAGGGGTGCGAGGAACACCCGAGGAGGGTTTTTGACCTACTGGCTGCTCTGTGCACACAGAAGGTTACTAATAATTTATTGGATTCAAATATTTTCTAAGCAATTCAACTGTTTCTCCGTTCAGGTGCGAACAGCTGCTGGCGCCGGTGTTTCTGCTCGTCCCCTCCTGAGGAGTCTAACAGAAATTTGTAAAAAGTCCATGGTTTGGGTGCTCTAACCTGAACTTTAGGTGGGTTTATAGTGTTCACTCTAGCTCCGGCGGCAGGCAGGGCACCGGAGCTAGAGAGGGCAACTTTGTACGCGCGCCCGGGGGGGTGTGCCCGGCACATACGGACATGCTGGGCAGCCCCCAAGCGCTGCAGACAGTGAGAATAGATGCCGGGGCGCATGCGCCCGGCGTCTATTCTCCGGCGGTGACTGGGTCACCGCACATTTCTCCACCCGCGGGACACTGCGACCCGCAGGTGAAGACGGCACCCGCAGGCTGTGAGGGCAGGGCGCTTTTTGCCCTCCTTCTGGAGGGCAGGGTGCCTTTTGCCCTCCAGAAGGAGGGCAGGGCGCTGCGCCTCGCTAAAACAGCCTAGCGGGAACGCTAGTTCAGTCGTTTTATGCGGCTAAACCTGGTTTAATTGGGTGCGACAAGCACGATAATTAATGGGCATCCACAAGAATTGAGTGGCAACTTTAGGCACCCATTAATTACTGCGACTTAAAAAAATAATTGAATCGCTCCCTAAGAATGTGAATTTGAAGTAAATTTTTTTTTTTGGTTTAGAAGCAATTTTTTTTTTCTTATTACATTGTGGGGGACGGGATGTAGTGAATATGCCAGCAGACGGGATGCCGGCTGTCAATATATACTGATACTGAAATCCCGCTGCCCGGCAAAATGCCCACGCCGCTATCTGAATGGGATCAGGATACGGACGTCTGCATCCCTACCACCGGAATCCTGAACGTAGGATCCGGGTAAGTATTCACGTTAGCCTGGGGAAGGGGGGTTAGGGACCCCCAGGGGGAAATTAGGGTAAGGCACCCCCCGGGGAGGGTTAGGGTTAGGCTGCAGGGAGGGGGGTTTAGGATAGGCACCAACAGGGGTAGGTTAGGGTTAGGCACCCCCCTGGGTTCCTTAGGTTTAGGGTGCGGGAAGGTGGGGGTTAGGGTTAGGCACCCCCCCGGGGAAGGTTAGGGTTAGGCTTCGGGGAGGGGGGATTAGGTTAGGCACCAACAGGGGTAGGTTAGGGCTAGGGCAGGGTTCGACAAATTTTTGTAAAATCTAGGAGCCATTTTAAAAGTTTAGGAGCCAGACCATTGTCCATTACCAAAATATATGAAAGCTTGTATAGACCACGACACATGTCCTTTCAGTGCCCCTCAACCTCCCCACATGCCATCAAATCACCACACATGCCTCTTTAATGGTCATCAGATTCTGCAACATGCCCATACCAACCCCTGTAATAGTGCCCCCAGTAGTAAGCCCCCTGTAGTAGTGCCCCCAGTAATAAGCCCCTTGTAGTAGTGCCCCCAGTAGTAAGGCCCCTGTAAAAGTGCCCCCAGTAGTAAGGCCCCTGTAAAAGTGCCCCCAGTAGTAAGCCCCCTGTAAAAGTGCCCCCAGTAGTAAGCCCCCTGTAAAAGTGCCCCCAGTAGTAAGCCCCCTGTAATAGTGCCCCCAGTTGTAAGCCCCCGGTAGTAAGCCCCCTGTAAAAGTGCCCCTGGTAGTAAGCCCACTGTAAAAGTGCCCCCGGTAGTAAGCCCACTGTAAAAGTGCCCCCAGTAGTAAGCCCCCCCGGTAGTAAGCCCCCTGTAATAGTGCCCCCAGTAGTGAGCCCCCTGTAATAGTGCCCCCAGTAGTGAGCCCCCTGTAATAAGCCCCCTGTAATAGAGCCGCGCGAACAAACACACACCTTACCTAAGCCCCGATCCTGTTCCGCTGCCGTCCGCCGCTCATGACATCTCTCCCATAGTGCCCGTGGGGGGAGCCGGACGCTGGAGCTCAGGAGTGAGCTCCGGCTGCCGCTGCTCCTCGTGACTATGGGAGAGACATCATGACGTGGTGCCCAGCAAATGGAGCCTCCCTGCGGCGGCGGGGGGGCTTTGAAAACTCGGTCACCAGAACTAAAATCATAGCCGCCATGGCGACCGGGATTTGTCGAGCCCTGGGTTAGGCACCCCCGGGATCCTTAGGTTTAAGGTGCCGGAAGGGTGAGTTAGGGTTAGGCACCACCGGGGGCAGGTTAGATTTTGGCACCCCCCCATGGAGGTTAGGGTTAGGCACCACTAAGGGAGGGCTAGGAGAGTGTTAGGTGAAGGTAAGTAACCTATCAGGATACTGAACCTTCCGACTTGCAGCGTCGGGATTTCAACCGCATTTCGTACCCAACCCGTGGGAGACATGTTGTTACTAAAAGTAATGCATTATAGTACCGAAGGCTCACTATTTCTATTTGTCATGGTAATCTGTCAAATTTATTACATACTCAATGTATATGTTTTTAAACTTAACTGTACCACATGATTGCTATTTAACATACATTTGCTCTCTCTGATGAGATATAATGTGCCTGCTCTTAATCCATATCATTGTTTGAGTTTTTGTGACTTGTCCACTGCTGCAAAAATATATATTTTTTCTTTTTTTATTAAGTTTTTTTATTTTTATTTTAGGCTTTGTAGTCTGACTCTAAAGAAGCTGCTGGTTGTGAAGGAACTGGATAAAGAGCTAATTTCAGTAGTCATTGCTGTGAAAATGCAGGTAAGCAATCATTGTATGTGACACAGAGCTGTAAAGCGGAGTACACACTGTTACAGTCATACTTGGGACAGGGGCGGATCGAGAGTCTTGCTTTAGGGGTGGCTGTGTGTATATATATATATATATATATATATATACTCACACTCACTCACTCACACTCACTCACACTCACACACACACTCACACACACACACTCACACACTATATATATATATATATATATATACACATATATATATATACATATATACACACAGCAGTGGTTGAAGTGAGGCGGTATGACATACCGCCACTTCCCGACCCCACTTCATTTTAGCCGCAGAAGAGAATTTACCAGTGCTGGGCTCGCTGGCGGCCAGCCATTTGCGGAGCTCGCTGGTGGCAAGCCATTTGAGGGGCTCGCTGGCGGCCGGATTAAACTGCAGTGCACTACTGCAGCAACCAAGAAGACCCGATGCTCCCAGCGGCTCCACTCCAACGCAGGTCAGAAGCAATTAGAGAGAGGGGAGGGTGTGAGAGAGGGAATAGAGAGAGGGAAGGGTGTGAGAGAGGGAATAGAGAGAGGGGAGGGTGTGAGAGAGGGGCAGACAGATGGAGGCATGGCATATATAAGAAAAGATTTGAAAAAGATGGAAGCAGGCAGTTAGTACTGTAGGGGGTGAAAGAGAGAGAGGGAATCAGTGAGAAGGGCAGGGTGTGAGAGAAGGGAAGAAGTATGGGGGTTGGAAGTACATATATATATATGTTGACAGTACCCCGTTCCCTACCAGTCACTGGGATGCTTGCTTGTCTGCTGCTCCTCTGCCGTCTGCTTGGGCCATCTAGCTCTGCCACTCCTCCTCCCACTCCCTGTCAGTGTCACCTGCGGCCTGCCGGACAGAGCTAGCCGATCCGATGGGGCGTGGCCTAATCGCGGTCCGGCGTGGCCACGTCCCTTTAGGGGAAAAAAGCAAACACTCTCTGCAGCGCCGTGCGGCATGTCCCCAGGATGCAGGTATCCATCTTTAGAGGTAGGAGGCTGCCAGTACTGTGTACAGTACACAGTGGCTGTGTGTTACGGGGGGCGATCGCCCTGGATCCGCCAGTGACTTGGGATGCTATTGGTCTTACAATTTCACTGATGAAATTGTAAGATCCATGCATACACATTGTTACTACCTACCTTGTGTTTTGTGATTCTCATCTTACAAAACCATCTGCTGAAAGGATTATGACTCCATACACACCATACAGCAGTGTTTCTCATCCTCGGTCCTCAAGGCACACTGACAGTCCAGGTCACACCTGTAGCGTCTATGGCTATCCTTAAACTCTGGACTGTTAAGCTGGACATACATACTACAATTATCGGGGCGAGCCGCCCGATATCCGCGGATCGCCCCGATAATTGTAGCATGTGTGCGGGCGACTGAGAGTTAAATATTGCTCGGTCGGGCATGCCGGATTGACCAACATGCCCGTCCGAGACGATATTTGTGAGTTAAAATGTCGGCTGCATCGGGCAGTGTATGCCCAGCCACGGCCAACAGACAGACATTTTCTGTGTTCCTTCCCATGGAAGGAACAGGGAACTGTCTCCTCCCCTGGGGACGAGGCGCAGATGTCGGGCTAATACACTGTGAGATATCACAGAGTATGCCGCCATCATCTGCGGACTGACAGGCATTTTATCTGGCCGTGTACGCCCAGCATAAGTGGTCCTTGAGGAACATGGTTAGGAACCCCAGCTATACAGATGCCTGGCTCACCTTGTTGGAGGAGCATCAGCAGAAGTATTTGACAGAATGGTTGGCAGTGCGTACACACTTCCAGGTTTGCCCGGCATTGGAGCATATGGAGTCGGAAAGGTTTTGCCTACCGTAATTTTCGCAGACTATGCGTGTTTTGGATGCAAAAAGTTTTCGTGCGCAGCCCCACTATTCGCCCTATTCAATTCAAAAGGACGCGAAAACGGAACCCGGCGAAACTCAAACAGGCGAGAAGTGCTGTCAGATTTGGGGAAATCAGCCTGACACCCCCCAAAAGATGCACTAGCATTGGGGATCCTTGTAGATGCCCCTGAATAGCCTACTGAAGCTATTTTGGGTACTTAGATGCTCTCATTAGCTGCTAATTTGCACAAGTGGTGAAGAATAGCATTTAGCAGTTTTTTTTTGGAGAAAATAACAAGTCCCAGCAAATTTGGGGTACATGAAAATGGATGCAAGCCTGGTTAAAATTCGAAAAAGTGAAGTTTTAAAAAACGCACATGCAGCAAGCACCTGCAATAAAAAAAAACACCCCCATACTTGCAGACCCCACAAAAGTCTATTTTGCTACTTAAGTTTGTACCCCAACTTTGTACTTTTTTGCCCCCTTTTTCAAAGTTATTTTTTGTTTTTGTTTTTTTACTTTTTAAATGTTTTTTTTTACGCAGTTAACCTTTGGGGTGCAGGGTGGTTTCCCAACTTTTGCATCCCAAAACCGCAATAATGCACTTTTTTCCGCCTGCTTTTATAGGCGAATCTTTTTCGCCTACTCCATTGCATTGACTTTCCCCGTACGCAAAAAGTCTTTGGAATTGATTACGGAGATAAGTTTTCGTCTGGCATAATGACGTCATCCGTGATACTTTTCTGCAGAAAATGGCTTTTCGCGTCTAATTGAATATGCCCTATTGTCGCACAAATATTAGGAAGAGCTTGTAACCAAATCAGCAGACGCGATCTGTTCTATTGAGATAAAATATAATTGTGGGTGCTTACCCCATCAGTGTGGGTGCTTACCCCATCAGTGTGGGTGCTTACCCCATCAGTGTGGGTGCTTACCCCATCAGTGTGGGTGCTTACCCCATCAGTGTGGGTGCTTACCCCATCAGTGTGGGTGCTTACCCCATCAGTGTGGGTGCTTACACACTCTTACAATACCTCAACAATAGGTTGTGAATCGTGTCATCCACAAGACGATTGTACAGGTGTGTCCCAAAGTGCACTGCACAGGAAACTTCTCCCTAAACAATCCACAATTCCAAACATATCCATGTATTTCAGTTCATAATATAGGAGAAAATTTTCCAGAACAATGTATCAATTTAAAAGCAAGTAGAAAGTATTCTTACGTGGAGACACTCATGACGCCAATAAATTGTCCTACTATATATTATAAATTTATCAAATCTTATTAAAGGATTAAAATAACTCAGCCCTATAATCCCATAGCGAAGTATATTATTAATGTAGAAGTGATTAGTCAGAAAAAAAAATTGTCTAAGAATTCAGAGGTTAAATGTGTGTTTTCCATTATATCGTTTGGGATATGAAATATATGTAAATTTATAGAGTACATCATTTAGTACATTTGTATCCCTATAAGTGTTTAGTCTTCCTGTATACTGTCAGTCTTGATGATCAAACATGAGTCTTTTATGTGTCATGTGTCTGTTGGAATTCCAATAAAACAATTTTCTCCATTATAAGGTCTGTTCTTAATTCACTGGGTACTTATATTATATTATAAAAGAACTGATATAAGAGCAGCACAGGAGTTAACAATTCTGCCTCACAGTGCTGGGGCCATAGGCTAGACTCCGACTAGGGTCTTATCTTTGTGAAGTTTGTATGTTCTCCCTGTATCCTCCGTGTGCTCTGGTTTCCTCTCTCACTCCAAGAACATACTAGATGGGTTAACTGGCTACTGACCAATTTAACTCTAGCGTCTGTGTAGTAGGGAATATTTATTGTAACTGACATGAAAGAGTAATGCTGGGTACACACTAGATGATTTTTTTAACGATTTGGCTGATTCTGGTGCAGGTCCGATGGGGGATGTCGTTAGCAAGGGCCATCCTGCCGAATGTAGCAATGCCCCTGCCGTCACTCCATCATTTCCCGCATCGCCAAGGGTGTATGCACTTGCCGAAGCTGGCTGCCCGCCGGGTTACATTGCTGCAGATGTCGGGCTGGGTACTTATCGTCTAGTGTGTACCCAGCATAAATAAATATTATTTGTAAAGAGATTTAGAACTTGTTTAACACAATCAGTTAATGAATACATTGCTACAAAAAGTGAACAAAGACTTGTTAATTCTAATATAATAAGCAATTACAATAATGATGCGACTATTCATCTTTATTTGATAGTATAGCAATAGAAACCTTAATCCTGTAATTGCAGACTATTTTGTACCAGAGTAAATAATTATAATTGTCTGTCTTCACCTTCAACACATACATATATTAGCTTTGTCCCTTACACAGTGATCAGTAATAATATGAGATATGGGAAGGACTTACCCTTGTTATCTCTATTTCTACGAAGTCCATAGGGTTCCACAGGATACCTTGGGGTATAGGTGTGACGTCAGTCACAGGGCACCAAAGAGTTAAGCTTTCAGCCTCCCAGGATGCACTAGGTCCCCCTCCTATACCTCGCCCCCGAGCCAAGGCATCTCAGTTAGTTACCAAGCCATAGGCCGGAGGAGGAGAAGGAAGAGAGAGAACAAAGATCTGGACACATACAAGAATCACATTCTCACCAGAGGGAGACGGAAAACCGGTGACCAGAGCAAAGCCCATCTGCAGCACAGGTGCGACAGGGCGGGAGTCCTGTGGAACCCTATGGACTTCGTAGAAATAGAGATAACAAGGGTAAGTTCTTACCATATCTCATATTTTCTACTTCAGGGTCCATAGGGTATCCATAGGATACCTTGGGGATGTCCCAAAGCAGTATCCTTTAAGGGTGGGGACGCTCCTGTGCAGAAAGGAGAATCCGCCGCCCGAAGGAAGCATCCTGAGAGGCGAAGGTGTCAAACCTGTAATACCTCACGAAGGTATGGACAGAGGACCACGTAGCAGCCTTGCAGATCTGAACTGCCGAGGCACCACGTCGAGCTGCCCACGAAGGACCTACAGACCTAGTGGAATGAGCCTTCAGAGAAGGAGGAACCGGTAGGCCTTCATGAAGATAAGCTTCAGAAATAGCCATACGGATCCAGGCTGCCAAAGTTTGCTTTGAAGCAGGCCAACCCTTTTTACGGAAGCCATAGAGGACAAACAAAGCGTCCGACTTCCTAAACGAAGAAGTGCGGTCAACATAAGTCCTTAAGGCCCGCACAACATCCAAAGAGGCCTCACCCACGGAAAGACCCGGTGAGTTAAAGGCCGGAACAACGATTTCCTCGTTAACATGAAACTGGGAAACAACTTTGGGAAGAAACTCGGAGCACTGCCCTGTTCCCATGAAAAACCAAGAAAGGGGGTCTACAAGAAAGAGCCCCTAACTCAGAAACACGTCTGGCCGAAGCAATGGCCAGAAGGAAAACAGTCTTAGCTGTTAGCCATTTAAGATCCACTGAGCCCAGTGGTTCAAACGGCGGTCCTTGGAGAGCCCTCAGGACCACAGCCAAATCCCAAGGCGCCACAGGTGGAACAAAGGGCGGCTGAATGCGGACAACACCTTGCATAAAGGTGCGCACATCCGGGATTGTAGCAATCCTACGGTGAAACCAGACAGATAGGGCCGAAACCTGTACTTTCAAAGAAGCAAGGCGAAGCCCATGATTTAGTCCCGCTTCCAGGAAGACGAGAATCCGAGACAGACGAAACTCCCGCGGTGCATAACCTCTCGGTCGACACTACTGGAAGAACGTATGCCACACGCGGTGGTATATCCTCGCAGAAGACGGTTTCCGAGCTCGCAACATGGTACGCACCACAGAGCTGGAAAACCCCCGGGACCTCAGCATGGCCGTCTCAACAGCCACGCCGTCAAAGACAGTCGAGTCAGGTCCGGGTGAAGACAAGGACCCTGAGACAGAAGGTCCGGTCGTAGCGGCAACCGCAGAGGACTGTCCACGGACAGACCCTGAAGGTCTGAGAACCAGTACCGTCTGGGCCACGCGGGAGCTATCAACAGGAGCGTCCCTCCTTCCTGTTTGAATTTCCGGATTACCCGTGGAAGAAGGGAGACCGGAGGGAACAGGTATGCGAACCGGAACGTCCACCGGACGGACAGAGCATCCACCAGAGACGCCCCTTCGTCTCTTGTGCGAGACCCGTACACCGGCAACTTGTTGTTGTGCCGGGACGCCATGAGGTCGATCTCTGGAAGACCCCATCTGTCCACCAGTAGTTGAAAAACGTCCGGGTGCAGGAACCATTCCCCCGGATGAACGTCCTGGCGACTTAGAAAGTCCGCCTCCCAATTGAGCACTCCCGGGATGAAGACCGCTGATATGACCGGAAGATTGCGCTCCGCCCAAACCAGGATCCGAGACACCTCTACAAGAGCCGCCGGCTTCGGGTTCCTCCTTGCCTGTTTATGTAGGCCACGGTGGTAGCGTTGTCCGACTGGACCTGTACCGGGTGACCCTGGAGAAACCGATGTGCCTGCTGGAGAGCATTGAAGACCGCACAGAGTTCCAAGATATTGATTGGAAGCTCTGCTTCTGTCGGCGTCCACCTGCCCTGGAACAGATGTGGACCCGAAACTGCTCCCCAGCCCCGAAGACTGGCGTCCGTTGCCAACAGGACCCAATTTGGAACCCAGAACGGACGTCCCTCGCTGAGGTGGGTCGTCTGTAACCACCAAGCAAGGGACAGGCGAACCCCCGGGGTGAACACAATCGTCTGGGACTTCAGAGACTGAGGCAGCCCGTTCCACTTTGACAGGATCAGGTGCTGCAGAGGTCTGGAGTGAAACTGGGCATATTCCACCATGTCGACCAACACTGGGCGAACTGCAGCAGGCGGCCTCCCACCCTGGGATCCCCCAAAGGGAGGCCCGGACCGTCAGGCCGCAGGCTTGTCATCTGGCTTGGGGGCCGGACGTCTGGTACTCCATGCCTGCTTCCGGGGCTTGACCGATTTCCTAGGGCCAGCCTGACGAGGAAACGACTGTGGTTTGGGCCTGCCCTGGGCCCTAGATGACCGAAAGGACGATGGTCCAGAACCAGAAGGAGCAGCGGCCGACGGGAGACAAGCCGATTTGGCTGCCGCCAGCGTGGCCACAATCTTATCCAGATCCGGACCGAAGAGAACTTCTCCGGTAAACGGCAACGCTTCCAGACCCTCCTTGGAATCTGCGTCCGCCTTCCAGGATCGCAGCCACAAGGTGCGACGAGCAGCTACCGCTGCTGAAGAAATTCTAGACACCAGAGTACTAATGTCTAGAGCCGCCTTGTTGATGTAGGTGGCCGAATCACGGAGATTGCCAATCAACTCCTCCTGTTCGGCCAGACAGTCGGAATCAAAAGAAGCCTCTAATGAATCCGCCCATCGCTCCATCGCTCTGGCAACCCAGCAAATGGCCATAGCCGGCCGTGCTGCCCCCCCCGCAAGGGAATAAGCGGACTTCAGGCAGATTTCCACCTTGCGGTCCGTAGCATCCTTAAGGGAGGACATGGATGGCATCGGCAATGTGGCACTACGGGTCACGTGAGAATCCACCTGTGGAGGAGATTCCCACTTAGCAAAATAATTATCCGCGAACGGATAAGCCACCGTCAGGCGTCTCTGCGGCTGGTATCTTTTGCCAGGCTGTTTCCACACCTCCTCTAAATGGTCCACCAACTGACCCGAAAGAGGAAAGACTGTGGCATCGCCCTTCACGTCTTTGAAAAAGGCATACTTAGACTTAGCCGCTGGGGGAACTTCGTCCTCAATCACCAAGGCTGTGCGGACTGCTCGAATAAGTCCAGGAATATACACCTTGGACCTAGCGTCTGCTTCCTTAGTATGGAGAGGTTCCTGATCGTAAGGATCCAGAATCTCCCCATCATCAGACGTCCCTTCGTCATCCTCACAAGGAGCGGACAGAGACGCCACCGGCCGTTTATGAGGCCGCATCACAGACTCCCCTTGCAACACATCCGGCAAGTGCTGTACAGAACTCGTCAGGGAGTTAACCCACGCTGGCTCCTGAGAAACCGGGAGCGGGGAAATAGGGAGACTGTGGGGTACCACCAATTGTCGTGGGAAACCCTGCATGGGTGACGACACCACAGACTGCTGGGACAAACCCATCGGAGTAAACGCGGGCTGCGGAGCTAACTGGCCCACTAAAGCTGTTAGCGCCTGAGCGAAACAAGCCCAGGGTGGCTCCTGTACCGGTGGTGTAACCGTAAGAGGCCGCGCCATGGACAAACACTGCCGGCAAAGGCCCTCCGCACTACCCTCCCCCTCCGCTAACGGTACTTTACACGTGGTACACTGTAGCCGGAGGGGAAAATCACTTTCAGACATGATGGCACCACGTATGTGACCCCTCTCACCAATTATATATTTAAGAGGCGAGAGACCACCCTGCAGCACCGCACCGCAAGGGCTTAGCAGAAAGAACAGGGACAGTAATAAAGCTGACAGTCTTGAGAAGAAAAGTTACAGGCAGCAGCGCTAGCACAGTCACATACAATGCAAAGAAAATCAATTCCTGCACTAACAGCGCTGATCACTCAACTACACAGACACAGGGCCTGTAGGACACAGCGCTGCATACACAGACCTGACCACAGCGGAGGAGAGGTATGCGGGGGGACCCAGATCACGATGCTTCCAATGCAGGCTTCCAGCAGCGTTCACCATGCTTCTGAAAAGATGGCCGCCGAGGAGCAGAGAGAAGGCTGGCCTGGGGGAGGAGCGCTGACACAGGGCCAGTCAGCACAGTGCAGAGAGGGCTGTGTGCAGCGGGGGAGGCGCCGGCTGTGAGACAGGGAAGGCGCGCTCCCCTGGCATGCATTTAACCCCTGGGACGCCGCAGCGCTACCGCTCTGCTGCGGTCCGCTGTCCCAGGGGGTAGTGGAAGCGCAGGTTGGTCGCCTGGCTCCACGCTGCAGCCAGTCCCCAGGGAGCCCCCTGCCTGGGGACTTAGGACCATGTGATCAGCGGGGACCCACTGCGGGACCCCGCTGCTTACCTCTGTCCTCCTTGTATCCGGCCATGGTCCGGAACATCTGGGGTCACCGCTAGCTGTGACCCCAGATGCCCACCAGCATCCCCGGATCAGTACCGGCGTTCTGGTACCGGCGGGGTGTAGGGAAGACAGCATGGACGTCAGGACTGACTGTCCATGCTGTTCATCCAGATGTGCAGCCACAGCTGCATGAAGAAAAAGCTTTAGGGGCTCTTCTAGCCCCCACTCCAACAGGTGCACCCGACTCCGGCCGGGCACCAAATAAAACTTCGATGTCTTGGCTCGGGGGCGGGGTATAGGAGGGGGACCTAGTGCATCCTAGGAGGCTGAAAGCTTAGCTCTTTGGTGCCCTGCGACTGACGTCACACCTATACCCCAAGGTATCCTGTGGATACCCTATGGACCCTGAAGTAGAAATATCTCTTCCCTAACTGAGATATCGGTTCACTCATTGTTACATCATAGTTATGGGTATATCACACACACATTGCACCAAATAGCCCCATTTGGTGCGCCATGCATTCCGCCACACAGTTTGGTACCGAATTCACGTTTTATTTTCATCACCAATGAGTTAAAAGTAAAATGCACAAGTGGCCTATACACTGCTGCTGGCATTGTATTCAGCAGCGGATGCTAACCTGGGTATCAAGGCAAAAAGCCAGAGGACCGATATGAGTGAGCCCCACCATGCAACCTTATACCATCTGCATTGCAATAAAAATACTAATCCGAAGTACCAAGTAGATTACAAGCGACTGTTCGTAGCTGAGTTGCGACACAGCTGCTAAATTAATAAATAGATACAAAAGTACGGGAATTGCTAGCGGTGACTGAGCATCTAAATTGTGCCATGCAAAAAGAACAGCTGTATGTTTATCAAGCCCTTTTATAAAGCCCTTTTGTAATCCTAGGTGCTTAAAGTGTTCATTAATATATGCCATTTAGGGCTTACAGAGGAAGGCTGGAGTGTAGACTTGTATACTCACTCTAGGGTACAAATAAATTTGACAACTGATTCTTATAGTACCGATGAATGAGAAGCCCAGAAACACATGAAGAAGAGGGTAGATGTTTTTGAAAGTCAGAAGAAAAACTGTGAAACATTAGACACATTAAACAATACAAGAAGCAGAATTTACGAAGCAGTGGCTTGCAGGTGAATATTTTAAACGGCGCTCGGAGTCAGTGTAAAGCACGCCGGCCTTTACACTGACTCCGGGTGCCATTTTAAATATGTACTTGCAACCCGTCGGGAAGCAGCGGCTTACAGACGCCGCTGCTTCGTAAATTTTGCCCAAGGTCTGAAAACAAAAAAACAAAGCGATCAACGAAGTCACCCTCAAAGTAACCATCAACAACTAGAAGGGTTAACAGAATATAAGGTAGAAAGTAGTAATACATGGTTATACTTTGGACTTACCTTACTTACTTACCTGACATTGAGGCTGACAACTGTTTGCGTGTCTTTACTGTAAGCATGCTCAGGGAGCGAGTGCATGTATATGCAGCAATGCTTGTGTTTTGCACTTACCAAACCTTACGACTGGAGAGGAAGGTGTTCTCACATATGCAAAGTATAGTAAGGGTGTCTTCATGCAAATGCAGCTCTTGCAAACCAGCATTTATGTGCATTTATGCTGGTTAGGACGTGTATGTTTTGCATCTGCTCAAGGGCAGGTGTAAGTACGCAGCAATGATGACAACTTGTAGTGTTCCCGCTAAAATGCGGGCAGGGCACAGGCTCAAAGGTAGAGCATCCTCTGCGAGTACTTCTGAAAAGGGGGTGTGGCTTACCAGGGTGAGGGTGTTTCCTTCTGACATGCTCCCAATTCGTCACACTTGGGGGCGTGTCCAGCACTTACAGAGGTGCTGGTCTTTCCACAAACTCTTTCCTCAATGAATAGATGCCGCTGTTTTAGCGGGATGGGCGCATATGCTGCCAACTTCTAATTTTCTGTAATATTACGGTTAGGTTGATGGTCGGACTATGACATGGTAATTTCAAAATGTGACTTTTTCTTTCAGCTGTACTCTTTTAGAGTAACTTGTGTGTAATTGATTGCGTGTGTTGGTACCCGTTACACCAGTGACAGATGTGTCTCCAGCAGGAAAGCCCCATCTGCACCATAAACCAGACGCATTCCAATATCCCTGCCCTGTGCACATGGTGGTTGATGCACTAAAAAATTGGAAATCACACCATTGCTTCTATGCCTGTAACCTCACTTAGGGAAATTTGGTGAAGTGTTGCACTGTTTTTTACAATTTTCTTTCTCCCTATCTTATGGCTATAAAATAAAGCCAACACCGCGCACAAGCACAAAATATATTCCTGTCAATGTGGTAGTCACAAAGGGCTTAAATACAATTTCCAAAGATAAAAATCTGCTTACATTATTCCCTTCTCCTGATGGTATTTACATAGAGAGAAATAATTGATTAGTTTATTTGCTGTTGATGCTTTGTGTTTGTTTTTTGTTCCTTGCACTGGAAGATAAGGTAATCTTTTATTTCATGTTGCATCTTGTTTGCCCAGCACTCTTGTTGCTTTCTGAGGTTTGTGTACGTGGTTTGTGATATACTGTACATACATTGGACCTACTATTCTTGCATATGGACAGGCATCTTCTTAGTGTACCACCTCCTTTAGTAAGTGTGAGAAGCATTGCTACACATTTCAACTTTTAAGTGCATCAGCTACTAAATTTTGGATACAGTGCTAGATACCATACATTGTTCCAGGACAGTGCATATCACATATTTGCAACACTTATGGTTCAGAAAAGGAAAATAAAATCTGCCCCCCTCCCCCAGCATTCTCTTTACTACATTTACTAATAAGCATTTCCACTGTAGCATATCTCCTTGTATTGATTCTGCAGCTATAGCAGCATCAGCTCAGGTTTCATGTTCTTAGATGATGCTTCTAGCGAATCAATTGAGCAGGTTATCCCTGCTTACTGGTAATGGCAGCAAAGATATTTTTCGTTTGTTTGTTTCTTTCTCTGGTTAAGTTTTTGAACTGTAAAATGCAAGACAATTTTTATTAAAAAATAAAAGTAATCTACTTTATATATTTTTTTCTTTCTTGTGTTGAATAAAATCTGAGCATTTCATGGCTGGATAAATCCAAAATCAATGCAACCGCTAACAATGTCCCAGGTGAAAAAAAAGGAAAGAGAGAGAGAGCGTTCAAAACTATCCGGTGCAAGTTTGTTTCACGAACCTCATGATGTGTATGTATGTATGTATGTATGTATGTATGTATGTATGTGTGTGTGTGTGTACATGTGTGTGTGTGTGTGTGTGTATATATATATATATATGTATATATATATATAATATACTGCATAATGCTGGTTATGTACGATTTATTTCAGCATACCATATACACACACACACGTCCTCTGGAGAGATGACGTCCCATGCAGTCTGGATATCTTCCCATTGCTCCCTGATATTTGTAAGTGCAGGATCTGGGGTGCGAATGGTCCTCTTCACCGTGTCACATGAATGCTCGATTAGGTTCATGTCAAGAGAACGTGGTGGCTACACCATTCGTCTGAACTCTCCAGAATGTTCCATGAAACAAGTCAGGACAACGGGACTGATGACATGGTGCAGTATTCTGCTGCAATATTCCATCGTTGTGGGGGTACAGCAAGTCCATGAAGGGCTGCAAATGGTCATCAAGCAAGGCAATGTAGCAGTTACCTGTCAATTACGCGTTCAAGCGGATCAGTGGACCCAACCCATGCTACATGAACACACCCTACACCATTATGGACCCACCACCAGCCCACACAATGCCTTCTTGTCAGCTGGGGTCCATGGCCTCTTGGGGTCTGCACCACACCCGAACACAGCCTGAAACAACTGGAACTGTGACTTATCGGACCACCCCACATGTTGCCAGTCCTACAGAGTCCAATTTGCGCAGTCACAAGTCCAGGTAAGGTGCTGTGTCCGATGTCGTAATGTTAACAGGGGCACTCTTGTGGGTCTCCTGCTCCTACATCTCATGGAATCTACAGAACACTGCACTGACCTGCTGGATATGTGTCTGGTATCTCCTGCATTGAATGTGCATGTGATTTGAGCCAGTGTTGCTTGTCTGTTACTATGGACAATTCTGGCCAGACGCCGCTGGTCACGATCATTAAGCACCCGTGGTCGGCCACTGAGCTGTCCACAGTGGGTGGTAATGCCTTCCATGTGGTATTCCCGGTACACACATGACACCGTATATCAAGGGATGTTAAATGTCTGCACAACTTCGAATATGAAATGTCCCATCATCGGGCATCCATTATCATGCCCCGTTTGAATTCTGATAATTTGCTTTGCCTTGCCTTGAGATGTTAGATTACAACTGATGCAGGTCTGGGCATCTCCAAAAAGTCACAGTATGGTGACTCCACCCACCATTACCGTTACATACTGATATCCCATGACTTTTGGCATTTCAGCGTGTGTGTACACTATGTATGGGGTGTAGTTAAAAAACCCGACCGCCGGCAAAATGCATACGCTGCTATTGCCAATGAGATCAGGATAGCTGCATCGGCATCCCGACCGACGGAATCCCAAATGGCCGGATGTGATTTAGGCACCCACAGAGGGAGATTAGGGTTAGGCATCCCCAGGGGAGGGTTAGGGTTAGGCACTCCCCGGGAGGGTTGGGCTTAGAATGCGGGAGGTTAGGGTTAGGCACCATCGGTGGGAGGTTAGGGTTAGGCACCATCGGTGGGAGGTTAGGGTTAGGCTTTGGGGAGGGAGGTTAAGGTTAGGCACCACTAAGGGAGGGTTAGGGTGGAGTGAGAGGGTTAGGGCAGTTACTCACTAAGGGAGGGTTAGGGTAGTTACTGTCCCTGTCAGGAGCTTCAATCATATTGAGCTGCCGGCATTTCATACCAAACCCAATATGTATATGTGTGCATGTATGTAAGTTTGTATTCACCACCACAATGGCTTTGAAATGAAACAAACAAGATGTGCTTTAATTGCAGACTTTCAGATTTAATTTGAGGGTAATTACATCCAAATCAGGTGAACGGTGTAGCAATTACAATGGTTTCTATATGTGCCTCACACTTTTTAAGGGGCCAAAAGTAATGGGACAAACTAAACAATCCTAAATCTAACTTTCACTTTTTAATACTTAGCCTTAAACTCTTTGGTTGCTTTTGCAGTATGCTTCGGGTCACTGCCCATCTGCACTGTGAAGCGTCGTCCAATGAGTTCTGAAGCATTTGACTGAATATGAACATATAATATTGCCCGAAACACTTCAGAATTCATTCTGCTGCTTTTTTCAGCAGTCACATCATCAATAAATACAAGGGAACCAGTTCCATTGGCAGCCATACATGCCCACGCCATGACACTACCACCACCATGCGTCACTGATGAGGTGGTATGTTTTGGAACATGAGCAGTTCCTGTCCTTCTCCATACTCTTCTCTTCCCATCACTCTGGTACAAGTTGATCTTTGTCTCATCTGTCCATAGGATGTTGTTCCAGAACTGTAATGGCCTTTATTACTCTGTCCCAATATTTATGCACCTGACTGTGTGTGTGTGTATATATATATATATATAGATATATAGATATATATATATATATATATATATATACAATAATGTGTTTGTTTATGTATAAATAGGAGCTGGTGCCTTTAATTCAATAAAAAAAAGAAAGTTAAATACCGCCAGTGCATTACTTTATCTCTGCTGCTGACAGACAGACATTGTGACACAGGAGGAGAACCCTGCAATGTCTGCTGCCTGCCGTCACATTCCTCTCTCCCCACAACCTGCGGCTGTACTCTTCCTTCCTCCTCTGCAGCCTGCGCACCAGCCAGGCACTGAGCCGCAAGCTGCAGCCTTCCGTGATAGGACAACTGAGAAGTCGCTCGGCAGTTCAGCACTGCTCTGCTGCCCGGACGGCTTTCATTATGGTTTCGCAATGCTGCAGCTCGAACCGGTATAAGATCCGATATGCGGCGGGTGGTGGGAAGCCCTCTCCCTTAACCCCAGTGACCCCTCTCATTCTGCTCTGTGTTCTACAATGTGCTTGTGTTTATTTGTTGTCTTTTTTTCTTCCTTCATTCCTTTTTTTTTCTGTCTTGTTTGTTTCTCTATCCAGGTTGTGCAGGGGAGGGGGGTTTGTTTCTGGGTAACCGACCCCCCCCCCCACACCGCATGCACCACTGGCACAAATGCATGCACCCGGGGAATGCGTGATCCAATCTGAAATGGCAGTTCGCAGTAGTTGCGTGACTTATGTACAAATTGTGACCTGAAAGAAGTGCATGTAAAAATTGGGAATCCATCATGGGCCCCTAAAAAGTGACAAGTGAGATAGCAGTACCACATAGAAGGCTGTCAGTGGCCATAAGGAAAGTACTGGAAGGTTTTAAAAGGTGTGAAATGACTACATTTTGCACTTTTTATTAATCGTTGAAAAATAATGGCAAGTATTTTGGGCTACAGAAAAATGTGTGTGTGTGTGTGTATATATATATATATATATATATATATATATATATATATATATATGTATGTGTATATAGCAATATTTCAGTGTTTTACACAAATTTTTAAAAAGTTGGAGTAAACACTTTTACCTCTCATCTGCAAATTCAACAACTGCTCTCCCAATACTATACCTCCACATACTTGTCCCACATCATTTACACCTCCACCTACCTGTCCCACCTCATTTACACCTCCACCCAGGGCCAGTAACAGAAATCTTGGAGCCTGGTACATTGAATATCTCTGGGCCTTCCTCCCCCTGTCCCTCAACCCCATCCCAGAGGGTGACATAAAAAAAAGAATATATATATAATACATTACGGACGGCAGCACTCACAGGACTTAAAAAGGTTAAAAAAGCACCAATACGTCACATATTAACTGCCCTTTCACTACTGGTGATTAGTGGTGGGAATCTTTCATTTGGGGAGGGCACCAAGGCAAGGTACAGTCCGGTGCATAAATATTGGGACATTGACAGAATTTTCATATTTTGGCCTCTATTCACCACCACAATGGCTTTGAAATGAAACGAACAAGATGTGCTTTAACTGCAGACTTTCAGATTTAATTTGAGGGTAATTACATCCAAATCAGGTGAACGGTGTAGGAATTACAACGGTTTCTATATGTACCTCCCACTTTTTAAGGGGCCAAAAGTAATGGAACTATAAACTCAAAAGCTATTTCATGGACAGGTGTGGGCTATTCCCTTGTTATTTCATTATCAATTAAGCAGGTAAAAGGTCTGGAGTTGATTCTAGGTGTGACATTTGCATTTGGACCCAGTTGCTGTCGACTCTCAATATGAGATCCAAAGAGCTGTCACTATCAGTGAAGTAAGCCATCCTTAGGCTGAAAAATCAAAACAAACTCATCAGAGAGATAGCAAAAACATTAGGTGTGGCCAAATCAACTGTTTGGAACATTCTTAAAAAGAAAGAATGCATCAGAGAGATCAGCAACACCAAAAGACCTGGAAGACCCTGGAAAACAACTGTGGTGGATGACAGAAGAATTATTTCCCTGGTGAAGAAAAACCCCTTCACAACAGTTGGCCAAATCAAGAACAGTCTCCAGGAGGTAGGTGTATATGTGTCAAAGTCAACAATCAAGAGAAGACTTCACAAGAGTGAATATAGAGGGTTCACCACAAGATGTAAACCATTGGTGAGCCACAAAAAACAGGAAACCCAGATTAGAGTTTGCCAAACGACATCTAAAAAAGCCATTACAGTTCTGGAACAACATCCTATGGACAGATGAGACAAAGATCAACTTGTACCAGAGTGATGGGAAGAGAAGAGTATGTAGAAGGAAAGGAACTGCTCATGATCCAAAACATACCACCTCATTAGTGAAGCATGGTAGTGTCATGGCGTGGGCATGTATGGCTGCCAATGGAACTGGTTCCCTTGTATTTATTGATGATGTGACTGCTGACAAAAGCAGCAGAATGAATTCTGAAGTGTTTCGGGCAATATTATATGCTCATATTCAGTCAAATGCTTCAGAACTCATTGGACGGCGCTTCAGTGCAGATGGACAATGACCTGAAGCATACTGCAAGCAACCAAAGAGTTTTTTAAGGCTAAAAAGTGGAATGTTATGCAATGGCCAAGTCAATCCCCGGACCTGAATCCGATTGAGCATGCATTTCACTTGATGAAGACAAAACTGAAGAAAAATACCCCAAGAACAAGCAGGAACTGAAGACATTTGCAGTAGAGGCCTGGCAGAGCATCACCCGGGATGAAACACAGCGTCTGGTGATGTCTATGCGTTCCAGATTTCAGGCTGTAATTGCCTGCAAAGGATTTGCAACAAAGTTTTAAAAAGTGAAAGTTAGATTTAGGATTGTTTAATTCGTCCCATTACTTTTGGGCCCTTAAAAAGTGGGGGGCACATATAGAAACCGTTGTAATTCCTACAGCGTTCACCTGATTTGGATGTAATTACCCTCAAATTAAATCTGAAAGTCTGCAGTTAAATCATATCTTGTTTGTTTCATTACAAAGCCATTGTGGTGGTGAGTAGAGACCAAAATATGAAAATTCTGTCAATGTCCCAATATTTATGCACCTGACTGTATATGTTCCCAATATATTCTACCAGTGGAATGCCAGTCTTTTGTTTGCGTGTATATATGTGTGTGTGTGTGTATATGTATGTGTGTATATATATATATATATATATATATATATATATAAAATAATAAAAACAGAAAACCCAGCACTCACCATGTTTAAACACTCACAATGATGTATAAATAAGTAAATAAATAATGGGGATTTAGTTCATGGATTGATCAATGCATTTAAGCCCGCAGCCCACATCACGGGACCCCACTTTCTGCAGGTCCTACACTATCCGTCACACTGATGGAAACCTGTTAGCTGCTATCACATAGTTTAGACTGAAAAAATGTTACCTGGTTTAAAGCTCACCTGCCAGATAATGGCTTTTAAAGGTAAGGCAGTAACCTGACATAGCTTCTATCACACTACCAAAAAGACAGCTGACACAGGTTAATATAAACGAGTTTGCACATAGGGTGCATGGGAAAGCTATGATCACAAAAGGTTAATAAAAATTAACCGCATAAACAAAGTCAAAAATCCACTGCACTCGCCACTCCTAGATTTGGGGTGCAGACCTGCACTCGCCATTCCCAGGACTGGGGTGCAAGTGGCCTGTGACCACATTGCTTAAATAAATAAAAACAGAAAACCCAGCACTCACCATGTTTAAACACTCACAATGATGTATAAATAAGTAAATATGCACCCCAAATCTAGGAGTGGCGAGTGCAGTGGATTTCTGACTTTGTTTATGCGGTTAATTTTTATTAACCTTTTGTGATCATAGCTTTCCCATGCACCCTATGTGCAAACTCGTTATATTAACCTGTGTCAGCTGTCTTTTTGGTAGTGTGATAGAAGCTATGTCAGGTGACTGCCTTACCTTTAAAAGCCATTAGCTGGCAGGTGAGCTTTAAACCAGGTAACATTTTTTCAGTCTAAACTATGTTATAGCAGCTAACAGGTTTCCATCAGTGTGACGGATAGTGTAGGACCTGCAGAAAGTGGGGTCCCGTGATGTGGGCTGCGGGCTTAAATGCATTGATCAATCCATGAACTAAATCCCCATTATTTATTTACTTATTTATACATCATTGTGAGTGTTTAAACATGGTGAGTGCTGGGTTTTCTGTTTTTATTTATTTAAGCAATGTGGTCACAGGCCACTTGCACCCCAGTCCTGGGAATGGCGAGTGCAGGTCTGCACCCCAAATCTAGGAGTGGCGAGTGCAGTGGATTTCTGACTTTGTTTATGCGGTTAATTTTATTAACCTTTTGTGATCATAGCTTTCCCATGCACCCTATGTGCAAACTCGTTTATATTAACCTGTGTCAGCTGTCTTTTTGGTAGTGTGATAGAAGCTATGTCAGGTGACTGCCTTACCTTTAAAAGCCATTAGCTGGCAGGTGAGCTTTAAACCAGGTAACATTTTTTCAGTCTAAACTATGTGATAGCAGCTAACAGGTTTCCATCAGTGTGACGGATAGTGTAGGACCTGCAGAAAGTGGGGTCCCGTGATGTGGGCTGCGGGCTTAAATGCATTGATCAATCCATGAACTAAATCCCCATTATTTATTTACTTATTTATACATCATTGTGAGTGTTTAAACATGGTGAGTGCTGGGTTTTCTGTTTTTATTTATTTAAGCAATGTGGTCACAGGTCACTTGCACCCCAGTCCTGGGAATGGCGAGTGCAGGTCTGCACCCCAAATCTAGGAGTGGCGAGTGCAGTGGATTTCTGACTTTATATATATATATATATATATATATATATATGCAGCTAAGGTGCAGCACTCCCTTATAAAAAACCACACAGACCACCAGGGAAATAAAGGAATGTTTCAGTACTTTAAGTACTATCTTCAGCCATATACGGCTTATGGCTGAAGATAGTACTTAAAGTACTGACTGAAACGTTCCTTTATTTCCCTGGTGGTCTGTGTGGTTTTTTATAAGGGAGTGCTGCACCTTAGCTGCATATTCAATCCTTTTTGTGCGGGCACCCCTGCAGGATATGTATCGTTTTTTGGAGTGCCGGACCTCTTGAACTGTGTACGTGTGTGTATATATGTGTGTATATATATATATATATATAAAGAAACCATAGTCTAGGAACTGGCGCTTCCTGATACCTTTTGACAAGTCAATTAGTGTCCAAAAGAAAAGAAAGTGTCCTTTTTATAAAAAATTCAAAAGTAGCAATACAC
Source organism: Taudactylus pleione (assembly GCA_031769625.1). Taxonomy (NCBI): domain Eukaryota; kingdom Metazoa; phylum Chordata; class Amphibia; order Anura; family Myobatrachidae; genus Taudactylus; species Taudactylus pleione. Next base: position 1,159,868 of record JAUIMM010000226.1, on the reverse strand, counting down.
TTCTCCAAAAAATAAGAGATGGCGGCTTTTTCCCCAGGGTGCTGATTTAGGCCAACAGCTAAGTGAATCTAGAGAAATTGGAGAGAGGAAAAGGCGCCCGATAGTGTAGTGTAATATATTTAGTAGAAAGATATTGGACATACGACAAATAAATCTTAAATGCGTACCCGATATTTTAGGATGAATTGGTAGATATATTCCGATTTTGAATATTCCAATATTTCCAAAAAGTGACCCGTGCAATATAAATATGTGATAAAAAATGTGAGGGAAATGAAAACAGTATATCTTAGAGTGAAAAATAAACTCTTAATAAAATTGATAAATGCAAAGTGTATATATAAAATTTTTTTAATAGAGTATAGGGAACAAAAATGGTAAAAACAATGTGGAATCTATAAAAAAAAAAGGGGGAATGTATAATGTACAGGAGATATAAAACAATAACAAATACAGGGAGGTAAGCAATATAATTAGCTAAGTAAAATATCCATAAAACTTAGCTGAATAAAAAAGAGTCCAATAAAGTGCTAATGCAGACGCTCCAATAGCTGTCTTTCTTAGTCCATATACTGGTGGGTGGAGGAGGGACCAGCCCTGACCAGCCCTGCCCCTGACCAACCCTCAGTGTCCTGTGTCCCTCCAGCCAACTCCCACTAATTATTATATAATAAACCTTGCTTTCATATTATCACACCTCTGAAGAAACTGATCCTCCCGTGGCAAACAGTGTCTTCATTCGGTATTCACTATACATGTAGGAGATCACATGGTCCAGAAGGTGCCTGTTTGTGTAGGAATATAACCAATGTCATCATCATACAACTGAGGTTCAGCCAGACTTGTGCCCTATGTTACCTACTGCCCCCGGTATCCCCTTCAGTCTCCAGTCCCCTTGTGTCTCTCCAGCCTCCATACTTTGCAGCCTCCAGCCCCCTGCCCCGTTACTCAAGCCTCCTGCCTTTCTAGCCTCCTGCCCCCTGTATTTCGCAGCCTCAATCCCTCCCTTGTGTCCCTCAGCCTCCCCCTTTTGTGCCAATCAGCCAGCTTCCTAGCACCCCTCGCCCCTTACTGCACAGTACCCCTCACAGTACATCACCCCATTTCCCTCAAATTCATGCACAGCTCCCCTCTCCCATCACAGCAGTGGTCCCCTCTCCCCACCTTAAAGAACTTTTCTTACTACGGGATGGTACTTGGAGCCTGGCCTGCCGAGGTGAGCATCCCGTCGCTGCAGTGATCTCCTTGGTGTCATCCTGTCCGGACTCAGAGTCTCCTCCTCACCAATTTCCCGCCGTCATGTCGCTCAGAACAGCAGCCGCAGCCTGGACCAGCTCCTAAGCAAAGGTGCTGCGGTCTGCCCCTTACTAGGGATGAGAAAAAAGAAACAATTCTGGCGCTGAAACAATGACCCAGCAGAGCCACTACAAAAGTCGGAATACTATATATGTTTCACAATGCAAATGTGATCTACCCTAATTGCTGCAGGAATTCATATACTGATTTATATCAGCTGTGTCCGCTGGAGACAATTACAACGGTGATCTCCTATATGTTGCAAGTGCACTGATAGTTTCCAAGTGGAAACATTGACACTAGACACAAATAGAGACTTTTATACGGATGCCAGCAGCTATTACCTCAATTTAACTGGGATAGATTGCAAAGATGCTTCATCTCGGTCACTGGCAATTATCTTCCTACTAATGGTTTCTTGATTTATGAAATTATTGTCATTGTTGTGTGTTTTTTCTTAATATGTATTAAATATATGGTATTTTATGCTTTTAGTCACCATCTGTGTTTTAGTTTACATACAATATTAACACCAGTACAAATTATAGACAGCGCAGATTTTTCCCTTTTTTGTTCCCTTACTTGGGATGGACATCGGAATCCCACCATCAAATGATGGCTGGGCTTCTACCATTTAAACTTAAAATGTGATGGTAACTAACCATCACATGAAAAGAATTTGATGGTAAAAATTATTTATATGACTAGTGGAAGGGGGTGGAGCCTTTGCAAATGGGGGCGGAGCCTCACTGCACCTCCGGTCACGGCACGGTGGGGGCGTGCCCAGCACTTTCCGTGATGCTGGGCTGCCCCCAGGCTCCCCCTACACAGAGAATAGCATCTATTCTCCCACTACTCACCCGCAGAGCAGCAGTGTGTTCTTTACCCCCGCAGCCAGCCAACGGATGGGCATCGGAAAGCTGCATGTCCGTCCCTACCCCTTACTAAGTGGTGCAGTGCAGGCAGCTGTGACACAGTCTGCCACCCGTGGCCGAACTAATCTGTGGCGGAACTTGTTAGGTTTGTATACTCCTTCCAGTCCATGCCAGCTGGGGTCTGCCCGCCCCTAGAA